>JANPWX010000064.1:1177216-1270632 GCA_024734555.1 Trochalopteron elliotii | reverse complement strand
GAAGGGAAGGGAAGGGAAGGGAAGGGAAGGGAAGGGAAGGGAAGGGTATTTCAGTTGAAAGGGACCTACAACAACCTTCTAGTCCTATTGCTTGACCACTTCAGGGCTGACCAAATGTTATTGAGAGGGTTCTACAAATGTCTCTTAAATACTAACAGATGTAACCGCAAAATAGCATAAAAGCATCAAGCACAAGGAGAAGAAGGAAGAAAAGCACATTAAATAAGAGTAAACATTAACAGTTTTGTATACTTATTGCTGATAGCTAATAACATGTAAAAGGAACTTCATTAGCATGAAGTGTGCTGTTAACAAATGAGTTTAGTAACATTTTTGTTTAAAGCTTGAAACTGTCCTGACATGTCAGTCATTAAAATATAGCACAACAATCTCCAATGCCCTGGAAAATAGCAACAAGCATGCCTGTATTATTTTCAAACCTAACTGAGTTTGGACAAATCTGAAAAACATCTTCAGGTATTCACACAGTCCTAGATAAAATGTCTTTTCTATCAGAACATTCTCACTCTTATATTTAGAGATAAATAGATGAAAATTACCAATATTGCAATAAAATTTAAAACACTGTTATGTTTCTTTTAAAAATTTTAGAAGATAAACAAAAAACAAAAAGCTGGAGATACGGCATTTTACATTTTTCTGAAATGTTGCAATTACTTATCTTCTAATAACAGATTTTTTGCAAAGCCTCTTAATTTTTTTACCAAACAACATTGCCTCTCATTTTCATTCTGCTAGGAAGTGCACTTTATAATTCTAAACTAAATTTCAATAGAAAACATATTTTCCAATATATGTAAATTCTGCATTATCATACTGTGCATTGTTAAATACTGTTTCAGTGGATCTTGTAAAACCGCAGCACTGGCACCATAAATCTCTTCCATACTACTGAGATAAATAAATCTCTGGAGAAGGCAGAATATTCTTTTCTACTGCAGAAAATATGGAAGTGTATTAAACTTCTGAACTGAGATTGGGGTTCAAAAAATGCTAAGTGTCTACTTTCACTATCAGCTAAGATAAAGGTTTAGTATGAATCATGTGCACTTTAAACAGTACTGACAAGAACAATGTATTATTAAGCATTGAACTCTGCCATAGCAAATAATATTTATCTGACAAAATATAACAAGTGACTGACATTTTTTATATTAATGTCATGTTTCATCATTTTAGAAAACTTACTTTCTTAATTATTACAGAATGTCCAAGGTGTTTGAAGCTTTAGCAGATGTATGACATACATCCTCTGTTCATACATCTCCTAGACTGACTCACACTTGGGGAATCACATGTAAATGATACAATAAAGATGAAATTTAAAAATGGTATAAATATCTGTAGTGTGAAGTCATGATGTAAAGACAAAAAGTGATTATTCAGACAGAATTTAGTGGAATAAACAGAGAACCATGGGCAGTATTTGAAAGTTAGCCCACAGGCCCCCCAAACTTCTAAAAGCCCATAGGGAATTCCTAATCCCAAGGTCTGAGAACTGCGACTACCATTAGGAAGAATAAGAGCTGTTCCTCAAGAGACAGTTAGACAGCTGAGGTTGAGACCTTCTGTGCTTAAAAATATGGGACTGAAAACTGGCTATGCTTCCACTTCAGCAATGCATGAAGTTCACTGTAAAAAAAAAAAAAAAAAAAAAGGGTATTTTCTTTTGTTAGTGGAAGAAAAAGGAGAGGTGAAAATAGGGAAGAGAAGGAAACAGAAACACAGGGGAAAAAAGTAAAAAGTGGGTTAGGTTTTTTTCATAAATGCAGGTCTTGAGAATGAGTCTTACATTCAAAATTCACCTGACTTTAAAAAATATGATCTTCTTTGGAAGATTCATAAACTGAAAGAATCATATATGCAGCATATTACTGAAAGCTAGACCTCTCATTCAGTGATATTTTGAAATTACAGACTTAAATTCACATCTTGCCTTATACTTCCATCATTTATAAAGCCTTTTTGTGCAACATTTTTTGAAACAGCGTATTTTGATCTTTTGGTTAGACCTTCTCACACATTTTTAGCTTATCAATATTTTCTTCCCTACTACAAAAATAGAACATAACATGTCTCAGATGCTTGTCTTGGGACATTCTATTGGCCTGCACTTGAAAATGAACACTGGGAATTGGACAAATGTGTCAAAACAATCAAGAGTGAAGTCACTACATGTATAGATACCCATATATTTACTGAAAGATTAATGTGAAGGAAAGGTGCTAATTTGGGAGTTGACAAGTATCAGCTCCACAAAAAGGTAGAGAACACATATTAACAATGCCAAATCTATATAAAGTTTACACTCTCTAGAGCACACAGGAATTGCTACATTCAGTAACGAAATATAATTCAATATTTGCAGTGCTTTGCCTCTTTGCCTTTTCTGCAGAGAAGGCTTAAAGCACAACATGATGCTAGTTTTATATTTTTGATAATCTTGAAAGTTTTATATGAACTCAGTTCAGAGAACAGAGATTATTAAACAAGAAAATATCTTCAGCATGAAACATCTTGCCATCATATAATCTTTTACATCTTTTATATATGAGGAAAATGTTTTAAAACATCCTATGCCTCTCACATAGCTTTTTGATGGTTTTGTCAGTTTGCTTGTTTTCCCACAGTGAAATCCCTTGCACTCATTTTCACCATCCTTTCAACATAGCTTCTTTCGTTATACTATCTGAATTGTCTGGCTTTGTGCTGTTACTAAATACACAGTCCTGAAGGGCTGCTGCAACTGCCTACTCACACACTGCAGTAGCACTGAACTCCATCAGGATGTTCTTTCAAGTGCTTTGAAATGCCTTGAAATAGAGAAGGTATTATAGAAAAGCAAACTCTTTTCTATTTTATCCATGTAAACAGAAATCTATAGTGTCTTCTGCTGTGAACTAACAAAGACTGCTGCATGACAGATGAAATGCAATTCAGGAGACCCACTATGAGAGTAATCCATTCAAATGCATCTAGGATTGTTCAGATAATCAAGAAAATACGTGGCCATGAGTATTCATTTAGTTCATTAAAAAAAAGTTAGGATGAGTAAAATAGTAAACTAGATGAGATAGTATGGGACTGTTGCAGTGCATGATTGAGGCTTTCAAAGCTTTATATGTATTTTATTTATTTTGTGTTGGTATGTTCCTTCCAAAGTCCCTACACCTATCCCAAACTCACACGGTATCTCCCAGAGGGGAGCCCCTTGTCAATCACCCTGATAACTTGAGGGGAGATCATCTCCCATTCGACCAGGTGCTCAAACACCCACCTTCCAATTGTTCTGTTAAGTGCCCGTGCCCTGGACCACCCAACCCCTTTTCCCCCATTGGCCCGAATTCTCCTGCTGCCCCAGGCTGTGCTCTTGGGGACAAAAAGGAGAAGGACAGGCCAGGCCACGCTTTTTGCACGTGGAGCTGCACCAGAATAAACATCTTCCAAACCCACGGCAGAGCCCAGTCCTCATTTCCAGCCTTATCCACGTTCAGCCAGCCATCTGAGGAACCCACAAACTGTTTAGGTGGGTCTGGGGTTTACTGCTCAGCCGATAAGCAGCCCCCAAGGAGAAACCACTGCACAGGACCTTGAAAGACATTTTTGTACTTAATACCAAACAATTCTGGAAACCTTACCCCAGTCTGTGACCAAGTGTGAAAAAGTATCTACTGATAGGATGAATTAGGAATGAAAATATTACAAAAAAACATAATCAAACTAAAAAAAAAAAACAAAAAAGGAGGGTTGTTTTATGAAAATTTAAATTTTAAATAAAAAAAACCCCAGCATTTTTCCTAAGATGCTCTCTGTACACTTTATTCAGGTAGACTAATAAAAGTTGTTACTTTTAGCAATTACTTTTCCTCTTTATATAACTGGATTAGCAATGCCACACTAAGCGTATTTCTGGTGAATTACCCAGAACCCCAAGAGACTTTTCAGCTTATTGTTTCATGCTTCAAATTGTACCTATCTAAGAAAAATATTTGCAATTTGCTGGCTAGTTTCAATTTTAGCTTGCAATACACAGAGACTGTGAATCATAACGAACAGTTCAGAAACTACAAGCATTTTCACATACACGACTGAGAAAAAGGTATTCCATTTATGGTAAGCAATCCTTTTCTTAGTGTTAAAGCATGTTATGAGTTTTAGAATTAGCCTCAGGTATTGGGAGACGTTCCTCTCTGGCAAAGTGCTACCTCTGACTGTGGTGGTTTGAAGGACAGGTTGATTCTTACGACACAAATGAAAAGATTAGCTCTGCTATGTGTATTTAGCATTGATGTGCCACAGAACATCAGAATAAGAGAGGAAATCTTTAAATATGGCACAAGAATAAGAATCTCCGGATGCAGGGTTGTAAGACAAAGATATGATCTCTTTCTCTGCAAACGTTGCCAGCCCTGGACAGATGGAGCATGGCAGGAGCTGAAGGAAGGCATTGCTGGGAGAGCCGTGTGCTGTCCCATGCTGGGGACAGACTGTGGCCATAAGCCTGCAGCACAGCATCAGCAGGAAAATCCTGCTGGGGGATGAAGTCCTGACATCACTGACCCTGGCAAAAATCCCAGAGACAAGATTTTTCCCAAGTTTTTAATACTTTAACATACTGTAAAAATCAGACACAAGATCAACCCATTCTAGCTTACAAAAGCTTTGGGGATTTTTTTTACCTGACTTAGAAAATAAAGCTATTGCAAATGTCCCAGATGTCAAGGAGATATATAATTATTCTTAAAAGTCAAATGTATCTTTATATCTATGTAGAACAGAAAAATGAATGCAATGTTTTCTAAGAGATTGCTTAATGTCATCACTATGCTGTCACTGAAAGGCCTGTTAATACTGGAGCCTAATTTAGACTTTTACTGAAATTTCAAAATGATGAAAAAATGATGTATCTTTTCTCCTATTCCAAATTCAATAAAAAAACTATGTTACCCTTTGTTGCAGAGAAGACATGAAATCTAAAGCTACCTATCTTAATGCTGTGTAACGCTTATTCTATGAAAAGTTTTAATTAGTCTCCAGAAAGTTGGCACCATTCCATTTTAAAGATATAAATTAATTCTTTAGTTCAAAACCTATAAGAAACATCTCTCTATTAATTTTTTTATAGGAAACTTTGATAGATTTAGCCCCTGATGAATCTCATTTAAAAATACATGCATTTAAATGCCAATTGGGACTTTCTCTAGAGAACTAAGAATAAAGGTTTTAAAGTGGATTCAGGAAGAAGAATAAAGTTAATGTTTTTATTCCCAAGGCAACTGAATCTTTTCCAGATATTACTGGTACCTGCTACTATGTCTGCTTCTGGTAAACAGAACTATTTCTCCTTAGATTATATAGTTTACTTTTCAGAAAAAAGCACTCAGGTATTCTGACAAGGAAAAAGCCTCTGAAGAATAATCAAACCTCATTTTTATCCACTGCATCAATATTTTGTTGAATGTAAAGGTGTTATACTATTACTACCTTTGTTTCTTTAGTCTTGGTTTCTGCAGCACGACACTATCACACAAGACCATAATGATGAATAAAACTAGCACATGTAGCAGCATATTATTAAGTCCCATAGAAAAAAGGAGCATAATTTGAAATAGAGATCATATAAATGTTGTTTACTAAGCTCATTTTACATAGATATTTATCACTGAGTTGGAAGAATTCATTCACTGGGGCTTTTTAGATTATAAGTGTGCTAGTTTTTCAATTATGCATAATAAATCACATTGGATTTTCAATAGATCAGTCATTCACTTTAAATCTTGGATTCTGTAAAAACAGTATGTCTGCTCTGACTTCACATTTTTTGACCAAAACAAGGAAAAACTTCAGATTTCAAATACTAGAAAAAATTGCAGTTCTTTCTGAGCTTACAAACATGAGATACCTGGAGGTAAGATTACTCAAAGAATATTTGCAATTTTTTTAACAATTACTTTAGAATATATCATCTTTCTAGCCTATCTCCACTTTTCAGTCTCTGTAGAATTTATCACAGGAAAAAATACAAACTTCTATTTTAAAATTTTTTGTATTTTATTTTTTTTTCATTTTGTTTTCAACATGTTTGTGCAAGCATCATTGATTAAGTGCATGTTCTCTTTTCCTGTATAACCCTGGGAATATAGTGGATTTCTTCAGTGTACCAAGAAACACAGATTTATGCTAGTAGGATAAAAGCTAACTGTAGAAGTTAAGTTTGGTTTCACAGGATTTGCCTCTCAGGTTATAATTTCAAAGGCCCAGTGTGCTCTTAGGGCCACAGCTCTTTTTGATGGATAAACCCCTAATAACTTGAGACACAGTAACAGGGGAAAAACTAAGGTTACTACACTGTTCTACTTCAGGTAGTGTGAGATTCACTACAAAAATTTGCAAGTCAGGGAGAATGTGAAAGCTCAGCTGGCAGTCGATATTTTTTTTTCCTCTCTGTGAAGTCTGCAGCTTTTTTCTATATATAAGCAATCTTTTTGAATGTGATGAAGCACCAAGGTTTCACACACTTAAAGACAAGTGATAAATTGAAATGACATGGCTCTGTTGCTAGTTTACTGCTGAAGTAATCCAAATACCTTTTTAGTTTTTGTTACTGTCAAATTAATTTGTGTAAAATGTGCCAGGAGAGAACTCTAAAAGCAAACCAGGGAAGATGGATATTCCATTATAATCTTCTGTTTTAGTGCAAGACTTACTTCAGGCTGCAGTACTTCCTGAAACTTCAAACTAAAACATAGATGTAAAATAAGCCTTCCATACAAACCACACTGCATGCAAATGCAAATATAAATGACCAAGAGAGTATCTTTTTTATTTTCTTTTTTAAGAATATAGTTCAAACATGAGATGAATGCTACAAGAGAAACACAAGATTTTCTTCTACTGTTATATGAGTTGCATCTTCTTCTATGCACATTGCAAAGTACACAGTTTTGAACAGATTTGGAAGGGAAGAGTGAATATTATATAAGGGAAGAAATATGAGCTTTTTGATATGAACTTTGTTTCATACTTATGTACTAAAACCATTTCTTGAACAATTTTCCATTGTACAAATATACCTGTTTTGCACTGGCACGTGCACAACTAATGGGGCTAGTAGTGCACTCAGCAGTATAAGGAAACAATGAACCGTAGATTTTAAACAAATGCATTTACCACTGCTGCTTCTTGAAACTGAGATGCTGTGACAACAGGAAAGTACTTATGGAAGATCTACAGGAAAACTCTGTCAGAGAACCTAGCAGTAGGAAAATATAAGACAGTTCTGAATGAGATCCAAAATGACTACAGGGCATTTCTTCCTAACTCACATCATTAAGTGTAAACATGAAAACTTTAGTCTTCGTTAGCACTTTTTGTCTTGTTCAAGCTAAATATTTTTCATTTAAAAGCTAATTGCTTTGTAATACTATCAAACTCTTTAATTGAAAATACAATGGTTTCTTTGAAAATTGATGTGAACAAAAATTCCCTCTGATATTACAAGCATTATAATAACTATGAAAATTAGATTTAATCTCTACATGGCTCCACTCACTAAGTATAATCAGATCTTATATTAACTAAGGAATATTTTGAATTGTGACCTTATGTCTTCATTGATGCATGCAGAACTCTGAGGGCCTCTAAAATTCCTCTGACAATATATAGGACTTAACAGCATATTTGAGTACAGATATTATGAATATCAAACAGTTCTTTAAATCCTGTATTACAGGACTTACCAGAAAACAATACATACCTGAGAGAAAACAGTATATTGAGCTTGTCAAAGGAGAGTATCTCTTCACAGCTCGAGGATACAGAGAACGTGGCAGTTGCAGCAATATCAGAACTTTTGGGGGAGTATGTCTAATTTCATCCAAAGTGCATGTTCATTTTTTTTACTACTCAGTCTGGAAGACTCACACAGGTGTTTCTGACTTACCCTATGTGTGGCAACCTGCATTAGCAGCATTTTAAGAACAAATTTCAATTAGTGTCTCATGGTTGTGACAAAATTACAAGAGTCTTGAAAAAAAGGGATCCTGGAATGGCTGTGTCTAATTGCTAAAATTGTAAAAAAACATCATCTGGTGTGCTCTTTCTACCTGCCAAAGCCTGTGAAATGTGAAGGTGATCATTATATTAGGTGGGGCTATAGCCTGCCAAGGAGCAGTCATGGAGAATTTTGTAGGTAGTCACTTCTTCTGATCTCTCTCCTTTTTCAGTGTATTACATCTTGTTTTGGTCATAGGCTTCCCCTGGCTTTCATTAGAGGTAGTGTGTATATGGCCAAAATTCAGTGTTGAATACCAGTTTCACATCTGTTACAGTGTAGTCCAGAGTCTGTTATTTTGGCATCTAAATGATACAAATCCTGTTTTTTTAATAAGTTGCAAATTAAACCTGAATTTTAATTTGCATAATATATAAATATGTGAATATGATTGGGCATAATACAGAATTGAAATACTAAACTGCTAAAATGATAGTACTTTTAAACTTTCTGTTATTTCTTTTGTGCATTTTTAGTGAAAAGAAGATGAGCTCTTGGCTTTAAAATTTCTGACTGGCTAAACTACAAAAAGCTGAGTCCTGCTAAGGTGATCCAAAAGAAAAATTGGGAAGGTTTGTAGCTCGTTGCTTTCCTATCTTGGTTGTGTACCAAATCAAAGCTATATTCTAAAAATAATAACTCTGGCAGAGTTGACTAAAGGTTTTAATAAGCTCTAACCCCTTGGCTTAAGTACCCCATCATATACACTAATCCAATGGCTGTAAAGCAGTCATTGTGGGGACCATCTACTATACTCTTAAGACACACCATAGAGTGACTCTTCCAGAAAATACCTGATAATTCATTTTACCATCATAGAATACTGAAAGACATTTTTTTCTTATTAATTTGACTGAAGCTGCACAGATTTTTGTTACTAAAATTGCATGACTTCCACCAGAAGTGGAAGTGATATTTTGCAGAATTGTAGATTTGTCTTTTCTTTCTTTCTTCCTTCCTCATTCTTTCCAATTATTGATCAGATATTGATCAATGATCCATGATATAGAGTGCAAATTATTCATCATCTTCAAATTTATATCCTTGCTAGGAAAGAAATATCAGATCTTGTCATCACATCATGTTAACTACTACTGTGGTTTCCTTCTACTCTTATTTCAACAAGTGGTATCTCACAAGCATGAGGTGTACAATTTAACAACCCCCAAAGCTCATCATCTGGTCTCCCAGCTTCAAGAAGATACATGGAAGAAGAAACAGCATTGGCGTAAGCTCTGCTTACATACATATTTCAGAAGAGCATTCCTTAAAATTATATTGGGATAGATTGCCTGGGGTAAAAATGAAATTTTGCAATTAGAAAATGTGATATTGAGTAACAGGTCTTACAGCTTGCAGGCATTGTTATCAAGATTCACAATCGAGTTTACATGGGACTTGTCCTCATGGCCACAGAGGACTGATGACCCCATGATAGATTTCTGTTTTGCTTCAAATGCAATTAAATACATTTTCAATAATTCCATCAGGACATATATTATAGCTACATAAATGGTGCATATGTGAAAGAGGAAGCTCTATGTATTAACTACAGAGGAACTACCATGGAGTCATTGTTACTTCATGCTGCTTCCAATACCAGTTTTACTATTATACACAACTCTTTTCTAAATCTCCAGACTGACAAAAGAAGAACTAAAACTGTGTTGGCTCCTGAATCTGACATTGAGTTGCAGGAGCTCTTAATTGAAATCTACAGAAAATTTCAAACCCTAATAGATGCTAATCTGCAGTGCCCAAATCCTCAGAACAAGTAAATAAAAAGAAATAAACCCAACTTTAATTAAGTAACATTATCTCAAATACCAATCAAGGGTTTGGTATTTATTTATGATTTGTTTTGCAAATGTATTTGCTATTCTGTTAGTAAGCATTATCCCTCTCACCAAATGTAACATTCCATGGGAATTACCTCTGAAGAATTGTTTTTACTTGTCTCTCCTGAAGTGAAAGAGAGAGCAAATGACTTTAAAATTCTGCTATCAAGTTGAACATTTCTCTGAAAAGACCATGATTATGTTCATCAGAAAACTATCTCTATACTTTCATAGTTTGAATTTTAAAAATAAATAAATAAATAAATCGGTCCATGACAATTACTTTTCAAAAGAAGCCCACACAGTTTGTAAAAGGCTTTGATTGCCTGGATAACAACCAGGAATTAAATTATTTAACAGCAAAAGTTCTGCTTAATTAAAAATTTAATATATTGCTGAATTAGCTGTCAACACCAGAACCAGTAAAATTATTCAGTTTGAACTGGGGTGCTTCATTTAAGTCTTTCAAAATAAGAGATGGAGAAAAGACACAACATAAACAAGATAAGCAGTCTAAAACATGCAGGCCCTTGACTTTATTAGGAAGATTCTATTGACATACAATATATAAAAACAAATGTTTGCAAGATTAGTATCCTAGTCCAAATCAGATTTAGCTCAAATTAAATACTGTTATTTGTTCCATAACTTACATATAAAGTTTGAAGTACTGCTTAAAAACAAAAGTGCTTGCTGCTAATATTTGAGGAAAAATTTTCTTCTCTGCTGAGGCTGGACTTTAAACATGGCCAGGTTAGGAAAATATATGATATCTAGCATATTTTCCAAACTGTTCGCTTTAGAACACAGGGAATAGAAATAAAGGTTTGGAAAGAAACACTTGTACAATCTAAAATGCAATTTGATGCTCTTGATAATCCTCTGAGAGACTGCAGCAATAGAAAAGTAAATTTACTACTTTTTTTCTCTTGATAAATGTGTTCTATCAGTGTTAACACATAACTTTTCCCAGTTTACTGTCCTATGTGCTAAATAAAAGAGTTTACTGACAAAATGAAAATCATTTTCCTATATGCACAGACATATAGGTAGGAAGGGACATCTGGAGATTACCTCATCTGACCTGCTACATGGGAGGACTCAGCCAATTCAGGTTGCTCAGGGCTCTGCAGGCAGATTTTTTTTACTATTTCCAAAAATGGAACTTTTCCTAACTTTTTCAATACCCAATACATGATTTTGCCATAATGAAGAAAACTGAAACTTAAATAACTTAATATCTGTTCAGAACTTCCAGTGCTGTGCCTGTTGTCTCTGTGTCTCCAAGGAGCCTGGCCCTGCCTTCCCCACACACTGTGCAGCAGCTGAGGACAGTGTGAGCCCTCCCTGCAGCCCTCCCCATGCAAGGCTGAGCAAACCCTGGTCTTGAACCTCTATATGGTGTGCTACAGGTCTGTCACAGGGACCTTTCACAGGGCTTATTTACCAACTCTTCGGCAGGGCATCCCCAAAGCACACTGTCCTGACTGCACATGCATCACAGAATCACAAAAACACAGAATGATTAGGTTGGAAGAGACCTTCAAGATCATCGAGTCCAAACCATGATCTAAACCTCAACTAAACCATGGATGGAAAACATCACTTCCCTCAAGTAATTCATACAAGTACTGGTATACTATTCATCATGTTTCAATAATGCTTTGCTTCTAAATGAAATAAACATACACTTGTAAATAAACACATACACATTGGTTTGCACACTGACTGCCATACAAATACACATTTTTAACCTTCCAATATGATGTGCAATCATGTAAACAAGGTGCTAGAGTAAAATAGCGCCATTTTAGGATTGGGAGCTTTAATGACATGAGTACCTATTACATCAAAGCATGTATCTTATCCAAAAATGGAATCATGTAAAAAAAAATTCCTACAATTCTGCGAACTAAAATTTAAAACTTTTTTTTAGTAATCACTATCTGAGCTTTGACAATAATCCATGTCCAAGGAGGTAAAAATATAAAGAAATTAATACATTAAGTGGGGTTTTTTTAATTATGTCCTGGCAAATTTTGATATGAATGCCAGCACCAATCAAAATTCCTTACACAGTTAAACTATACAGAAGTCAGCAAACTTTCCTTGTGCCTTGTATGCATTAAAACAAGTAATTTTTTTAATTCTATTTAGACAATATAATGTTATGAATCCTGCAGAGATTATCAAATATAAGGGTATTTCAAGCAGTAACTTCAGAGAAATAGAATTGTAAGGAAACTGATGAAGGAGTATACAGGGTTTCACAAATGCAGAGCTGTTCAAATTAGATAATTATAAATGATAGCATGATTCTGACAGCTCTCTGATCTCTTGTAATATTTCATTAAATAGATCCAACACTGTTTCAACATTTTTCCTAGTTTATTTCAATATAAGTGAAGTCAAAACCAGCTGTAGGCAGCTCAGCTACCATTCTTTCCAATGTAGTTGAAAAATTCTTTGAAGGTTCTTGCATTCAGAAATACTAAATATTTGCATTAATAATTCATTGTGCTTGAATTTGTTACATAAATCCTGTTTCATAAGCAGAATGACTGAAGCTTTATCAATGCTAAATAAATTACATTTACAAGTAATAGATAAAATTAGCTAGAATGCATAAAATAAGATTTGACATAACTAAGACAAAAAGCAAACTTTCCATTGTTAAGAAATAGAGTAGCCTTAACTGAGAGCTTTTAGTCACATGATAATGGCCATATGCATTGGTTTAAATTAGAGTCAAGCTAAATATTTTACTTTTCAAAATAATTAGGACAGCTATAGGGGACTTTTTATTCCCTATAGTGCAAATTCAGTTAGCCATGATAATTTAATGGACAGTCAGGCCACACAATCTTATTAGCAAGGCTCCCCTTCAGCAGCTCCTGGAGTGAATTGTCATTCTCCATGGAAAAGCCACCATCCCAATTTGCATCTCACATATAGTACTCTCTCAAAGGGACAAGCATATTTACCCTTCAAGCTTTATTTATCATCAGTCATAACACATAATGTCCTATCCATTTTATTCACCATAGATTTTTACAAGTTCAAGCTGTGCATCCATGCTATTTACTACTGGTAACTTCATGCTCCATATGCAAAGTCTTTTTTCTGATTGTAAACAGTTTCACCTATTTCATTTTTGCCAGTAGCCATAGATAAGTAATACAGAATGGCATTGATTGCATATTTGCATTACACATCATGTTTAAACACAGGCTTCATTTCTTCTTTAATACCCAAGAGAGGACTAGAAATGTCACTGACTCCGTAAGAGTCATGCCACTTTCCAAGGCTACATTTATACAGCAGAGGGAAGGTGCACTGGTGGCAGTGGTAGCAAAAAGATAACAGAAGAATCTGAAACATCTGCCAGCAAGTTAACACAGACAAGTCCCCAGTAGGTCATTCACAGCCTTCACTGACTAGTTTGTCATCACTCTTCTCCTCACCTGCATTAATTTTATGAGTGTAAGCACAGAGAAGCGTTTCTTGTTAAAAATCACACTTTTGTATTGCCACCCTTGACTATGTCTTCTTGACTGCTCTAAACTAAGAAAAACAGGGTTTGGTACTCTGCCATTGACATATTTGTCTTAAGTCTCTTTGAATGGCAGTTTGGGGTATGGGGGCACAAACAGGGTCAGCAGGTATTTCAAGACCTGGCAGAGTTCTCTGTGGGAAGCGTGCCCTAGCTATGTGCCTTATTGTGCAATTTAATGCAGTGATGCTCAGTGCACTGCTGTGAGCTGTTAAACTCTTCCCACCTCTTGTCTTAGGCTGCTCCATTTCAGGAAAATATGTAATCCTTGCACTAGTTTATAGCTCACATATGGAAGTTTCACCAGATAGCAAGATCATCACCAAGATGATGTGCACTTCCAGGACATGTGGCATTCTTTGCTTGCTATTTTGTAAGTAATTCAAAACAGCAGAAAGAGATCTGCTTCCTCCTTCAACTGTCCACTGAACCTCCCTCAGAAGATGACAGAGTAAATGAAGAAGAGGTACTCTCACAAGCTGCAGACATCTTGGTTAAATATTTCCTTTACCAGCAGTAACCTCTGCACTCCACTGGAAGCATCATATTTCAGTTCAACTTACTGTCTAATGTAATTTTCTTATTTTCTGCTCTCAACTACTTATATTCACTAACAGTAGTTACAGAGAGAAATACTAGATCAGCCAAAAAAAATAATCATAAGAGGCCACATTCTACTAATGTTAGCAATTGAATTTGCCCATTGAGGGTTAACAGTTAAGCCATTCCTATCTTATAGCTGAAAAGGATGATGATTGCCTTTGAAAAATCAAATTAAAATAATTAATAAATCCAGCATATTCTGTTCAATGCCATCCTAGTTTATCTTTTCCTAGCCACAGTCTACAGGTTTGTGCTGTTAAATGAAAATGTAGTTAAACAGATAGAAATGTTTTTCAGGTACTTTATCCCATGAACTTACAGTACAGAATAGGCAATCATAAAAACCAGCCTCTACAGTGATGCTGACTAAAAGCAACTTACTCATTTGAAACTTAGGAATGTAAAACTTCTGTCAAACAAAAAATCTAGGCTCAGGTTCAACAAGATTTAGTTTTGAAAATAAACACATTAAAGATAGATATATTTTGAGGAAAAGGGCTAGGATAGGGATGTGGATGGGCCAAAAGAGATGCTTTTGACAAGGTATTCAAACTACCAGTGTCAGAAGTTTCCCAGGAAGATAAGGAGGATAATAGGTTTCTTGCCCTTATATTGGATTTTGAAGCTTAACTTGTAAAGAACTTTATCCAAAACCATTAAAGCCAACAGAAATCTCTCATTGACTTTAATGAGCTTTTGTTCAGGTCTTTTACATGACAGCTGAAAGACTACCATCGATAGCAAGCCCTAATTTTATAAAGCTCTTCCATATCCCCAGCTTGGAGGCATTCGGAAATATATAAATGTATAAACAAGAGCCTTATAAGATAAAATTTACCTGTTTTATTTTTAAAATTATGAGAGAGCTTCTCAACACACATGTGTACATCCAGGAATATATCAGTTTTTCCATGCACTTATCAATAACTGTTTCTTACAGTATTGGTTGGATAACCATCTCTGCACTGCTGGATGACAGCTCTAAACATTTAATCTAAACTAAGTACAGTTTATAATGACTTTTCCCTTGATTTAGCCAGAATACTGGACACAGAATATAAATTGTCACATTGCTTTTATGTTGATATTATCCTGACTGTGCAAGCAAGGCAATACCTGATCAGGCATGAAGTTAACCCTTTAAATTTTTTAAGAAATTTGAAGCAGCAGCAAAGTCTAATACTTCATCACTTCTTTATAATATCCCCTGCATTTCTGATCTAAGCAGAAGCATTGACAGGAGCATTACTTTTATATTTCCTATGCTGTTGAAATACAACCCGTAGTAAAAAGATCCATCAAATAGGAAAATTACCAGAACTCAAAACAAAAAGAAGAAACTTCAAAAAGTGGTATCTTAATTACAGAAGGTATTTATTATCACATTTCTGTAGTATACCAAATAAGGAATGCTCACCAAATGTTATAAAAGCTTGACTTCACTCAGAATTTAGAAACAGCAACAGTCAATTTAACAGAAATCTCTATGCTAGTCCAGGTAACTGAAAAAAAAATCGAGCAATATGTAATCTTTTACCCCTTAAAAATATTCAAAATATGCAAGTTCTCTAGATGTTTACTGGCTTCTATTCAAAACAGAATAATATTTTCACTGTTATGAATGGCTGACAGATTTCCACACCTGAAACACATCAGTATTAAAGCAATGGTATTATGTATCACCTGCCATTCAGTATTACACAAAGCATTTTTTTAAAGATTACGTACAATAGCCATGAATTAATTTAGTCCCATATTAAGGAAAAGTAATTAATATTTAACTTTTGATCATATATGAAGTTAATAGCATTTCTAATTCAGCATTAACCATAGATACCTTGTTATTTTTGTAATATCAGTTAAGGTATTAATTTCATTCAAAGACACAATTAAGCAGAAAGGAAATAGTAAACCTTTACAAATCTTAGTTTGAACATTATGTTATCTACACACTTCAGGAAAATATGTTTTTATTCTTTAAAAATCCAATTTTAGTCCTACTAAACCATGGAATAACACTATGTTATGTATTTTATAACATTTTTATGAACTAAATAAACAGAATTTAATCAGGGCAATTTTTAAAGTTTAGAAATTCATCTCTCCAAAGGTACATCTAATTTAGAACTTGATTGGTATCAGGGTTTTTGCTTCATCTACCTAACCCATTAGGCCATTACACATATTGGTATTCTCCAAGAGAAAAAATTATTCTAACATCTGTTCTCAATGTGGTTTTCCATAATTTCCTTTTATGCCCCACGTAACTCATTAAGTTAATCTACAAAACATTAGTGAGTCTATCTGCACTATAAATGTCTTTCTACTATACAATCACATGAAAATAGAAGAAATGGTAGCCTACAACACAGTCCACTTAAACCCCCCACTCTTTCTACGGCATCTTTTGATCAAAGAAAACATCATTTGGAAAGTCAGAATTGTGACACACATAATGTTTAACTAATGTCTTAAGTGACCTATATCCCAACAAAGTGAGGAAAACATTTCCATGTCTTACCATATCTGCTCCTTTCCACTGCTGCAGTCTTATGACAAAATTTTTTTTTCAAAAAGTACATAACTTCTGAATGGCTTGAAAGAGTGATTTTAATATTTTAATTCACTTGTGCAAATAATCTCCACAGTACAGAAGAGCAGAAGAAAATGTCCCAGTAACCTAAAGTCTTACATGCTTAGGATGAAAAGAACCTGGAGTGCAGTGTGTCCTTCTAAATGCACTTTCCATTTTCTTCTACACAGAAAAAAATTCTACATTTTATTATTCTAAAGCTAGTTTCAAACCCTGTGATCTCTTCTGCCCCTTCTGCTTGCATTCAGCGATTGCTGTTCTAATTTAATTTGAGAGGAAAATACCTGTTTACAGCTGACTTGCCCATAATGTATTCATCAAAGCAATACAAAGGTCATTCTTCCTGCAGAAAGATAAGGAATTCACTGTCAAAACCTGCCCTGCTAGCTCTCAAAAATGCCATGGCTGTAAGAAGAGTGACATACTATCTGATGTTAGCTAACAATTGATGATTAATGTGAGATCAAAGCCTAGTGAAGGGGATTTACTAATATTTATAAACATCAGTGAACTGACCAAAAATCTGAGGGTATTTAATATTTACCCGAACATTCTATCTTGCATGAAAGCTGGATGGTGCCTATCTTGAGGATTTTACCTTGTATGAATTTCTGTGTGAGCTGCTGTAAATCTGAAACCAATGTCCAACTCCTAAAGGCTCTTTATGCTTTGAGACTACACTGGCAGTATATTTGTAAGTGAAAAGAAGATTAGTGGCTTTATGACTAAGATTTATGTTGGGAACAGAGAGTGACAGAGAAAAGCTTACTAAAGGGAGGAAAGAGACCTGCACAGGATAGACAATTAATTCTGCAGGAAAGAACCTCTAAAACAAGATGTTAGAAATCTTAGAAGATAGTAGAAGGAAAATAATAATGAAAAACAGCACAAACATAGATACACAAAGATACACAAAGAAACACAAAGATACACAAGCAAAAAAAAAAAGAGACAAACTAAAAGAAGGCATCACCATTACATACACCAAATCAGACAGGAGGCCTATTTTGTATTATTTACTCAGAACAATTATTTAAATTTTATAACTTGACTAAACTTCAAGAAGCCAGAAAAACTCATAAGGTCATTAATTCAATTAGTCAGGGGGATAGTTTCAGTATGAAATAGATGTGAAATGCATAAGGGTAGAAAAATCCAATCTTGACAACTTCCCTGTGATAAACAGTGGGTTTTTACACAACATTAGAGGAATACTCTCTCTTAAAAACAGAGAAAAATCCTGATTGTGGAAGAGGCCTAAAAGAGTTTGCATTTCCACAGCAGGATGCACAGTTTATGCAACTATTTCCTGCCTGCTAGATTAAGTTAAACAAAGAACAAGAATCTACACAGAGAAAAAAAGCCAAAACCAAACCCAAACTAGGATTCAGAGAAAGAATTTACTGTCCTCCTGATGAAAAGATGCACACTTTTACTCATCAAGAAACAGATTTTACAGGTTACATTTTCTTTTCATTCAATATGCAAAGAAAATTTAAATATTTACTTTGGGAACAGTTTTGAAATATCTCTACTATTGTCCACTGACCTATTTACCAGTTAACACTTAAGCATGGCTACAGTTTCCCAATTCTTTATCCCAGCACTGGCACTAAAGCAAGACAAAGCTCCCAGGAGGGAATCATTCCAAATTGTATCAGCTGGCAAAATGTCCTCAGGGAGCATCTGTCAGCTACAGGGAGCTGGCTCACCCTCTGGCTACAATTCCAGTATATCCCTCCAAATTTAAAATCTCCACCACATCCTCTTCCATGTGGGGAACTGAAAGAAGACTTTGTTCTTTTTATAATAGCTAAGAGAAAACTCAATACCCACTGACCAAGATATTTTATAAAGTTTAATAATTCTCACAAAAATAATAAAACTTCAATCACAATTCATACTCACTGTGTTTCACATCTGCACAGTTTTTCAGTTGCAAAGTGAGACATACAGAGAATCGACTTACAGGACCAAAAGCGTTGCTGTCGAAGCTGTGCCCATGGTGATCCCCTTCCACCCAAATGTGACCATGTGGAACTTTTACATACTTCTTTTTGTATCCAATGGTTCTAAGCAGAATTGGACAAAATGGTTAGTTAAAAAGATTTTTTAAACAAACAAACAAACAAACAAACAAACAAACAAACAAACAACACCCAAAAAAACCAAAAACCAAAACACAAACAAAAATCCCCAAACCCAACAATGTTTTGTTAAGAAAATTCACTGATTTCCTGGTTTGGAATTTGACCTTGCATACAACTCAGCATCAGCTTACAAACTACCTCCACTGAAGTCCCTTGGACTTCAAGAATGTTACTCAAGTCAAAATATACAAAAATTTTGTATGAGCTGGTTGCACTATCAGGGCGTGTTTACTACATTGTTTTGTCCGAAATCACAACACAAGAAAGGAAGAAGAGACTTTTCAGCTAAACATAACAAACAGATTATTAACTCTACCTCTGTAGTAACAAAATTTTGAATCATCAGATTTTATCTCAGGTAAATACCAGTGAACACACATATTTTGCAGTCACATAAAGACACTGTTTAAGACTGTTTTTCTTCATCAAAAATATACTGCTGTGTCTGAACTGGCCTCAGATTCAGAGCATAGATTCCTGCAATTATTCTGCCCTGGGGGTAGGATTTGTTCAGCTAAAACAAGCTAAACAGGATAAACTTAAAAAAAAACCTTTAAGAAAAGGCCAAGTGATGAAGAAAAATGACATTGATGCCATCCTCTACAGAAAATCATACTGCTGCAGCATGTCCCAGTATTACAAAAAGACAAACTACAGATTAGTACTAAAGCTGAGGTGCAGCATATGTAAAATTCCTGTATTTAGCTCCCCAAGTAGCTGTGATTTTCATAATGCCAGCCTGCTTCTACCGCACACTTCTGCTTTCTTTCAGATGGGACCTGTTATTCTGCAATCATTCATGCAGAGAAGTTGTTGTGCTCTAACCCCAGACAGCAATTGTCATACACACTGAATTATTACCAGGATGAAGCATTTACAGATGGGACTATGAATAGTGATACCTCTTATTTAGTTTTGAATAAACAAGTCTGTCCATCGACAGAAACAGAATTTTGATCTAGCTTGTTGTCTCCAGCTGCTCATCCCTTTTCAATGTCTGGAAGATATGCCCTCAGAGCAGAAGGCAGAAGAAGCACACTCTAAAACTAAAAAAAAAAATCAACTGGAGAGAGAAAACCATCTTCACCAGGAGATTCAGCTGAACTGTGCAACAGTACTAATCAGGGATATTCACAAGTCAAAATGAAAAAAAATTGTGTTTGGGGAGGTTTGTTTTGGTTGGGAAGGAGTGTAAGTATGTTAAAAGGACAAGCTAATCAATTGCTAATCAATAACCTGGAGGCCATGAAATATAAGATGAATAAGGAATCTTCAAAAGTGAATTTTATTAACTTTCGCTATATTAGTCAAATAAAAACAATAATTACTTTATTTGCAAGTCACAAAATCTGACTAATCCTTTTTCAAACAGCTATTTTTTGGCAACAAAAAGGATGAGCATTCCAGTACTATATTCTAATGGAATTCTACATGCCCTTTCATTGAAAGCTGAAAAAATAATAGCCTAGTTGCAGAAAAGAAAAAGACTGTTCTTCAATTTTCTAGAACAGTGTCATATTCAAGACATATTCAATGCCATTATTCAGGACTAAATTTCTAAACCATTCAAAACAAAAATGTTAAACTGTCCTAGTTGGTAAATATATGATTTCCTAAACACAAAGAATGCACTATAATAATTCAATAATTCAATTATGCTAAAAATTCAATTATGCAATTTATTACTATGCAAATCCTTTTTTTTTTTTAAGAGTTATGGCATACAGTTTGGACAATAAAATTGTTTATGTTTTGAGATTTCATAATGCTTCATCTCACTGATAGTTTCTTTTATATAGTATCATATATTTTACTAGTAAAATGTTTTAAAGTATACGCTGAGAGTTGTCCATTAATTCTGCTGTTTGATTAGACACTTCTGAAAATTATTAAATGGGTCTCTTCCATCAGTGATAAAGGCAAACAATAGCTCAAAAATATTTAATTTTCCCTTCATTCATCTTCCTGAATACACAAGAGTATATTGTGATAAAGTTTTGTACCCTTACAGACTTCATGCATAAGACTGAATTTCACTCAGAAGGGTGAAAGGATTTGAAGTTAATTCTGTTGGTGTGTTTACCTCATAAATGTCAGGAAAATAATATTGCAAAGGCCAGTCAGTGACTCAATTTCAGACCAGACACAATCTCTTATCCCCAAATAATCTCCTCCTTTATTATGATTGGGAAATCACTAAGAGGAAGGGAAAAAAAAGTTTTGCAATAAGTACTTAGAAACAAAATTGGAGGAAAAAAATGGCCTGCATGGATAGGTCTTGCAAAAGGTTTTCAGAGACCCTGTGAAAATCTAAGGGTTTAACATAGGTGCCTGGTGTGTTCCTTAAGGGCTAAGGCAAAAAGAAAAAGATTACAGAGTGCAGTAATTATAATTGGTACTTTTTATTATTTCTACAACATGGTAAATATTTATTTCTTTTCTACTCTTGAAATAAGCATCATAAATCAGAATATTTTTCTACAATTATGCAAAAAAAAAGTCTCTGGTAGTGACTAAAGAGGAATTATATACCAAACTCTCATATGGAAAAAAGTTATTGTACGGAATAGATTGTACAGATTATTATGGAAATAGTTTTTACTTAGAGGAAATAGAATTAAAATTTACAATGTTAATAAACATATTAAGGGAATAGGGGAGAAAAAAAGAAATGTAAAAGAAACAAAAGCAGCAGTTGTAATTGTCTACTTCAGTAGATAGGAGTGATACTTCTTGGATAAAATCCTTAAACTCAGCAATTAAATATAAAACTCTCCATGTATGGGTTATATAAATCATCAGATTTCTCCCACATGTAGGCTCAATAGGAAAAAAAGATATATTGTAAAATATAAGTGCCCACATACCTGTGAACAGAAGAGAGGCAAGAAAATCTATTTCCTTAAAACAATTCCTTCAAAATGTTACTGTAGTATTTGCATAGGGCAGTTATCTGGGGACTTTGTATCCTCTCTAGCAATACTACTGCAAACACTGTCCTGTGGAACACTCTGGAATTTGAAAGCAAAGTTTTATGCGAGATTTTCACTGCATACATTAATAATAAACCACAACAAAGCCTCATGTTACAGTGAACTGAATCATCTGTTTCTTGATACTGGTTTTAATTTTTAGATAATTTCATTGCTGAGTTACTCCTCAACAGAGCAGTGAAGTATTCCTGCAAACAAACCAGACTACAGGCTATAGAAAGCCATGTTTGGTTCACTATGGTAGGTTATTTTTAATTACTCTTGCAAAGACTGTGTAGATATTTTTAAAATAAAAACCCACAAACTTGGTTTTCCTTCCTAAGAAGAGAACCCAAATTGATTCATAGTCAAAATTAGCCATTGGCCCTCTCTTCCATGAATCCTGCAGAAATTTTAATCTCTGACCTAAATTGCAAGGAAGAGACCACATGTGTGTGCTACAATGGCAATATGGCTCCTGATCTAAATGTACAAATTAACGTTTATTTGTTTCATTAGTTAAAAATTTTAGCTGAGCATGCTGAAATAAAACTATTGTCCATCTTTTTGTGAAGCTCTTCAAGGCCAAACATAATTTTTGAAAAGCGTTGGCTTCACCCTTTTTCTTAAGGATAGGCTTGCAGTCTACTGCTGTCACATTTGGGGGTTTACATCTATGTAAACGAATAACAGTTTTAAGTGTAATGATCAATAGTTTTGTGAAAAATAAATACAATTCAAAGTGAAAAAATACTTCAGAATGCTTCTAGCACTCTTCAACAATGGCTGCAAAACTAAAAATCCTCAAGGCAAATATCAAAAGCACTATTAGCTCATTGGGAATTTTACATCAATTCCTTGTGAGAGGCTACAAAGGAATTGCAGTCAATAATATAACATTTTTGAAAGCGATGCAAACTTCTATTTTTCTTTCTTAACTGAGCATCCTTAGGCTCATTTCTCTGACTGACTGTAACCATGACCTCTGTTAGCTCTAACACATGAAGTTTTTAATTAAATTTAGAAGATATCTGAATGAATTCTTGAGAGAAAAGTTGCTGTAAGTAATAATTAACTTACTATTTGTTAATTTCATACCTAGTTCATTAGCATGAGTTATAATTACTGAACAATCTCTTAAACTTCATAAAGCCTCTAGTAATGAAGAGCCTTTCATTTTCTTAAATTTACTATCTTGCAATAAAAAATAAAAATTATTTAACACCTCTTACTCTTCCCAATTAAATTGTTTGCTTTAGCAATACTACATGCAAAGACAGATTTTGATATATAGAATCCAAAAATCTGTTTAAAACCATACTGGTGTGGGCAAAAATAAATAATTTCAGGTTTTAATGAAGTATGTGACACATTAGTAATAATCACCTACGCTGCTGTTGCTCAAACTGTATTTGAAGTCTCATTGACTTAAGAACAGGGTCTACAGGAGTTGCAGTAATTTTCTTGTTCAGAACATAATGGAATTGCATTTATCTTTTTAGACATTTTTACAGAAGTTGGTCTGAAATTCTGATTTACTTTTTTCATACATATGAAGTACATTTTGAACCTTTGCAAAGTTTTTTTTCTCCACAATTTAATAGCTAACAGATGTACTTATAGCTATCCTTGGCTGAGAAATAATTTCAATCTTGACAGTCAAAAATGAGCTCTATATGGTATTCTAACCACCTGCCCACAAGCAAGAAAAATCTGCTTTTTTAGGATGCGGTAGCAGTGCCAAAGCAAGCAACTTGGCTCGGCTAAGCTGGATGAGGAACGATTGCCTTCAGTTTGATTTGACCTTGAGAAATCCAAAGGTCTCAGCAATCTGCATATCTTTGGGTGTCATCAGGGAATAGACACTGTAGATAATATCCTGTTTGCAGAGGAGATAAAAATCCAAACTCTTTTGTAAAACAGGTAGTCTCTATCATACTTAAGAATTACTTTCTCCAGGCAACATGAATTGCTGTACATTTTTATTGGGTTTGCATGGCCAGGTTTTGGTAGCATGAGGTCTACAGGGGTGGCTCTGAGAGTAGCTGTCACAAGCTTCCCCCATGTCCAAAAAGGCCAATGCCAGCCAGCTTCAAGATGGACCTGCTGCTGGCTACACCCAAGCCCCACAGCAATAGTAACAGGGCCTGTTGGATAACAGAGTAAAGAAGGGGGGAAAGTTGTTGTACAATCGTAATTTTACCAAAAGAGTGCTAGTATATGTTAGCTCTGCACACACCAGCATCAGTAAAGAAGGAGGAGGAGGTGCTCCAGGTACCAGAGCAGAAATTCCCTTTCAGATCCTAGTGCAGACCCTGGCAAGTCAGGCTGCCCCTCTGCAGCCCATGGAGGTCCATGGCGGAGTAGAGTTCCACTTTCAGCCCATGGAGGATCTCCCCCATGGATCAAGTAGATGCTTGAAGGAGGCTGTGACTCCATGGGAAGCCCACTCTGGAGCAGGCTCCTGGCAGAACCTGTGGTCCCATGGAGAGAGGAGTCCATGCTGGAGTATGTTTTCCTGCAGGACTTGCTACCCCTCAGAGGAGCCACACTAGAGCAGTCTGTTCCTGAAGGACTACACTGAATGGAACGGACCCATGCTGGAGCTCATGAAGAACTGCAAAGTGTGAGAAGCAGTCAGGTTGGAAAAGTTCATGTTGGAGACTGTCCCATCAGAGAAACACCAAGACCAAGTAGGAGAAGAGTATGAGGAGTCCTCTCCCTGAGGGGGAAGGAGCAGCAGAGATGTGATGAAATAATCACAACACCCATTCCATGTTCCCCTGCACCACTGCAGGGGAAGAGGGAAGAAAAATTGAGAGTAAATTAGAGTCAAGGAAAAAGGGAGTGGTGGAAGAAGGTGCTTTAAAGATTTGGATTTATTTCTCATTATCCTACTCTTATTTGCTTGGTAATAAAATACACTAATTTCCCCAAGCTGAGTCTGTTTTGCCCAAGATGGTAACTGGTAAGTGATCTCTGCTTGTTCTTACCCCACCCACGGGAATTTTGTTCTATTTTTTCTCTCATGTTCAGCTGAGAAGCAGAGTGATAAGCAGCTTTGGTGGGCACCTGGCATTCAGTCAGGGTCAACACACCATAATGTAGAACTTTTTCCACATACATCCATATTAATCAAATTCACAGAATGAAAAAATGCTAAGATATTCAATTTGAAGTGACACCCAGATCCCAAAACATGAACCTTACTGCAATATAATGTGTAAGTTTTATTAGTATTACTGCAGAGAATCTTACCCATGACACTAAACACCATCCAGATCCTAAGAAATCTCCTTTTTCACTTCCAACACAGGCATACAGCCATCTGTGCCTTTCTACTTTAACTCTTCCCTTACACGTATATAAAGACATTAGGGTAGGGTTATATGAAGCAACTAAACATTTCTTTTTTCTGAAGGCCAGCTACAGACTATGCATGAGAGTAAGTAAATAGGTTATGGAGTATCTCTGATTGTGTACAGCTATTAACTTTTACCTCAGAGCTGAAATCTGTTTTCCAGATAAGCTGCAGATCCACCAGTTATTGAGAGGCCTGACTATAAAAAATGCATCCAAACTCAGAACCTGGAAAGTGTTGGAGGATCCCTAATGCTTCAGATATTGCTTCATAAGCATAGTCAGGCCTGCTATATTGAGAAGGGAACTCCTAAAGGAAGACACATGTAAATGAAAGAGATGACAGAATCTGAAACAAAATACTCCCATTCAGTGATATTAGGAATAGCCATTGTGGAGGCAGTGATTCTCTCTGCCTATAACTGAGCAAATTTTTGATTAAATAAACTCCATTTACTTTTTGCCATTAAATATTTTGAAGTCTCATGTAAAATTAATACTAACTTACTGTTTTCCTCATTTGTAACAGAATTATCATAACAAAACCACCCCCTTTTTAATAAAATAGGCAAAGCAGTTAAAGCAAGCTCAACTACAAATGCTATCTCTTTTTTTCCCAGCTAAAGCGTTCCTACCAAAGTGCACCAGTCCAGGTTCCTATAACTCAACAGTGCTACATATAAGTAGAAATCCGATATGGAAAGTACAGGAGATGTTTGTAAGTCTGCTTCATTAGTTAGATAATTACTCACAAAGCATGTTATTCTTATAAAAACATAGTGATTTACCCATTACTTGCTTCACCAGCATTACCATAATGCAGTTAAAAACTTTTAAATCATAGAGTATTCAGGAAAACTACTGGATTTGTGCATATTTATCAAAAATAATAACATGATTGAAAGGACAAAAAATAAGCCAGCTCATCTACTAGAGAGAATAGATTCATTTCAAGCATGACATTTCCTTGTTAACACTCCATTTTATATAAGAGGACACTATAACAAGAAAGAGACTAGAAATAATTATGAGCGAAAAGATGTGAGAACATTGCTTGTGAGATTCAAAAAATGTATGGCTTCATTGCTATGAGTAAAAGGATCCTTGATATATCAATTTACCAGAACAGGATGCTTATCATACCTCTGAATCCAGATATATTTGACCAAAACAAACCAAAGACTTAGAAGGAGCAATTAATAGCTCTTAACTCGCTTAATATCACATAATTTCCCAGATAATTGCTCAACTTTATCTTCAAGGCATATGTCAATGCAATTCAGTTTTCTGTTGTTTCTTTCTTCTTTTCTTTCCTGAATTTTCAAAATACCCTCAAAATACACCAAGCTTTTTAATGAGGAAGCAGCTTTGGAGCTGCTGTTCTTCTGTATGATCAATATACATGATAAATAAACACATTATCTCAATGCTCTTTACCTTCATATATCTCTTTCTGGAGAAGATTTTCATGATTTCTGCCATTCACTAAGACTGTTTCCCAAAGCTATAATTTAATTCAGGATGATAATGAAACGAGTTGATAGCATTTCTAGAATTTATTTTATTTTCCTGTGCTTTAGACATATAGTGTATATCTAGGGTCCAGGTTTTGCCCATCTTGATACTTTTACCAGCTTGTAGGTGATTGTATCACAAAGGTCTGTTACACTGGTGCTGGCAAGCTCTCCATAAGTCGATTCAAAATAGCTGCAGATGACAGAAGTTCTTTTCTATGTCTTGTGAACTGTAGAGTTCTAGAGGCAGTACTTACCAGCAATGCCAGGGGATCTGGATTTTAAGGAAATAATTTCTCCTTGGGTAAAATTTCTTTTCATTTATTTGCTGTCACTTTTTATGATTCCCATTTCCAGCCTCACATTGTTGTTGTTTTTCTGTATTTTGTTTCCAATTCATACTACCTTCCTTCAAAAACTGCAGAAGGCCACTGCAGATCCCCATGCACGTAACACAAGAATTTCCCGAATTTCCCTCTGTTCCTGAGAGTTTTGCTTACCTAGTCAGGAGGCATGAAGCATTTAATATTGCTTGTCCCAGCGATGCAGAACTTATTTTGCTCCCACTGCTAAGAAAGATCAGCTAACAGTAGCTTCCCTCACAGAGACAACTTTATCACTTTTTCCTATAATGTCTTTGAATAGTTTTGTTCTTGGGCCTCCTACCCTATACCCTTTATTGTGTGCTGCTTTCCTTTTCCTGCATGTGTTTTATCTGTTCTAGCACTAGCAGCATTCTTATTTTATGATCCTTTTCACAGCAGATCTCCTCAATCTATTCAGGAAAATACAATTTTGGTGAATTTAATGAAACTGTGGATGATTTCTGCAAATCTGTTTTTGAAATAATAGAGATAATAGAATCTGGGTTTTGTTTCGGGTGTTTTGTTTGTTGTTTTTTTGGGGGGGAGGGTTGTTGTTATTGTTTGGTTGGTTTGGGGTTTTTTTGTTTGGACTTTTTTCCCAGATTGATTAACCTAAAGCGAAATACTACAAAGGTGGTACTGTGGAAAATCTGTTCAAGGAACATATTCCTTTCAAGGTTTCATATATATCTTACATTACTACCT
This sequence comes from Trochalopteron elliotii, assembly GCA_024734555.1. NCBI lineage: Eukaryota > Metazoa > Chordata > Aves > Passeriformes > Leiothrichidae > Trochalopteron > Trochalopteron elliotii. Next base: position 1,242,905 of record JANPWX010000064.1, on the reverse strand, counting down.
CTAACTAGTGTCATTATTTAAAATTAGTATTAGAAAATTCTGTATTTAAAATCAATATATGTTTTTCAGTTTATTCAACAGTGGATACCATCTAAAGAGGACTACATATACTGGAGGTATGTGAATAGAAATTATGACACACTTTTACACAAATCAGTCACTCTCATTTTGAGTATTGAAACTACGTCATTCTTTTGCTAACCATATTCTCTTAATCAGAAGAACTATAATTCTCTCCAGGATAAAATTTGCAACAAAAACAAAACAGTAATTTTGTGTTGAGAAACAGACCAATTGTTATTGGTTGCATAACTTTCATTTAGATGGCTAACCAGCTTATTGATTCAGGAGAAAGAAAACATACAATATCTAATTTTTCTCTGCAAATCTTTCACTTGTGAATCTGTCTGATTCGAACTGCCAATACTCTGCTCTTTCAAGTTAAGATTATGAAAACTATTCACTTTGGTTCTTTTGATAAAAGTCCCATTAACCAAATAAGTGTATAATTTCATTACCTTCTCACATTTCTCTGCTAGATTATATTGATAATTAATATGACAGGTTTTTGTTAATATCATTAGCAGATATTAACAGTATCATATCATATATTAGATGGGAATCATTTGTTAGATTCATTATCATTAGATTGATCATTTACCAAGGTAAAAACTTACTTGCTATTCTAGGTCATCTAAGTGAATTACCAAACCCTGACATCATTGTCACACTGGAAACTTTATACCCGTAGCAATGGGAGGACACATACAGACCAAAGAGTTATTGGAATCAGAAATAGTAATTCCTGCAGCCTGCACCCCTTTTTTAATTAATATTGAATTAACTGGGAACATTTTTGTTTTAGGCACATTTTAAGGAGTCAAAGACAATGGCTTTGAAGTGAATTTCAAAAGTTAAGATTTGTGGTACCATTAGGATGAAAATTTCACCTGATATATAATGGTTTCTTTTTTCTCTCTTTCTGCACTATATGTAGAAATGCTCCTCTTTTCCAGCCAAAGAAAAGAGATGATCAAACTTTTTCCTAGATTTTAAGTTGTGGATTTTAAAATTTGACTCAGCAGCAAACTCTAGCCTGCAGAATCTGCAATTATTAAACACAGCTCTTTATAAAATTCTTCCTCTTTGAACTCACTTTTTCTACTCACCCAAATATTCTTCCTTGGCAGTTCTTCTGCCATTACTTTTGTGACAGAAACTATCAAGGGAGAGGCTGCAGGCTGACCTTTGGCTACCTGTTCTGTGTATTTACTCAACCTCAGAGTGGAGGTTGCTGGCCAGGCCAGTCTCCCAACAAAACAGGCTTTGTGAGAGGAGGAAGAAGAGGTGTACAGGAGCAGAGGAAAAAAAAAAAGGGTTTTAAAATTCTTTGCATCCCAGAGGCAAAAATCACAGCATGCACCACCTTGGACAACCCTGTTGGCCTGTTCCTCTCCTAAGGAAACTCTGAATGAAGAACAATGCTCTTATTTTCAAAAAGTGGTGGCAGAGGTGGTCACAGCAGTGCTGCCTCCTCATCATTGTTACAGCTTACTGGGCTAGATTCTTGTAGACCTGTGACTGCTAAAAAAGTCTGGCAATGCATCTGCCTAGGTCCAATGGTAAGAAATAATTCCCCAGCCACACACTTCTCACAAAGGAGCTAATTGCTGTATTTTCTTTGTTGCTTAGGACTAACCAAAGATATTAGCATTTTCTAATCTGCTTTAGACAGTATGTGCAAAATGAGGAACCCATAGTGTAATAAGAGTTTTCAAGGTGGATTGATTTGGGTTTTTTTAATTTATGGAAGGGAGAGAGTTGCTATTCTCTGTATAATAGAAGCCTGAAACTTCATATCTCCTTCTATTTATGTTTGTTAGGGAATAATACTTAAAAATGCCTTTTATTACTTTTCCTTTATAAGTGTACTTTCTTTTTAAAAGAATGCTACTATCAAAAAGATAATTGAGAAGCTTACAATTAAGTAATAAAAAATATTAACCCTGTATGGACAAATGAATTATTATTTTTATGATACAAGTTACGATTCTGTGTTTTAAAACTCAAAAATATGTCAGTGCAGTAAAAAAATCTTAAAAAGCAATAGTTTTAATATGTATTCTGTTAAAAGATATGAGCATATATATGTAGATCAGACTGCAGATACCTACTTTTGAACTCGTGATGGTCTTTCAGACTGAACTTTCAAATTACAGAAATAACTGCAATTTGAACTAAGTACAATAAAAAAATCTTTTCTTGTTATCAGATACATATCTAAACATAGATGCTATTTTTTCTTGCTGTTTAAGGTAATGTTATGGTATATTCAAAAATCATTACTCATCATTAATCTTTTATGAAGATTATAAGAAATGCCTTATTTCTGTGTCTGAGCAGCAGTCCATATAAGTCAATAGTCTGTCTGCACACAACTGGAAAAGCAGACAGTGCCCAAGTAAAGCACGTTAGCTTGATTATTCTCCATGAGCATCGAAATTTAATCTATCAGAGATGCTTGATTGTACATCATTGTCCATTTGTTTTAGTAACTGCTTACTGATCTCTTATCCATCAATTCATCTAAACAATTTTTTATTTGCTTATACTGTCTGCCTTCAAAGCATCCTGGGGCAACAAACTCCATAAGCTCACTATCTGCTGCACAAAGACTTTCTTCTGGTTTTTTATAGACCAGTCTCCCACACAGAATACCTCTGCTTCTGCATTGTGGGATTTGATGAATAGTTCAGCTGGTCCATTGGTATTGTTTTTGTTGTTTTTAACTGCCCTCTATTTCCATCTTTAAAATCATGTCTCAAGAAGCAAGAACTGACTGCATCCTTTAGGGGTGTTATACTCCAACACTGTTAAGGCAGCTTTATATTTTAAAGCAGGTTTATATTTTGAATATTTTCTTAGTTTTCAGCTTTGGAATTCCAATTTAGATCAGTGGAAATCTAATAAACAGAAATCTTTAATTTAGGAAAACTCTAATACTTTTCAGAGCAGCCTACTGTTTTCCACATGAGCTCATGTGTAGCATTTTTTTCTGGAAGAGCTCAGTTACATGCCATTCGGTGCTGGGAAAAAGTAAAGAAGTGCTTCATGGAGCCTAAAAATATTTAGACAGATGATCTTTGCTCTCAGGAGTAGATGCTAATACCAGTTTTCTTTTTTCTCAAACCAATGGAATTTCATATAGTTTTGTTAAAAGATAAAACCTGCAATGCAATAAAATTTTCAAACCAAAGATCGTAAAAAAGATAATCTGAATCACCTGCAAAAGAAAAGGGCACTGCCCTCATTAATACTTCCACTGCATTCCATAACCTCACAGCACTGAGTCAATTGATATTTCATTAAATTGCTGTATTTCACACGTTCTCCTTCTCAAATATGTTTTCCCATTTAATGTTACTGAACCAAGAAAATGTTCATTCAATAGTAATTCTTGAAAATGCCCTCAGAATTATTCTTTGATCATTTTAAATATCAATAGAGAATCTAATTCTGCGTCTGGCCATAACAGTGACTTCCTTGTGACTCCCTTGTGTTAGCAGGAACATAAGTATGCTGAACAGTCTACTGAATCTTGTAGTCTTAGGAAATACTTGTCAAGAAGGGAATTTTTGTATTTCTTCTTTTAAGACACAAAGTGTTACAAAGGAAGTATTTCTGACTTTGCTTTACAATTTTATATCATGAGACTTGGAAAAAAATAGATATTTTTGTATAGCAACAGAAAATCCCAGCATGCTGGTATTTCTGGAAAGAAAAGTGTTATCAGCATGATCAGATGGCTCTAAATAAGAGAGAGTACAATGATAGGAAGCCTCCCAGTCCAAATATTCTGAGACAGATACAAACTCCAAATTCTTATTTATAAATAACAGAAAAGAAGAAAAACATCAAAAAAAGTCAAAACTATTTCTACTAATGATGGCCAAAAGAAATTTATGATTTAGGATTGAAACACAACAAAGTATATGTTGCTAAACATGTTTTGAAATATTGAATATCAGGCTCTACCTGCTTTAGCAAAGTGTAAGGCTCAGTAATTCAGCCAAAAGCTGAATCTGAGTTGTGAGAAAGAAGAAAAAATGATCAACATAAAACATATCACTACTTGAACATTAATCTGAAATTTTTCATTGCCTTTGGTCAGTATACATTTTAAAGTTGAAATTTTACAGGTATCATGAAAAGCAAAAGGATCAAGAATAAGACTATCTATAAGAATTTTTTATAGAATTAAACTATTTGAAGATTACAAATTGCAGTTTCAGATTATTAAATCAGTTTTCACAGGCTGGTGACTCAAACCAGCAGAAATCGTTTGCATGTTTCCATAGGACTTTGCAATGTTGTCCTAACCAAAATGAGGCTCCTCAAATGCTTGTCATTTTGTGCTTGAAAGAACATAATATAGCTATAGTATAAACTACTGCATAGAGAAGTCAGTAAAAGGCAGGAAAGATTTAGCATGACTATCCACATTTAGTAGAATAATTTGTAATGAAGATTAATAGGTTTGGCAAGGCTGTTCAACAAAACTCAGATTTCCTAAGTGGCAGACAAGATCTCATCTTCTTTATTTGACCACTTGTATGGCTTTATTTGTAAGGATTGGTTTTAACTGCAATTATTCTCTTGATTTTTTCCCAGCAATCACTGTTACTATAATTACACTAAGAGACAATAATTTGTGTACATTGTAATAACTTAGATGTACAAGAGCCCGTCCCATCTCCTCACATTTGCTCTTCAACACCAGAAAAAAAACAACAGTTTTGTCAGAACCAGGGGCAATGGGCACAAAGAGAAAGGCAGAAATACTGATATTAACATGTTTCCACCGCCTTCTTCCTTCAAGTTCATAGATGAGTATATTTGCAGGGGGCTTTCCTCACAGGAATGAAAGTACATCACGACAGAAAAGGAGGTAGGATTAAAATAATGGTTTTGGTACCACACACACCAAGTCAGTCACAATTACCAGCAGTAAGAGCTTCTATTGCAGATGCTGGACTTTGCTCACTTCTTCAGTGGCCAGACAGAGATGCACCACGGCCACTGGGAATGTGTCTGTGTGAAGGATAAGGTACTGGCATATAGCAGAGAAGCAAAGGTCTGCGTATTTCGCTCAAGTGTAGAGCTGGGCTGAAGAGGCACCTTCCTCCTCACAGTTGCCATGCTTTAAAACACACATCCTTCCCAACTGTGCAAGGGGAGCCAGGGGAGCCAACTTTCCCTGCCTTTCTTTCAGATGAGCTGCTCCAGCACAATTCCCCATCAGTCAGAATCTGTCACTTCTGCTGAGCATTAAGATTGTAATTAATTCCTCATGCCCAGCTATGCAAGGAAGCGGTACTGTATAATCCTCAGCAAGTCATCTCTCTGTCATAGCAGAGAATCTTTACAACAGAAAGAGGAATAATCTGACAGACACGTGACAGCTCAAAAAACCCTTCAAACATTTGATTCAAAGCAAAAAATGCACACATGAATTTCTTGAGAGGATGCCTTTAGAGCGCTATTATATTTCACCAGGCCTTGAGAGAGAGCAAGTATGGAAATGTTGCATAGGAAAGCAAGAGTCATTGCCAGACAATTCCCAGCTCTACCTATTCAATGAATTAGTTATCATCTAGTTTAGAAGAGGGATAATCATACTTTGTTATGTCCTATTGGCAAAATTCCTAAGACATAAAAGCACAATATGTGCTTTTCTCCAGTGCACAACCAGTTAATTTTTCAGCTTCTGATGAGTTACAAGTACCTCAGCATGGAAAATCAGTACAAAGCAATAACCAGCAAAACAGCCAGTAGAACAGAAATAATCCTCATATCTAAAAATCTACCTGCTATATTGTTGTGGAAATACTACAGCACTTGTTGCACTAAGAAAAAGTATTAGCAGCATCAAAACTATCTCTCAGTAGAGATACTGAAGAGAAAGTAGAAAGCAGGATTTCTAACCATCTTTCACACTGCCAGTGCCAAGTGACTTCCCAGTTATAACAATAACAGCTTAAAAACAGCTATGAGAAAACCTGAAAATAAAAAGGACTAGATCACAGAAGTCAAACCAGTAACTTCTATTTCAGACTTTTGTAGCTTTAGTTTTTTCTTTTTTGGTTGTTCTTTTTCTTCTTATATTTCTGCAGGTCTTTGTACTGCCTTTTATACACTTCCCTCCTTCCTTTATGCTTCCTCAAGAGAAAGGCTGATATATGTTAGACCTGTTCCACAACTTTTTCTCAGCAACCTTATGAACAAGCAACAACCCTAAGAACCCAAGCAACAATGGACAGATGCACCTAGTAAGGGTTGATTGGTCTGTCCAGTAAATTCTTAGTGTCCTTTCCAACTGAACACACCTCAGAACCTTGAGCATTGTTTCACTGTGACACAGCCCTTCTGTAGAGCTGGACTCTTCAGCTGCATGGGCTTCCCAGGGAGGTGGTGGAGTCACTGTTTCTTCTATCTTCAATCTAAAGAAAGATCGAATGTAGGACTTAATGTCATGGTTTAGTTGATAAGGTGGTTTAAGGTCAAAGGTTGGACTTGATCTTAAATGTCTTTCCAACCTAGTTAATTCTGTGATTCTGTGATTCTCTGATCTCTACTCTCTTCATGGGATCTCATTTACTCACAACAACCAGAAAGATTCCTCCATACCCCCAAGATGCAGCCATTTCATAAATTGGGTTGCAAAGTGTAGCTTTGTGAAAAGCACATTAAAGCATATCCATTATCTGCAAATTCCTGTCAACACAGCTCTCTGCTGTGGTCCATTCCTGCTTCTCAAGAATGACAACCTTTCTGACAAAAAGTATAGTGCCTCTGAGAGCACATTAGTGCAACCACCAATACAGTAAAAGGTAGGTGATGAGGCATTAAATTGGTGAAGGCATTCAATTTTTCAGGCTGAAGATATAAGAAATTAATACTTTTTTTCCATGCAGGAAAGTACAACTCCAGACTTGCTTGATAGTCCTATGGTTAGAGATAATTAGGAAAAAATATGTATGTGTGAAGGATACATATACCACAAATAGACTTCAAGTGAAAAGACATGGATAGCAACTTTTGAACACACTGGAGAAAATCATGAAAACATTATTAAAAGCCTGGAATAGGTAAATTTACACCATAAGCTACCAGTAAAGCAACATTTCCTGCATCCAAAACATTAGCATTAGCATTTATTACCACTATTAGATCACACAAAAAAAGAACATACTAAAGCTAAGGAAGATAGGAAGCAGGAAAAAATACCAAATATTTCAGAGTGAAATCTAGCTCTAGCTTAATTGTAAGAAACAGGATATTTTATAGACAGGTCAGTAATAGACAGGAATGGACAAGTACATAATGTTCTAATGTGCAGACCATTTCTATTCAATTGATAGCTGATATAGAGGTACAATTACAATTCTTAGTTTTCTGTAGATTTCCATGACACCAAGTTTTCTTAATGTAATGAATCACTTCAGTCTCATATTTCAGTTTAAAGCATTTATGGCAATTATGAAACTCAGTTCTCAGTCTGAGAGTTTGCTGTATGTTTGGAAGATGGATCACATAAAAGACTTGAGTTCCTATTCAGAAAATACAACACATGGATTAAATACCATATATTACTTTATCTTTGCAAAAAATGTGGAATTAAAAGAACAGGAAAATAATTTGTTTCATAATAACCAGGAAGCATTTGGGAACTATTTACCCCCATTCCTTATAAAACAGCAAGGGAACAAGCAAGGTATTTTCTGATATACTGTTTTTACAGGTAGTACTCCCAACTGCATTCCTGTGAACCATGGTGCTAATACACCGGTTGCTTTAAGAACAAATTTGGAATTCAAGAATACTGAATTCATAGAGGAATCTTTCTCACTTATCAAATGTCTAGAAAATGGCAGCATTTTCTACACATTTTTGGAAGTCCAGAAAAGGCTTCTTCAAGACTTGATTAGGCCTACTAACCTTGCTAGAAGCAGGAGTAGCAGACATAAAGAAGAATTTATATTAGCCCTTTTGTGTTTTCTGCACAGATAATACTTTACCATCCATCAGACAAATATTTGACTAGTCTTATTATTAATAGCTTATATATCTTCAGTGGGAAAACCCCAAGAAAAGTGGGAATTTCATATATCAGTACCTCTGGTATCAGCTTTACATTTTTATGTTTGTTAGATGCATGCAATCAAAGGAGAGGAAGGACAGGAAAAGGTGCAAAGGTAAACTGAATGCCAAGAATATAAACAGGACACTTCTTCAACCAGATATTTTATTTATTTCAGTGTTGTCAATACATGCTCAGCAATGCATGAATATGATGATAACATCTTTACCTCAAAGGGCTCAAATCTCGTACAATAACATACCTTCCTGGAAAAGCTAGATAGCTCAGAGTAGAGAACTTTCTCATTTAAAAATCATATAATGGATGGAGTTGGAAGGGACTTTAAAGATCATATAGTTCCAATCTCCCTGCCATGGGGTCAATGGTTCAAATTTCTCCTGAGTTTTAAAATTTAAATCTCACCTCTAGATCAGAAAATACTTTTGGATATTTATTTTTTTCTTCCCAGAAAAGCCACCGCCATGGTATGTACTCAATCAAATATTTTATCAGCTACCAAAATCTGAACAAGCACAAAGTCCAAAACATTGTTCAGATTATTGTCCTATCTTCAGGGCACTAATGGTCATGTGATATGGGATATAAGAATTAAAGTAGATAGTAATTACTCAATGTGCCGAAAAAAATTAAGGATTTAAATACGCCAACATAAAGCAACTCAATTTTATAGACCATACAGGTCCTTCTTCTCACACATTGCATATCAAATATTTTTTTATCATACTACATGCTTTTGTAGAAATTACACCTTCTTAGAAGTGCACAATGTGGCACAGTTATTGTTGCTATGGGAACAATAATACTAAATTTTGTGAGTTTTGCACACATGTTCTCAGATATAATGCTGTTTTCATGTACTGTTTAGTAATACATTTTCTCTTTCCCCACCAGTCTTCAATGGACTACTTTCTTACAAGAGGTAGACTTCCCTCCCAGTTGAATTTTTTCCCTTTTTAAAGTAAATGGGAGTTCTACTGTCATCTTCAGTAGGGGGGCATAATTTCATCCCAGACCTCTGCTTCAAATACATTTTCTTAGGAAAATGCCCTGAAGATCTGATTCTGGTTTCATTTAAGCAGAACAGAAAAGGGGGGAGGGAGAGAAACAGAAAAAGCATGAATGCAAGACAGCAAGATGAAACAAGAAAGCAAGACAAAGTCACAAAGCAAGATATCAAGAAACCAAGCAAGTCTTCTGTTCCATGTCAGATTTGTATGCTTTATATGATTTCTTTGGCAATTTTCTCATCATTCACCTTAACAGTATAAATCCAAATGTAATATAATCAGAACAGTTCATATGTCTCAAGAACAAACTGGTGTGGTTTCTGTCAATGACCTCGTCTGTTCTTTTTAAAAATTAAGTCAAACATTTATTACAGCTCTAAACCTAAATTCAGATACGCTGCGATAGCTGGGCATATCTAGAGGAAATAGTGTCCAAAGAGGGAGCATTTATGGCAATATTTTGACATCAAAATTTATGGGCCTGTCTGCTTTACTTTGCCACTTATAGGCTCTGACATGGCATTTCTCTACTTGAGTTGAGCATTTTAAGAGGCTTAGTCATCTTCCAATTACCTGTTAGAGCTGTACAAATGGAGACACACTCCAGCTTCCTGAAAGCCTTCTCAGCTCTGACAGAAATTTTCTAGCCCTACAAATGTGCGTGTGTGTGTATAGCTCTATACATGCACTCCTGTGTGATGCAAAGGACCCATGTATTCCTTGGCTATCCCAGTCCCCAGCTAACAGAAAGCTGCCTATATAGTAAGACAGAGGTTTCAGATTTTGGTATCCTTTTTTTAAAAACAGTGACTTTTACCATGAATGAATAAGAATATTTATTTTGTAAGCTCCTGTGAGTGACTCTTAGAAAACTGAACTCTGCTCACTTCACAGTCAGCAGAAGCTCCAGACATTCATCATCTTTGAAAGCTGAAGACTATGTCAATCTCCAAATGTCAGGCTTCTTTTTCATTTATTTGGTATTTATATATCTTTTAAGAGGAGGAAGATGAGTGATGGGGTCAAAGAAAGGGATAAATGCAAATGATAAAACTCCTATTCTCAGACTTATCTGACATTTGTAAGAAATAGTATTTCAGTAAACATCCTACTAGAAGACCAGTGTGCCTGCAAAACACATAGAAAAACACCTCAGTTTACCTTAGGTGGTAAAGCGTTTGGTGAAGTCTTCAACAAAATATTGAGTAGCATCTTGCAAAAGAGATATATTTCTATGTTTCTGCAACAATGAGTGAAATGCATACAGTACAGAAATAAAAGTAAACTAAAGTGATTCCAAAGAAATTACTTTATATATGAAATTGATTTTATTCTTCCCTAATTTTTATAATGCATAAAGTCTTTAAATAACAAAATGTAGATTAGAAATACTGAAATGCTAAAAATTAACCTGGCTGTACAATCTATAATGAAAGCCAACTCTTTTTAAACTTTGTTGTTCCTGACAAAAAAAAAAAAATGTCTCCAGCTTCAAATATCCACTCTTTATATACAAAACTAACTACCATTAAAGCTGCTTGAAGAGAGCAGGGAAACACATCCATGGTTCAAAAAAGCTGACAAGACTACATTATTTAACATATGTCATACTGGTATTTTAAAATCTCAATGTCTGTAGTTTTCTACTGTACACTCAATAAAGTTGTCACACACAGTTTTAGCACAGTCACAGTCAAATCTTATGTTAGATCACACTTAAACATTTACTCCTGATGTACGGTAATGAAATCTTTCTTCTTTTGTCTGACTTCTCACATAAACTGACTTATGGTACTTCTTGAGCCACTTCAGCCATCCAGTCCACTTGTCCTCCCTGTGGACTCTAAATCCCTGTCTAAGATAATCTGCTCTTCTCTTGCCTTTATTGGAAGGGAGGCTGAGTTCTACAGCAGGAAGATCTGGGTTCTGAAACCAGTATATGAGCCACTGGGTTGAAGGCCATAGGCCTTTTAATAAAAGTACATGTTAGCATATTTTGTGTTTCAATTAGAATTTTTTTTCACAATTAGAAAGTCAATGTTTAATATTGTTTATACAACCCTCAGAAATTCTGCATGTATTCAGACTACTATTTTCTGCAGTTTGCTATAAGGAAGTGTACCAGTGATATCTGTCTGCATTCAAGATTTTTCAAAATAATGACCTCCTCAGAATTTATGCTTAGTCTTGGAAACTGGTAGATAAGAGGTGAAGTCTGGCTGCAGATGTATGTCCCTGCTGATATAATTTAATCTATTACAGCCCAACTAATTTTGTCACATTGCACCTATATATACATCTATTTTCAGCATGTGCCTGACCCTCCCTCAAACATTTTTACACTGCATATTTTGGTTACAACTGACTAAAATGTGAATAGTATATATTAGGCATATACAAAATATATATTAACAGATATATTTTCATCACACCATGGTGCTTGACATGCATTTTATTTAAACAAAATCTCTAATCAATATTTTTTGAAAATTGTTCAGTTTTTTGTCAGCTTTATTTCCTTCATTTTTTTCATTGTATTAGTAGCAGAATCAATTACTAACCAGTAGATCAAACACTAACAGAATCTTTTTCCATTGCCGTGTGTTTGCTAAAGATGGTAGCCTTATAATTTTTTAAAAAAGCATTTATGTAAATATCCTCAAAAAAATCCCTGTAATTATTGCAAATATCATTTTGGGTAATGTCTTAGAGAAAGGGTCATCACACTCAAAATAATTAGATTCCATTGTGATTCTTATTCTCTAAGATGTTAAAAGCAGCAATCAAGATTTGAGTCCCATTGTTAGATACTGTATAAATCCATTGATTGGGATTCCACTTAGCTAAATTTAAAAGTTACAAATCTATTTTAAATTCATTACTATCAAAGGAAACACTTTCAGATGAATTATCATTCATTGCATCTATCTTAACAACCTATTTTATGCAATATAATTTTACATATCAAAAGTAGGATGTAGACTAGTGATTTTTAGAAGAAACAATGGGAAAGGTAATCGGAACAAGAAATTTGAAGTCCTCAATCCATGGCTGCGATGGCAACACAGTAAAAAGAAAGTGTACTTCAGTTACTTAATAGTCATTGTATTTACACTGCAGAGTAAGCTATGATTTTCTGTTCACAGGGCAGACAGAAGGCTGATGGGCTCAATATTTTATCAGCCTCAGCATTCACAAAAAATTATTCATGATCAAACACTTAAGTAAAAGAATTTTAATGGTGGAAAGAAAGAGGGAATGTGTTATATATATGATAGACTCCTTGTCTATCATGTCACGGATTGTATGCAAAAATGTCAAACAATAGTAAGGAACTGAAGAACATTTCTGCAATTACTTAGCAGTAAAGATTTCAGCATTACACCTAATCAAAAAGAAAATATGAGAGAATATTGATGAAAAAGAAAGACAAGTATTCTTGAGAGATGTAATACAGAGATGTGTTAAGAGATGTGCTTTCATATAAAACATGAAGGAAATGGACAATTCATTTGATCTTCTATCAGCTGCTGAGGTCCCAGCCAGCATACCACAACTTAAGAAAAAGTGAAATCTAATGGAGAGAATCCAGGATAGAGCAGAGAAGGGATATTCTAAAAAAGATATAGATCTCAGTGCAAGTAAAACAATGCTTCTGGGAAAAGTTAAATAAAGCCATGTCCTAATTTTATGCACACAGAGCTACGATCTAATTGCTACCAAACAGTAAAGGTATAATTGAGAAAATTATTGCTAGTTTGAACAAAGGTTACCTTAATGTCTATTAGCAGTCAAATTCATTGTCATTAAGAGTAAAAAATGGCAGATAAAAAACATGGCAGAAAAAAAAAATGGCAGAAACCACCATTTTGTTGATAGAAAAAAACATGATGCGTCTTATCTTGAATACTGTTTGCAGCTTTGGATTACCTTGACTCAGGTGCAGGACCTTGCACTTGACCTTGTTGAATTTCATGAGGTTTGCACAGACCCACCCCTCAATACTGAGAGTCCCTGTGGGTGTCATCCCTTCCCTCCAGCACACTGACCACACCACACAGCTTGGTGTCGTCAGCAAACCTGCCGAGGTGCGCTCCATGGCGGTGTCCGTGTCACTGACAGAGACAGCACACCTGATGCTTCGGACACTTTGGATGATACAGGTTTCAAAAGGCTTGAAGCATGAACAAACCCATGGAGGAAGAGTCCAGGGAAAAGTTTATTAAAGGTATCATCAGCCTCAAGTTAGGATGCTGCCTGAAGCCAGGATGATATCATGGAAAAGTGTCCCCATGCACCTGCCTTTTCTTCAAATTCCTCTCTGAGGAAGCAGAGTTATTCTGGGAAAAATAAGATCTGTCAGGAAAAATAGAAAGGCTTTATATTTTCTCACTCCTGAAAAAATTAGACTAAGTGCAAGAAGCAGCTCATATAAACTACAGTGCAATATGAAATTCTTTAGAAGGAACAATGACAAATTTTTTCAATAACCTTGGACGAAAAAGAAAATAATTGCTAAATTTTCACTAATATAATTTAGTATCATGAATTTCTATGAAAAATATTCTGGCTATGTAGATAGCAAAGCACTAGAATAGTCTTTCTGTGGAGGTTGGAAAATAACTTTCAACAAGGTTTTAAAGAATAAGAGACAAACATTTTTTAGAATATACTTGATTTTCCTTCTTTGCCATTCTCCCAGATTCATTTGTATGTATGGCTACAATTTCTAAAAGAATAGATGAAAAATGAAAATGCATTTCAATAAAAAGGGCACCCTTAAAAAATTACAAGGTTAAATAAATTAATTAAATTAAGGTTTGACACAACACATCTGTTGCTTCATTCTTTCAAAGGATGTGATGAACAGAACTGAATGTTTTAGAATAAAAATGTTCTGGCATTTTTTATCCTTTAAAATCTTCTAGATACAAAGAGGAAGAAAGCCTGAGTGATTGAAAATTAAATGTTAGCATGGAATTGAGCCTCAGTGAATGGATTTTAGCAGAAGGGTCATCTCTTGAATAAAAGGAGAATTAGCCCATATATAAATTCCAGTATAATCATGTACAAAGTTAGTTTTGTAGATAAATATATCATAGTTCCGACTCTAGGACTACCCAGGCAGTGCTTTTCAGTTGAAAAGAACTCAAAACACCAAAAAATTAAATGAGAAAGCATTTTTTTGAATTAATCACAACTAAACTTTTAATGAGAGAAAAAAAAAATACCAGTTTTGTTCATAAAGATGCTAAGTTTAAAATCTTCCATTTTATTTAGAATAAAGCTTCAAAACAGAAGGCAGGGTAAGGTCCCTTCAGAAAATGGATTGTTTACTTTTCAGAGTGGGAATAGATGCATTTTCAACAACGCCCTCCTGTCATCTGACTGTTATCTTAATTTTTTGCCTATTAACTGAATCTCTCTTTATTTATCCTCTTCATCTCAGTTTGTCTTCTCTGCATGGGGTGGGATGAGAGATAAAGATCTGACTTCCTCTGGTGACTGCTTCTGTAGCAGATTAGTGAAGCATGATGCCAAGATACGTTACATCACTATTTTTATCCTGTTTATCCTTGGATAACTGTTTTCAAATAGGATGCAACACAAAGGACAAAAAGGTATGAAATTAGATTTTACAAAGAGTAATTGTCTTCCTTATCATGAATGTGCTGGCCTTAGAGTTTCTAAATCACTAACTTGAAAGTAGAAATTGGTGTGAGCTGAAACACATACATACACAAAAAGATAACGGAGCAGATTAACCTATACAGCAATGAAATCTAGGTCAGGCTTAATAACCTTCGAATTGCAGCTGACACAACGAATATTAAGCCAGTCAACCATGAGAGATGCATTCATGAAGCCAAACCAATCTAGGTTTTTAGAGGAAAATTCGTTATAAATGTGATGCTTATGTGATTTTTTTTTCCCTGTACAAATATAATTATACCATTTCTAGGAAAGTCATTAAGGATAATTAACAGTGGATCTCTAGCAGCAATATTTTTAAATACTAAAATAATCTATCAAGAAGGCCTAAGTTAGGTATTATTTTCTGCACAGATTGTTACCAAAAGATGAGGAAAGGAGGAAGGAAAGGAAGGTAATTGCTTTTGTTCTAAAGAAGAATTGAGAGAAGATTTCTAGTAAATTGAGGGAGTTAAAGAATTTTTTTCTGAAAATCCTATTGGGTAAAATTTTCTGCAGAAAACAGTAATCAAAGAAAAATGTTTTGGTTAACCATTTTCTGAATTCAACAAATCATCATCATGGTGGTTTTATCATATAAAAATAAGAATTTCTGGGGAATATATATGTATGCAAGTATGTATGTATGTGTAAAAACCCACAAAACAATAAAGTAAAATGAAGCACTAAGCACACTGAACTTGTTTTGGGAGGAGAACTGTCTTTATAATGGTTTGCACAGTTCAGTCATAACCATCTTATGAAATTTGTTGGAAAAGGACATAGAAAAGTGATGACTTGTCTTTTCTGTGGTGGTGCCTTGTGTAACACAATAAATATTCAACAAATGTAATACCTGGTAAAAAGTTAGCATTTTTCTGGATAGCAATTAAAGCCAGATACCTGAGCATTTTGTGGGGGTACCATCCCCTCAACACATCCCACCATAGGATTTCTACTTCTTATTTCATAACCCTGTGGACTATGCCAACTCCTTGCACCCATTAACTTTTACCAAGACTTCATAGAACTGTTCATTCTCACAGGATACCGTGGCTGGTCCATAAATATTTCTTTGCATATGGGGATGGGCAACCTGCTGTAGCTGGCACTGTTTGGGCAGGGAAGCTGGACTAGATGATTTCTAGAGGTCACTTCTTACCTCAACCATAACTGTGGTTCTGTGATTGTTCAGCTCTACAAGATCATGAATGGGCTCAGAAAAGATTTACTAAAAATAAATCAATATTTGAAAAATCATTTGGGGAAAGAAATGCCCTAATCTCTACTTTTCCTAAAACCTAGACAGAAGACATGCTAGTGTGCTAACCATATTCCCTCTTACTCTCCCCTTGGAATTTTAGAAAAAGGAAATTGCATTAAACAAAAAAAATCTGAAAAGCAACAAAAACTCAACTGTTCAAAACGGATTAAAACCTCATTAAGCAGCAACCAGGACTGATGTTTTCAGTCAGTATGATTTATGAACTTTGTTTGCCTTGTGCTGTTCACCAACAAACAAAAGAGTTGCTCTGGAACCATTCTCTGGGGGCAAAATTGTAAACAGAACAAGATTGTAAACATCTATTAAAACTCCAAGGCTGTATTTAACAAAACCATCTAAAATATTAGTAAATTTTGAATCTTTTTTGAAATACTACGATGTAAATAATTTTTACTGAAGGGTGTGCGTTCTACCCAATGTTATCTTCACTAGTTTTTGATATTTCCCCAGACTGGTAAATGTTAAAATAAAGAGTTTTCACAAACAAAGGCTGGGTTTTACAGACAGGAATCTGCACCAGAAGCCTACTCTTTCAGCACCATCTGTGAATTGATAAAGGTAATGATAGTTCTTTAAACATTCTTATGCAATTTATATAGAAGGTGTTCCTATGTAATTATAGAACAACTTTAAAATCCAAATATTTTCCTCAGCCATTCTCCTAAATATCATTCTAAAAAAAGCCTCAGTGTTAAATGAGTACCTGTCTCCATTTTAAAACAATGAAAATACCACCTACTGTACAAGCAATCAATACTGTGTATTTTGATAAACATAATTCCCGCATGTGTATATGTATGCAGTATCATAAATGGGTTACTTTAACTGAATGTTACAAGTATCTCCTGCTAGTGTGAAGGTAAGCAAGCTGTATTTTCTTTTGGAAGACTCCTCAAATAAATGGCTATGAAAAGAGATATTTATTATTTAGAATCCAATTTAACTGGCCACTAATATACAGAAATTCTGCTAAAAAAATCCCTGAATCTTTCATTAATTCTGGTCTGACGACTCGGACATTCTTTACCAGAAATATGGTCCTCATGTCTTAGAAATCAACAATCAAATAAAACAAACAAAACAAAACAAAAAACCCCAGTAATATTATAATCCCATGCAAAATGTATCTAGCAATTTGGAAAAGGTATAAGAAACTGGTGGCATGATTCATAAACATATGCTGGTGGCATGATTCATCTCATTTTACCTTTGGCAATCGGGTTGGATCTATGTTATTTCTCAGACATAACTGTGTATGCTCTTTCTTAAAACACCTCTAAGTTTTCTTGATATGGGAAGGTCAAATTTTTTTGTATAAACAAATACACTGAAGGATCAGGTGAGGCTGGAACCAGATTTAAGCAGCTAACCAAAAGACTAATTACAAGATAATTACTAGATAGCTGCTAGACATTATACAAGCAAACTCAGTTTGAATTCTTATTGCTTCATAGTAATAAATTTTGGAGGTTTTTTAATAATAAATAGGTATTTTGCACAGCATTTGATGGACAGCTTTTCTGTGAAGTAGAAAAATGCACCTTAAATTAATACAAAGAATTCATATTTTGGTTATGTAAACATCAAAATTATATGTCTAATGAGGCATGCAACCATGCTTTTAAATTATAAAAGGTGATACCTAAAAACAAGAGAATTAGCTGTGTACTTAAATAACAGCCTAGAGAGAACTGGATGAGCCAGAGGCACTGGCATCTATTTAAATATGCTATGCCATTTTCAACATAATTAATTACCTAATTGAAAACCCAAACTTAGTCAATGCATTTGTATATGTAATTAATTAGTTTGTTTAAAAGCACTTCATTTGTAGTACTTTATTCTTCATTTCCTTCCTTTGTCACATTACCACAGCATAGATTTGACTTTCAAAAACAAAAAGAGACAAATACATAAAATTAAGAAGGCATTAAATAAAAGAAAGCACTACAGGGCAATACACCACTGGTGCTATCTAGAATTTCAGAGACATACTCCTGGTTTTTTGGTCTGAAGTCATTTTAACTATTTCAGTACATATCTTCAACATATCTACATCCTAACAGCTATGAGTTTAACACTCTTTAAGTTATTTATATTAACAGAATATCAATTACACACGTCAGATCCACATTTTAAACCCCAGGCAAACAGGGAATTATGACCAAATAAAGCCTTCATTTATTGGTGTCTCTAATTTGTGCCATACTGATTAGGAATTAATATGACAGCTTTTTATCATTGTGTCCAAGAGGTATAGAAGTTGCATTGGATCCATATCAGGGTATATATATAGGCATACAAGGAAACAATGAGATCATGATAAAAAATACAAAACAATTTTCTGTAAAGTCACAAATATTAAAAAAATATATAATAAACTGTTTATTATAAACAGTTAAGTGAAGGATTTACAGAGGTTTGCAAAGAAACTAGATGGTGTTTACAAAGCTCTTCCTCAGGCTGAGTGAGAAGAGGCAGGAGTCAAGGTCTGTGTAATTTAACACAATATATGAAATGATAAACAATGGGAAGCAAACAAAAAACTGACTGTCAAGAACGACAATTTACAAGATGATTTATGGATGGACCCAAAAATTCAGAGGGTAAGATAAAGATAAATCCTTCTGTGAGCAAGATGAGTCCCAAAGTCCCCTACTATTCATCAGACCAGAGAAGTCAGTTACAGTACTCAAGACTAAACAGACTCAGCCTTTTACATTTACTTCTGAAGAAAAACAGGAACCCACACACATTTTAAAACTATGAAATATTCTTTGAGATGAGAAGACAGGAGGTGCAATTGGAGCCTGATATTAGGACTGAGACAATCATACAGTGGATTTTGGGACAGTTTCCCAAGTGAGCTGAAACACAAGTGCACACTGAGAAAAGAATCAGCAAGACCAGCCTGGATGTAGAGAAAATAAGAGTCCTGGAATAGACAAACAGGACTTGTTGATTGCAGATCTACAAGAAATAGTCAAGGTGGCAGTACAAGATTTAACTTTGGATGGCTGGAAGCAGATTTCGTGACAGCACACTATATATAGTCAAACCCATGGACATACATTCAAGAAAATAATTTATGCAAAGTATAGGGTCACAACATAAATCTGATTCAGTGATGGAGAAAAACCAAACAATCAAAAAATATGGGATTTAATACTAGATACAAGCTTTGAATGTAAGTAAAAATATAAGCTGTAGGTAGCATATAAAGGAACTATTAAAAATTCAAAAGACTAAGTAAAGGAGAATAAAGTATAAAAATTCATTAAAGAGCACAACAGAGAAATAGAGTCAATAAAATCTATTGCATCAGTGATAAAGAAAAGAAGGAGACAAAGTTCTAGAAAAAAGAGTGAGGCATAATAAGAGGGAGAAGGAAGGAACTAGGAATTACCTTTATCAAATGGAAATCACTGTATTTGCATAAAACACTTATAGAGTAGAAAGACGGTTCATTAACATCTATAGAATTTCAGAAATGTTTATGTTTTATTTGGTGAAAGATTTAATTATGCCAAAATCTTGAAATTCAGCTGTCTTCCAATGGTTTATCATTGTCTCCTTTAAAAGTGGTGTAAAAACCAGGAGGGTAGAGAGCTAGAAGTTACTAGCAGCACAAAAGAAAGGATGCTGCTACACAAAGAGACAGGATGCAAAAGCATGCTTAACCAGATCTTCTATTCAAAGCACAATGTGCTCTTTCCCAATAACACTGTTACTTATTACAATAATTTTTATCCAAAAGGAGTGAGACCTTCTCCAATAACATCCAGGACTAAGGAAGAGGAAGGGCAGTGCCAAAAGAAGCAACTGGCACACAAAATCTCCAGTGAAACAGGGAAAGTAAGAGAGAAGCATGTTCAGAAAATATCCAAATAGCTTAATTTTTTTCCCTTTTATTCTCTGTTTTCCCTGGAGAAGTGCTTTTCATATATGTATGTAAAACCACCAAAAGTCTTCTAAATACCTGTTCTCCCTCTTCCTCCCAGGTAGTAAGATAAAACTTAATGTCTGCAACAGACTTTAATTCCATTCTGTCTCATAATTCTGACTGCAGTTGTTACTGCATCTTCGCAGTGAGACTGGACTCCTTTAGAACTCTTTAAAATGGCAGTGATGGCAGTAGAGAACCCTGCTCTTCTAGCCACAGGTACCACCAGGTAACTGGGAACACAATACAAATATAAATCATATATTTATAGTTATAAAATTATATACATATAAAAGCACATCTAATAATATTGCATATTATATATTTTATATTTACACTCTGAATATATATGTCTGTGTACACATATATTCTTTTATACAACAAAATCTCTATATGTTTTGAGGACAAAACAAACAGGGGAAACCGGAGTTTAAGTTCGTAACATGCTTCCCAAGGTTAGATCTAGACCCTCTTCAATTGGCTTTCCCTGCACTGCCAGCTTCAATCACTGAAAACAGATGAAAATTTCTTTAAAACCATGCCATTTTGAAAAGCTGTGATTGTGGAAGGAAATTACCTTATACATTCTGTTTTCATTTTATTACCTTACTATGGGAGTCTATAACTGATTCAGCTCTGTTTCCTCTGTGGTGCACAGTATTTTAAGTTCTTGGCTTTTAAGTAGCCCTTTAATCTATTACAATTAAGACAGTCTACCACTAAACTGTAGGGCTCAGGGATATTTTCTGGCTTTCCAGATCATCCCTGGTCCTATCTTTGTATGAGGTCCCACAAGTACATCCTATTTTCTCCTTCCCTTCTTCCCTCAGAAAGGAAAAACAAGTATAGAAGCTAGAAAGGAGACACAGCATGAGCTACACTGAAGCAAAGACAGTGAGTGCATTATGGTAATTAAATGCTAGGTAGATTAGACACCATTGCTTTTCTAACTCTCTATATATTATTTCCAGAGCTCTGATGATTCTAATGCAGTCGTGGGTTTCCTTCTAGTGAAAAATATTTAAGTAAAGTAATCTTGAAAATACTGTCACAAGCAATATATTCACCTTTGCTTTCTCACCTCAAAATGACGGGATGGGACCAATCCCTTGACACTAAGTATCCACTGAGAAATCCCCACCCCCCAATCTCATTTATAACATCTCTTAGCAAATAACTCACACCTTGCAATTTTCATGATAAATGTGATGACAAGAATGATGCTTCTTTTCAAGTAAAAAGCACATGACAAACTACCTTATCACCTCCATCAGGCTGCCTCTACTGATGCATCAGTACAGGAATGACATGAATTTTAATTTATTTATTTGTTTTAAGAGAAGCTGAATTCTTTGACTCATTTTTTTTTCTTTAAATGGAAGTTCCATGGACAAAAAGTTTGCTGTATTGCATGCTACAGACTGAGGAAAAAAATTATATCCCTACTTTTCGTATTGGCAGATACTATTATATTTTGATGTGCTTTGAATACCAACACATGGGTATTACATTGAATTTAGCACCTCCAGTTCTAAGAGGATTACTGATAACAGATATGCATTGCAAGGGAAAGCAAGTTCTATCTTATACTGATATAGTGCAATATATTCATCATCTAACTGACAAGATGTCCCCTAGTTTGGGAAGCAAATCTACCAGAGCAAAATCTTGCATCTGTATATTTCTTTAAGACAATAGCTCTAAATGAACTGAAACAAACAAAAATTAGCTACTTAACATAAACTTTTCCTGGGCTAGAAATCTCGAACTCTCTGCTTTAATTTATTTTTGTGAAGTTTCACTGTAATAAAGCAGACAAGACATGTAAAAAATAACTTGAATATTATACCAGGAAAAAATCTCTGATGTATTTGCAGATTTGCAATTTTTACAGATTTTATTTTTCAAGATTAATGCTCCACATTTTTTTAAAACAATGGCCACATAAAACAGAAGGATTAGGATTAGACTTGGACTTATTAGACTTAATTACAGCCATATTAACTGTATATTATACAATCATGTATCCAGTAACGTATCAAACTCCTGAAACTACTGTTTCGTAATATCTAAATAAATCAAAGTATGTTTCCAAGACTCAAGAGAAAATTTGCTATTGCTTCTGCTACAGGCATTGCCCAAAAAATTGTAACACAGTGGTTGTGGAGATGTTCCACACTGTGACAGACCTCCAGAGTCTCTTCCAGAGATGTGCAAAGAAAAAATGACATCTGCTCCTATCATTTTTAGTGAGTTGTGGAAATGTGTCAGGTTTTCAGTTCCTCATACTGTCATCATTGTTGAGCTTTTCCATTTTCATAAGGACAAAATGACAAGCACTGTTCCTGGGAGCAGAGATGAATCTGTGATTGCAATGGGACACAGACAACAACCACACAGTTTTTTCACTTAGACTGTAGTGACTGGATATAGTAAAGATGGAATTAATTGCTTCTTTGCTGAAATAAGGAGAAACTATCTCTTGCAAAACTAGACAGCTTATTTGCTTTCATAACTTTGTAGGTAAGAGTACTTGTTATAACCAATCCTGATCAGGTGATCAGAAACCTACTGAAAGTTTATAAATAAATAAATAAATAATCAACATTATGTTTTCATTAAAAACCACCATGACTGTTAACTACTAAACAAGCTTGGAGAAAATGACAAAACACAAGGTTATTAATTTTCTATCACCCAGTGTTCTCAAGAATTCTCATTAGCTTTAATGCTCATTAAATACTTCAACTTAAAAATATTTTCTTGCTATATACATTTGGCTTTCTTTAATTTTTCTTGATGGCTTGCCTTCTTCCTTTTGACAGTCTGAATTGTCTGTGCTGCACTACAGCCAGACCCAGTTTCATGATAAAGCTGTTCGTAACTGGATTTTGTGTGTCTGAAATCATCTGGTTTTAAATTTACCCCAGGACTTGATCTGCTGTAGCAAATAATGTGATACTAATGGGATTTTGATATTATGCTGATGTGAATATGGCTTGGAGACTTACGTAGTCAAGATCTACAGAAACTTTCAAAACAACATTAAAAGTATCTGATGGTGATTTGGTCAGAAATTGAGACTCATTTTATTTTAAACATCCCAAGACAGGTATAATCAGAACATGGCTGAGATGGAGTGGTGACACATCTGTATGGAATTGGAACTTCATTCTTTTGTAAACAACATTTCATTTGTGAAGCTCTAATTTGAATCACAGGTTTTCGTTTGGAATTTGAGATTCACCCTGTAATGTGCCTTCCACTGGAGACTACAAACTCTATTGAGTAATAAGATCTTTAGCCCTAACTTAATTACAGTATCTGAAAAGCTGACAGGGAATAAACATGACTAATGATTCTGATTTTCTCTCAACTGCTCACCTATACAGCAATCTCTCTGCACAGAACCTTGCAGGGTGATCAGAATTGATGATGTTTACATTTCTGACATTAGAAATAACTATTGTAGCAAATCACACTTGTATCTCTGCAGTACTTTAAAACTGAAGTAAAAGTTAAAAATAAAATAATAATGTTCAGTTTAATCTGAATTTAAGGGGCAATTTCTGGTAAATTTCTCATTTTCAGAATAAGTGAAACATTTCATTCTCTCTGCAGATCTACAGGGATGCAACTCTTGTTTTCAGAGGTGTTCTGCTCAAGGTATTGTTTAGCAAGCAAAGCCCAACAAGAGGGAATTTCATTTGTTTTCAAATTTATATTTATTGCCAGCCACTGTCACTGTTAGAGTGCTTCAGATTCTTGAGAACACCAGCTTAGCAATCCTTCCTTGCTATAGGGGACATGAGGTTTATTCCCCCAATCTGCTTCTATTTATTCTAAGCAGAATTTATCTCCAGTGAGTAAGGATATTTTGAATTTCTCGTAATTAAAGACAGCATGTTTAAGTAGATATTATATGTTTAAGTTCTATTTAGACTGAACGTTTCAGTTGTCTGTGAAGTGACAACACAGAAACCAGGTTTGAAAAGCTAAATCATGATTAATTTCAATCTATTTTTCAGTCCTCTTTTCAGCAGACCTATCATATACCTTTTAATTCCTAACAAATTTGGCAGGTTTCTTTCTCATTCAAGTATACATCACATATATTCATAAAATATATTTATATGAGTAGGTATATGTATATATGTTTAGTCTATATCCAGGTTGAAAATCCAAGTACATCATATGAAATATTTAGAAGGGCTTTCTCATGAATTTAGGATTATAAATTACTGTATTATAAATATAAATTACAGTAGGTTGTCACAGCCTACCACAAAGTCGAAATTTCTTCTCCAGAACAAAGAAGCTGTCCCAGTTATCACATGCTCAGTAATGACTACAAGACAATTACACTGGAAGCTCATCACACACCTTAACATCAGGGATACTCTTCTATTGTTGATCACCCTTCAAATATCAATCAGTGTGTATACTTGGGAGACAAAGAATGGGTCAAAGTCGAATAGTTTTCATTCATTGCTGTAAAAGGTATCTACTCACACCACAAAGGGGCCCACCACCCCTAAACTAGCTTTATGTACATGTAAGAAAATTCAAAGAACAATTTTCATACGGTATACGAATCAAAGATTTAAGCCCAAAAGGTTGCTGAGTGTTTGCCAAAACTTCAGCATGATATTTTTAATTGCTTTTCATGAACCATCTAATTTGTTATGAAGAGTGACTTGTATGCCTACACATAAATGACTGGTGCTATTTTAGGTAGTCTGCTGAGACATCCTCATGACAAGGGCAGCTGTAACACAGTGTTCAAGAGAGTCGTGCCTTTCTGAAACTGTAGCTTATAAAACCAGACAGGATAACTAGGACATCTAAAATGGCACTGGACAGGTATGTCTAAAGCTACTGAATCCCACCCATTAAGCCTATGAAACTCAGAGTTTTCCTTTGGAAATTAATGGTTGTACCAAAAGACTTTTTAAATTCATCACTCAATTTTCAACAGTTAATTACAAAAGACCTATGATGCAACAATTTCAAATATGAATTGCATGATCTTTCAGCACTGACTATACAACATGGAAAGTGCTCATAGCAGAAAACACACCTAAAGAGGTAATCACTAAGAGATTAAGGAAAAAACATCCTTCATCAACATATGCTAATCTCTCGCCCTTCTTCTGGCAGCAAGTCAGCATTCAACAGTTAAGTACAGCAGAACAAAATTCAGTTAAAAGATTGAATTAAGCAGTTAAAAGATGAAGCTTGCCATAAAAATCTTAAGATCTTGTAAAAGACAACTCTGGTTCAAAAAGTAGATGCCCAACATGGCATGTTCAAAATTATTTTTACTGCCTGTTTATCAAGTGATTGTGTAAAGAGATCTGCAAATATTTCTAATGCTTCTAAATTCTGTTATGTACATCAAAGGATACAAAGGAACAGAACTTAATTACCTCTGCAAAAGGGTTTTACAGACTGACTTTAGCACTGGTACAGACCGAGATACATGGGCATGAAGTTGAGGACAGGGCAGGCATAACAAAAACATAATTTCCTACACATCCACTAAAAATTAAAAGAAAAGGAGGGGGCTTATAGGATGAGTTACACTACACTGCACTGCATTAGCTGATTAATTGTTGATGCAGATATTTCTACAGTAAATGGTTAGTTCTATCCAGGCAGAATTTTTCAGTCCCTACATTAAATAACAAGTCTCAAATTATCTACAAGATGGTCTGACTTTTATTGTTCTTCAGAATCATTAAAAAATCACATTATTGACAGAAAAATGAAAGGTGAGGATGTGGTCCTGTACTTTTGAATTTTGTGACACTAGGGGCTTTCCCTTTACAGACCTGTAACGTTCTATTTTTAGCACTGAAGTCTGCTTTTGACTTTGCTGTCTTGCACTGACACACCCCAAGGCTGCTGTGGCAATACTTTTACCTCTCACTCCCAAATGCTCTTGTCCTCATGGTGTCATGTCATTGAACTGCAAGACTTTTGATAGGTCTCTGATGCGGGGTTTCTCAAAGGAATGGATTATGATTGGTTTTTAACTCATCCTTTCTCCTCCCACTCTTCTTTCACCTTTTACTTTCTAGCTTGAGGTTTATAACTTTATGGTCAAGAATAGGTAGAGCTCAGTAGATAACATTAGTAGACAATTATTAGTTAAATAACCCATAAAAAAAATCCAGAAATATACATGCACAGAACTTCACAAACAATGAAATGAGTGCAACATCTGTACCTGACCAGTTGCTGCAGTCAGAAACTTCAGCACTAGTATGTAAAAGAAACCAGCTGGGACACCAAGCTGATCCTGCTTTAACCAAATAATCATTTTGGGAAGTATTCAAGGGAATATCTGTGGTGCTGGAGAAAATAATGAGAAAGAGGATCTTGACTGGTGATCTGAAGAAATTCCAATTTCTTCCTTTCTAGTTGGATGTGGGTATAGCTCTCCTCTTTCCTTACTGTCACATGCTCTTTATAAAAATACTTTAAAATTTTATTTTCAATAAGAGTTTGGGTTTTTTTCATTAAGACTGTACATACCATCACTTGGGAGCTCCCAGGAAAGCCTGTCAGCTCAGCAGACAGAGAATGCTCAGAAACACAGCGAATACTCCAGATTTTAAGAAACTTTTTACCAAACTCAGTAGACATATATGTAGCATTACTGGTATTTCTGTTATTTTTGCCCACGTTTGGGTATTGTCAAGCATGAATAGTGGTAAAAGGGATAAGGATGCTACTAATTAAAACAGTGAAACAGTTTAAGTCTATATGGCCCAGAAAGAAGGAAAGTAAATATGAAAAATTCAGTATTAACTATATCTATAATATTCTCTAGCAAAAAAACCAAGAAAGGGTATTTAGAGTATTTGAATTGACAGATGGAAACAATTTGGTTAAAAAGTCCTCAGGCATTTGTCACTGCCTCAAAAAACTAACCCAAATTTTCATATTCTATGTAGTAGTGATCTCAAAAGAACACAACTAAAGCTGATCTAACCACACCTGTTCCAACATCAATATTTCTCAGCAGAAGAAGACAAAATTTAGGACCTCTCTGCAATCTACCAGGAAACTAAATCTTCCTTTAAAGAAATACAGTAACTCAACTAAAGAATTAACATCATAACAGGTTTATCACATCTCTCAAATAAGTCAAAATGTTTAATGTGTTTCTATTTGTCTAAACTATTTGTTTAAAAACACAAACAAACACTGCAGCCAAACATCAGGAAGTGCTTTTGACTTAACTGTCTGACAATGTAAAAACACAGAGTTGAATACTTTTTCCATATGGAAGGAAATGTAGCAGTCTGCTAACTCCTTTAATTGCTTGACATACATACAACAAATTGAGGCCTCTTCTATCCCAGGTGACAGAGCTCTTGATAGAGACCAGCAAGAACTCCATATTCACCTCTGTCTCCTCAGGAAAGAAACTAGAATTTACATGAGTTGAATAAAACTTACAGAGATGAAAAATATTCTGGTGCTTAAAGATTCCTTATGTCATTTTTGACATTTCTGTAAATTTGGCTCAAAGAGTTAATTGTGCTGAAATAAACATTAGCATAATGCCTAAGGATACAATTTCTTACCTGGCCATGGAGTATTGGCAGCATAGACAATGAAGCTAAACTGTAGAATAATTCATTAGGAAATATGCAGTAGCTGTGGCAAGATTTACTACAAATATACTTGAAGTGTTTTTAAAAATTAATATTATGCTGCTATGCTTGGCTTAATTAGCTCTCTTCTTCATTTACAAAGCATATCTGTCTGGTTTATGAACTCACTCTCTATTCCCCATTCTTGAAAACCTGTTTAATTAAAGTTTTAACTACTGCATAAGTTTAGAAACAGTACAATGACTTTTATTACTATAAGCCTATATCTTTGTCTTAAATATGATCATATCAACATATATCAGGAATGGGACAAGACATGTTCCATAATACTCCTGAGTATACACACAATACTGGTCCTTTTCATTATATGTGCCCTCTATTTCCATTATACTGCACCTAGGCAATTTTGGGAGTTTTGCACAAGCAGTTGGATTGTGATTAATTTAGCCAATCAACAAGTCAGTTCTCCTAAATCCACTAAAACTCACCCTTCCTTTTTTGGCATATACCTATTTCTAGCCTGTTCAGTGATTTCCTCATCCATTATTCTATTTTATCTCTTTTATAAGTCCATCGCTTATTAGACTCCTACTAGCAGGTGACTCTACTTGTGTTTTCAACTACAGCAAATCTTATCACAGTCATTTGCAGCATTGATCACTTCCTCCCATTGATGATATTATAAAGTATTAAATATTAATTTAATTTTTCTATACATACAAAATTGAAACACAGTGACTAGACATGCTAGTTGGGATCTATCTGAAGTTCTAGAAATGCATGGCATACACTTGACCATTTTTTTTGGCTGTACATTAAAAACCTCATGGCATAATGGTCAAAAAACAGAAATTATTTGTGCAATCACTGCCTACAGACTACAGTAAAGCAAAAAATCTTTCTTGTCTTCCTGTGCACAGATGCTGGAGACTCTACTTAATGACTTGTCACCCATTATACCCAAAATACACTACAGTTTCATCACACAATTTACTCCAGAGAAGCAGAATGTCAACAATAGTCGGTTCTACAATAATTTAAAAAGATAAGAGTAATTTTCCCTCCTGTTCTCATTTGAATCTCATAAACACTGGGGTGATCAATTTCAAAACCTTATTAGTTCTGCTGTTGTGAACTATTCAGGACATCAGATCAGTTTGCAGTACAAAACTATAGAGGCAATCTTTTAAAATTAACAATTTACAATTAATATTTCTGCCAGCATATATTTGTAAATTTTCCATAATAAAAAACACTACGTCAAAATTTTCAAATTTAAACATGGCAAATTATTTCAATGGCTGACAAACAGTGCAATAAAACAGGCAGGAACACTAAAAAACCGTCAGGCTATAAATCTCATTAAGAAATTAAGAAAACAAATGGGAAAGTCACACTATTTTTCTAAGTTAAAAAAAATAATAGACAGCTAAAGCATCATCAGTTCATTCTGTGTAGAACTGTGTATTCATTACTCTACTCAATGGAAAAACATGAAATGCATAAAATCAACTTTGAAGAGATGATATTTTTTGTATTCTTTACATATAGTCTAATCTCAAAACTATGTTTTCTTTACATATGCTCTTATCCTTTAAAAAATGTTTTAACCAGATTTTCATTTAGACTAAATTGGCCTATTTCTCTTAACATTAACAGAGCTGAGAGTCTTCATACCAGCTGAGGCTCTGATCCTATGAGAGTCTGTTCAGATGATCCCAAACGGCAGCGTCAGTGCGTTTTGAGAAGTTACTGTGCTTCAGCTGGAGTTGGTAAGCAGACATGTGGTCCCTGTCAGCTCATTGCAGTGACAAGTACATGGTGTTCACTTAAGCCGCTTTCAGCTTCTGCAAAAGGGAGCCCAGGTGAAAGCACTAGGAAATCTGAGCATTTAGGAAAAACACTGGAGGCAAGCTTTGCTTTTTTTTTTATATACAGCATCAAAAGCGATGTAGCTGCTATTCTTTTCCTGCACATGTGTGGAGATGGAAATTAATTTTAATTTTATCATTAATTTATTAATATTATATTATTATATTATTAATTAATTTAAATTTAATTTTATCATTAGACTGGAGCAGTATCATGCATACGATCAGCTTAAATCAATCACATGAAAGAGTAGTATCTTCAGTTTTGGGGGATGGAAGGCAGGAGAGAAGAGTGGCTTCTGTGTGTGTGTGTGTTTGTGTGTGTAGAAGTGGAAAGGGATCAAGAAAAGCAGTACCTTTTAAAAATCATCACCTCAGTCATTTGCAGTTACCTGACCATTATTCAATTTGAAATGAACAGAAGGTCTGCTTAAATCTTTCTTCAAAGGAGACAAAGAAATTCAGATGGACCCCCCACACACACATACACACACACACCAAAAAAGTCATCATTTGGGACTCTAAAGCCAGGATAATGATGCTGACAATAAAACAACCTCATACTGAGACTATCTTACAAGACGGTTTTCCACTCATTATGGTATGTGGACACAACTAATTCACGGTGTCACTGGCTGAGTTCAGCACACAAAATATATTCAAGTAAGACAGAAAAAGGACTTTTGCACTGCTTTAAAATGAAATAACCAGTAAGATTTATTTACATTATTCACAGCAGAGTATTTTGTTTCAGCATGTTTTTCCTCAAATTGCAAACATAGGAATATGTCTGGTCCTAATACTGCTTGAGTTAATAAAAATTGCAGTTTCAATTTACAGCAGGAAAGTGTATGAATTTCCAGGTTTTGAACCTGTTTGCCTTCCATTACCCCTAGAAAAATCTGTGCTGACAAATACGTGAACTTATTGTTCATTTTCTGAGATGAGGAGCCCAGGGAGCTCAGTTATTATCTGTTCCACAAGCTTCTTATATAAGCATAAGCCTACAACAACATCTTTCATCCTGACTTTCACATCTATAAAATAGGTTTAATACTCTTTCCTTCCTCCTACCCTCATCTTTGTTCTTGTCACAGTGAGCTTTTAATGCAATACACGTAGATGAGCGCCAGAGTTGAAATGAAGCTAAGCTTATATCCACAAACTGCTTAACCAGACATCTAAACACTAAGAAGATGCAGTTCTAAACTGTTCAGAAAAAAAGAGCATTTTTACTAAACACACTCTTTATTCTGATGTTTAAATATGGATTTCAGGGCCAAATTTCAGATGACCAATAACATTTGTATCCATACATTGCAAAAAGAAAGTAATTTTTGAAAACTGAAATACATGAAGGCATTTTATTAACTATTGATTTTTAAAGTGTTAATGCATTTTAGTCTCTTGCTGCTCACTTTTTAAAAATCTTCATAAAGACAACCTATTGAGCTTCCCATTGGGATGATTATACTTGTATGCATGTCTTTTCTAACCATCTGATGTCTTGGCAGCAAATCAACTTTCAGTGAAACAGAAATCAAATGTGTTTCTTTAAAGAAAGATATCTATGAAAGACGTGTTGTTTTAATGAGATGACTACACTGCATTTGTTTAAGCTTCTAACAGAGAAAACATTCATCTAAATGTAAGTAACATGTTTGAAAATTAGTATTTGCTATTGTAGAATCATAGGATAGTTCAGGTTGCAGGGCGCATCAGGAGATCATCAGTCCAAACTCCTGCCAAATCCACGGTGAGCTACAAGGTCCATTATTGAGTGTTTTATTCAGTCAGGCCTTGCACAGCTCCAAGGATGGAGGCCACAGCTCCTGTGGCAATAGCCCCATTGCCTGATCATCCTCAAAAAGAAAGGGTTTTTTAATTCAGTCTGAACTTCTATGGCCAGTGCACTACTAGGCCTAGCTCCACCTTCTTGCCAACCTCCCCATGGGTACTGGGGGCTTTCTGTTAGGTCATCTCAAAGCCTTCTCTTCTCCAGGCTGAACAAGTTCCACTGGGCCAACATCTCCTGGCAGGGCAACTGCTGCAGCCTATGTTGAGTTTGACGGCATGGGGCCCTCTGTTGTACTTGTTATGCATTACTTTTTTCTTTCTGCCCCAAAATGCACACTGAAATCTATGTGTGATCTGTGACACAACACTACTTTTCTTTTCCTAAAATACTTGTGTGTATCATAGCCCTGGTCACAACACCAAATTTCAGAAATCTAGCTTTTTGTACTTTTACTACTGTGCCTAAAGATCAACAGAACTTTAGAAATTCATTATGGATACAGAAAATCTTCATCATGCATTTCTCAGTTTGTTTTTCTGGGTTAAAGATGCTGCACCAATACACATACCCATCATTTGCATTTACAGAAATGGAGTCCAGTCATGCAAGCACTCTGCATACGGAAATGGAATAAAAATCAATGCAAACTCTATTTGGGAGACTTGCAAGAATACAGTCAATGATAAAGAGTCATAAGTGAGCAGTACTGCTGAACCTAAAAGAAAACTTCCATCGGTTAAAAAAAAAATCCCATCGGTACCTAGCAGTAAGTACTGCCAAATAAACTAAAGAGATACTGGTGAAATATATATTCTGTGCACATGAACATAAAATAAGAATATTTTAGAGGATGAAGAGTTTTCATCTAAAGTCATTTGACTGATACTATGTCTAAAAGACATAGTAAGAACTAAGAAGGATATGGAGAAGACAGTCAAGATAAAAGATATTGGAAAACTTGTAATCTATGAGGACAGTGTTGTGTCTCTGTAGAGTACAACCTGTTCTCATTTCTGGAGAGCTACCACTCCTGTCAATGTGGAGCTGACCACTCACAGATTTATATTTACAACCCAAAGACAGACACAGCAGACTGTGACAAAGAAGAGAATAGAACACAGCCAATAAATATACCCTGTGTGTCATCATCTACTGTGATTCCTAGATTTTAATGTGTTTTACTGATAATCCATTTTCCTATTCTAACTATCAGCCATTGCAAGCAGTACCTTACCACATAAACAGTACCTCAGAATTGTTATATGGGGCCTATGTGCTGTAGGCAGTGAGGAAAGAGGGAACAAAAAGAGTCTTACTACAGTACTAGTGAACATAAAATTGCTTCTGTATGATGAAATGGCAAAGGTTTGTATGTAATTCCTGCCAGGTGATTGCCATGAAGATGCTGTGGACAGAGACATTCTTGAGCTCCAACCTGGCAAAGCCTGAGTTTTTCTGAAGGTTGCTCTGTTTTCTAGAGGCAGGCACAGATTTTTTAGTACAATCTAACACAAGTTGTTATCCAGCAGTATGGTCTCTGTGTGAAGACAACTGTTTTGCTAGAAAATCAAGCCTGGACCTCAGTGAAAAAAAATGGCAGTCATAATATCCGACAAAATTAAGTTGATTCAGTAAAACAAAAAAAACCCAAAACAATAAAACCCCTTCATGACTGTCTTCTTCACACTAAAGGGATTCTGGATGCCACTAACACCAACTCTCTGAGAATAAAAAAAGCAACCAAACGTGCATGGAGAAATGACAGTTTGAAGCTGAATGGGTTCTCAAATAAGTGGAGAGAATGACCAGATTTTGCTTATAACTTAAGGATGTATGGGATCTTTGGAAGAAATATAACAGCCTGCATGAACTTGACAACAGAAGTTCATAAAGTTAATAACAGTGATTGCTACATTTAATAGCTACTGATGAATGGGCTTTATTTCTATTAATTCTCTACCCTTTTTCAAATCCCATTATACCTCTTTCCTTCCTAACTTTCTGTGGCAATAGTTTCTACAACTTAATGATAAACCTTGTAGTAAAAGTTGAAAACTTATTGTTGAAAA
Organism: Trochalopteron elliotii; assembly: GCA_024734555.1. Classification (NCBI taxonomy): domain Eukaryota; kingdom Metazoa; phylum Chordata; class Aves; order Passeriformes; family Leiothrichidae; genus Trochalopteron; species Trochalopteron elliotii. The sequence goes on along the minus strand of JANPWX010000064.1, from coordinate 1,209,452 downwards.
GTTGGTTTAGACCTACAGCCTAATAATGTAATGATCTATGTCTGCATTGTCATGCTTTGAGAAACAAGGAGTACTTCCTTTTTTACAACTTCACAGCAATTTTGCCAGATGCAACATGCAAACATAGTCAATACTTTTCTGAAGCATTCAGTTCAGAACTCTAACTCCTGAAGAGCCTAACAATAGGGTTATCATGGACATAACTTTTTTTTTAAATTACTCTTCCTAGAGAGTCACTAATCATTCTTAACTCAGGTATGGTACTAAGAAGCAAACAAATAGATGAAAAAAAGCATAACTGGCACACCAAGCTCCTGCAGACCTGTGGAACTGTGACAGACAGGAGGAAAACAAATCAGTTCAGCAAAGTACTGAATAGACTTAATTTCAAATTTTACCAGCTTAATACCAATTTTGGTTTCCTTCACATAGGCAGTAATTTATTTTTGTTACTGAAAACATACCATAACTCATCTGTGAAAGATTACTATAGATTTTTGAATTACCAGTAATGCATTTAAGATAAATGAGATTTAATAAGTTTAATTTCGAGTTATTCCAAGTGTTTTATAATACCAACATTAATTTTTAACAAATTAGATTATATTGACTTTTAAAATAAGGCCTCCTTTGGAAGACTTATTATTTAAACAGTCTTCAGGAACTGATTTTCTACTTAAAGCTAATTCTCCTGCGAATCCATGGAAAACAAAACAAATCCTGATCTATGGGAGCTACACTTTGCAATATTGTCTGTCTAAAAGCTGCCCTATAGACTCATTTGCAAGGACTAACTGAGGACTTTTTTGTTCATTCTTTGAATTCTTTTGAAGAAGAAGTTGTACCAGCTTATCTAAATTAAATTATTTGCTACAGGTTTGTTGCATATACTATATGCTTCTGGTGATTTACAAGATACTAGCAAACTCACTTCACCTGCACTAGCAACTAGACTGGTAACAGGAATAGAAAACTGTAATGACAGCATTTTTATTTCAGTGAGTTTCTAGCATTTTGCAATGCCTCTAATCATATTTCAAAAGGTGAAGTATTATGTAGTATAATGTCTGACTACCTGAAAAATAGAAAATGAAAGGTGAAAATGGACCTATTATAGATTTTTCACCTACACACCTTTTCAAAAACTCTAAGTCAGTCATTGTTACCTTTAAAATGTCACCATTTTCATTTCATTAAATACTGTTAGAACTTAAGATTTGAAAAACAGGATTTTTCTGACATGGAGTAAACTGCTGAATTCAAGTCAAAATATAAAGGACCTTTCCTGCAGCACTAATGGCTCTGCTTATTTGATCTTTCATCACTTTCAGTAATTAAAAAACAGTAAAATGCTAACTAATTTACCTTAATTGATGACATGAGAAAACACAGCTTTCTAGTGTTACCCCTAATCATGCTCCAAATGGATCAAATAAAGATAATTCAGCTATGAAAAGACAACTACAGAATCACAGATCATACAGTGTATCACTCCTCTTATCTCAACCCATGGCAACTTGCTCACTCCAACCCTCCCTGCCTTTGGCAGGGAGGAGAATTGAAAAGAAAAGGTGAACTTCATGAGTTGAGAAAGAACAGTTTAATAATAGAAAGGAAATAAAATATAATGCTAATAACAACAACTGAAATGAATACAATAATATTCACTACTATTATATTTGTTATTGCTGTTGTTACTATTATTATTGAAAGGAGAAAGAGAGGAATAAAACTCAAGAACAGCAAGTGATGCACAATAAAATTGCTCACCACCCATCACCAAGCAGTGATCAGTGCCCCCCAGCCAGCTCCTTGCAGTTTATACAGTGAGTATGACATTCTATGGTATGGAATATTCCTTTGGCCAGTTTGGGTCAGCTATCCTGGCCATGCTCCTTCCTGGATTGTTGTGCATCTTCACTGGCAAAGCATGGGAAACTGGAAAGTCCTTGACTTAGGGTAAGCGCTATTCAGCAAAAACTGAAACATGACTTTGTTATCAACATCATTCCCATTCTAAAGCCAAAAAAAACCCCCAGCACTGTACCACCTATAGAAAGCAAATTAACTCTATCCCAGCCAAAACCAAGACACACAGCAAAAAGCTCTGAGACAATTGTCACATCTTCAAATTAAAAAAAAAAAAAATGCACGTCTGAATTACTGAGATTTCTATCAGTATTTCTATCAATAAAATAATCTAACCATATTTACCACAGAGAAATGAGGATCATTTTACAGTCTTCTGTGTCCATGAGTGATTCACTCACCTGCAGGCTCATCAGTATTCTAAACACACTTGTGCCACACACCTTTGTCCATTTGGCCAGGAACACCCACAAATGTTAATAAAAAGTTCAAGTCTTAAGGAGTTTGAATGTAGAGCATAGTTAATTTCCTAAAGCTAGAATTTGTGTTATTAAATGTCTTTTTTTAATCAAAATCTACATTCAGTTTCAAAAATTAAGGCAAGTATGTTAATAATATAGAACAATGTAAAGTAACCCTTGAAGTTACCTTATAGTGCAATCTATTTCTGCTATCGCCACAGAAATAAATGAGGAACACTGAAACATGAATAACATTCTTATCACTTAAATGAATTACAACACTAATACAATAGGTACAAGAAATAAGTATGTTCTTAAGGACACAGGTCAATAAAAGAGTACACCCACTACTCCTCTGTCTTTAGCTCTTGGAAGCTATAGCTAGTTTTAGCTGTAGATGTCTGTAGTTTTTGGACATCAAATTATCTTCTTTGTGCTTGTTATTTTAGATATTTTGCTTCAACAGAGAGGTATCAATTTATTTTGGTTTCTTGAACTGAGAAAATTCAGGATTTTTCAATCAAACAGAAATTGTATTGACTGCAAGAGAAAAAAAAATACATAGACATATTCCACAGTGCCCATGCTGTTAACTAGGGCCCACTGAGATCAAATTCAAATCCTTTATTTGAATTGCAGCTGTCAAGTACTTCTTAAGCAGTCACTACACCAGAGCAAGAATCATTATCTAAATAAATTGAGTCACAGTCTGCCATATTATCTGAGATCTCCCAGGGTCATTCACATCTTAGTATGGGAAACCAGGGATTTACCCTCCCACCTCTATGCCTATTTGATTCTGTACCTGGGAAAAAGAAACCTTTCCAAGCAAGTATTTTCTTCAAAATAACTGTTCCCATAAAAACTTTTTATTTACATCTAGTGGAAACTTATTTCCACCCAGCCCCAGTAGGAAGCTCCATCTGTCAGAGTAAAGCAAGTCTGGAAGTACTCTAGAGTCTACTCTTTCTACAGTGGGTTTTTTTCTGATGGAATAATTTACTCAAAATCAGTTGCACCATATTCCCTACAGATGCCTACACACTGCAGTGAAGACAGTAATCTATGAGGGTTCTTTGTCTCAAAAAATAAAATAAAATAAAATAAAATAAAATAAAATAAAATAAAATAAAATATCAAACATGACATCCTGAAACAAACAAACAAATAAAAAAACACCTAAAAACCAACCTACTTTTACTTGCCCACCCCAGTACAAAACAGCAGCTGGAGTTTCTAAATGAAAAATCACAGCCCTATAATCTCATTGAAAACTGCTGTACAATTATATGCCTTGATTTGTGGCAGAGATATTCTCAGAAACAACCATTATTTGTACCCATGTACATTTCACGAGAGAGTGAGTAGTTTTGTGTAGCATTTCTCCTCTCATTAAAAAAGAGACAGGTACAATGCTGACATCCTTGTTAATAATAGACAGAAAATGCTAGAAAGTACTTGTTGTCTAGGATACTGATTTAAAATATACTAAAAAGCTGCACTAGTCCTGTAAGGCTTAAAATACTTACTTGACAATGTCTCCTTCAAGAGCAATCACTCGTTTAATGATCTTCTGTTCAGGATTTCTAGGAGACCTGAGACAGGGGATAAGGTTACACAATTAGTAACATTCCCATTGTTTTAAGAAAATGAAAGAAATAGACACTATGAAAGTCATTAGAAGATTCCATGTTCTCCTTGAGCTGGCATCAATGACTACATTCCACAGTGAAGTGAAGCTACTGCAATCCTTGTCATTGCAAACCATCATTGAAATGCAGTTGATGACCTGTTTAGAAACAGCAAAATAATCAACATATCATGAAAAAAACCACTCCGAACATTAAAAAGCATCCCACCATCATTGAGGAGGTTACTTTGCAAATAGATTAATGTATTAAAACCTGAATTCCCCATCATTTGTGGGGAAAAATATGTTAAACATTTATGTCATTCAATCAGTTTGGGAGGAAAAAAAAATCTTCCTATGTTATATTAATATCTATCAATATATTAGGTAAGCCTTGCCTAGGGAATTGTGGAAGTTTAAAAATCAAAGTTGCAAAATTTTCTGAAAGTTGCAGCTTCTGAATACGTTGTTTTCACTTAAAGTTATTTTCCCATAGCATCTTTCATTGAATAGATTCTGATTATAATATATTACATAATAATATGAGAAAGCAAAGATGAAAGTGCATGTTCAGCCTGAATATTCCAACTTCCTGGATGCATATTATTAGATAGACTATTAAAAGTGTTATTCTACTTCAGTTTTTACAGGTTAATGTGGATATATATGCTCCACAAATTTTCTGTTTCTTTATACCTTACCTCATTTCTTTTACTCTTCACTTATTTTCCTAACTATGCAAACTTAGAAGAATATCTTTACGTTATTAAAAAAATATTATTTTTATTTGCTGCTTGTACATAGAAAAGTCAGGGAAGGAACAAATCGTTTTTATTTTCTGATGCTTGGGTTCTCCCTATTAAGGCTTCAAGTACAGTCTGCTAGACACTCTGCTGACAGAGGTGTATATTACAGTTTTCATGGCTAAAACCATCTTTGAGCTCATCTCTGGTCAAATGGTAGCACACTAAGATTACACTTCTTTAAAAAGCAAAGCTGAGCTAAGTCTGGATGAGAAGCTTGCCCACACTGCTGCATGACTAAAGGCATTTGAGGTTCACTTCCAGTTCCAATAGTTGAAAAGAAAAATGGGTTCAGACTTATTTGGGTTTTTTTTTCTAATATTATGCCCAAAACAATTCAAAATATTTTAAAATCAATTTGAGGTTTTAATATTTTTCTTGTGTGTGCATGTCAATACATTTGAAATAAATTTCTCTTTCAGTCACGAAATAAAATTTCAAAATATCAAATAGCTTCCCTTTGCAATTTACCAAGCCTAGAAACCTTATTTTCAACAAACAATGAGGAACACTGAACATGAATAAAGACCGTATTTTTATTCCCTAGTCATCACTCAAAGTTCCAAATCATTATTTAATTTACAGTAATATTTTATTTAGCATTAATTTTACCTGAATAGTTGTACATTCCAGTTCAGCCTTGCATTTCATGTTCCTTCTTAAGGTAGGAACACACAGTTTCATAATATTTTCTATGTCAATCTTGGGAGGAATTAATCAAGTTTTAGATGCTCGTATGATTTAAATCATGTGGAATATCCACAGCACTTTCTGATGCTGCTCCTTGCAAGCAACACTTACTTCATGGAGCACTCATTTGAGCATTGACCATGTTTATTCTCAACCAAATCACATTCTATGAAAAGACAACATACCTTTATTACAAGCTGTTATAAATTTAAAATATTTTTAAGTTACTTTACTGCTAATTGATTTAATTTTTAATCAATTTAAGCTCAGGCTGTAATATTTTCATGTAAAATTTAAGCAATAGAAATGATAACGCATAATGTATGTGATGAAATGTGCATTTCCTAAAGATTTAATTAAAAAAAAAATTATGTTTGCACTTTCAAAATTTTGTTCTGGTTTAATACCTAACTTTCAAAGCAAGGTTGTCAGCAACTTCCCAGAAGGCATTTTCACTTGATTAGAATATATATATAGTAATTCAATTACTGACCTATACCTTAATTTTCTTTCCATATGCAAAAATTTCTACTGACCTTGAAAAAACATCTGTCTAAATCTGAGATACTAGTAGTTGTTCTAAGAGTAGTTACCTTTTTGCTAGCAATGATATATTTAAACCAAACACATAATTTATCAGGAAAACTTCAAGGAATTCCTCACAGACATTATTAAGAAAGAGTAATATTTTTTTAATATTGGAAGCCAGAACATTTTTAAAATAAACTTCATACTAACATACTGATTATAATTCATTAAAATGGCAAAGAACTTGTAAAAGACAGATTTGCAGTCTTGAATTGGCCAATAATATGGGCACTTTTAGACCAAGGATTTTCAAGAGCTGAGCAGAATGTTTTTCTCAAGAGCCAGTGTGCAACCAGGAGGTAAGAGAGACTGGTTCTGAAGTGATGGATATTGATGCCTTCCTGAATGGTGTATAGCATAACAGTGGAATGTCATGGATTATTGAAATCACAAAAACATACAGGCCATTTCTGTCTTCTGTGTTCAATCCTGCAGAGAAGTGTGGGATCACACTACTACAAAGCACAATCTCCAGGAAAAACAAGAAAAAAGATACAGCCAGCAGAAAAATCCATTTTTTAGCAAGTGATTGTCAGATAGAAATGGTAACAATCCCCTGAAAGCTTTCTCTTTACATATTTAGCAACTGAGTATTTCAGTCAATACTACTCCTAAAACTTCTCCCTTTCAAACCACTTGGATTATTTATTTACTCTAGTGGATACTGCCCAATTTTAAATAATTGCTCAATGAGATAATTAACACTTGATAAAAAAAAATTCATAACATTTCTTGGTTTTGTATGTGTTATTTGATTATCCTTTTATTCTTTGAATTTTCTAAGGACATTCTTCTTAAGAGCATTCACAGCAAGTCATGCTTAACTTCAGTTCCTACAGGCCTTTCCAGAGAGAAAGCTTTTAGAAAATGTCATAAGATCCCAGCAAAATAAGTGAAGCACAGTCCAACTAAATACATACTATAACATACAATAATACTTTTTTTCCTCGAATAAAGATTCAGATTTTTTTGGTACCTACATTAGAAAGAGACCTGATATTGTGAACTCAATGAAAAAGCAGACAATATATTTCAAAGGGACAGCTTCAATTAGATACTTTGATGATCTACATGTGCTTAATATTTCCCATCCACTATCATAGACAACATGGAAAGATTTTTTGCTAAATCTTTGAAAATTATTGGAATTTTTATACCAACTTAGCATCTTCTAGAACAGGATGAATAACAGACATTTATTAAAAAGTTACAGAGAAAAGTGCCTAAAGTTTTCAAATTTTATATATATATATCTATTTATCAATGTATATGCATAAGTATGTATATTACTCTTAGAAAATTACTTCACTTTTTATGAGATAGAAGGAAAATGTTTAGGCAGCAGCCTGGAATTTTGTCTTCAGATTATTCTCAGTTTACTTTAGATTGAGTTTTATGTGATTTGATCATCATTTACATGGAGGCAATTAAGAAATTAACACTGTGTTGTTGTAATATAAACAGACTGAAATAATGAAGACCATCTTCTTCAAAACGAAAATTTCTGCTTCTATTGATACTGCTAATGACAGATACTAGAAAGGATTTCACTCTGTAAAACAGAATAAGAGAGAATTTTTGAGATCGCAGCCTAACATTGTGATCCAAAGCTCACAGACACAGTGAGCTCTTCATTCCCAAAAAGGAATTCCTCTCTCAACAAAACTTCTAGCACAGCTGGAGTCTACACTTCTGGGAGTTTCCAGGATTGATGCAGGAGGAAAAATACGCTGCTTGTCTTCTCCTCAACCTATTTGGGGATCCAATAAATAGCTAGAAAACGAACTAAAATGTAGATGGAGTCCAGAATAAGTGGCATTAATATACCTAAAGAATTGGGAACCTCACAGCAGGGTTTTGGTGGCTTTACCTAAAAAACATGCTTGGAGGAAGAGGAAACAGAAACAGTGGAGCTACCTCATTCTTATTTTGTGTTGCTCATCCTTGCTTCCTGTTGCCAGCATAGTAGCTGATGCTCAAGCTCTGTACAGTAGTAAATATGTAGCAATATCCATTCTTTCATTCCTCCTAGTACCATAGCTATGACAGAACAGATCCAACATAGACAATTCTAAATATTGTATAAGAATGGAAATTTACTTAATATATGCACATATTTTCCAAACCAAAATATTTTTAATCTGCTTGTTTAACTTTTTTCCCAGTCCATAACTTTAATCTAAATTCCATGCTTCTTTATGCAGAATAAATTTATAGTCAATCTCATAAAAATGTAGTATCAAATTACATCATAGTTTATGACAAAATTTCTATATTGTGCTAAATAACATGTAATATAACAGTGATGGAAAAAATGTTCACACATGTTATTCTTGCTTTTTTTTTTCACTTTTGTTATCAATTTCTCTTGTACAGAATTACTGCATTAAATGTATCCAGTACCAGGTTTAGCATCTGTGTTCAGTTTGGACCCACCAGTACAAGAAAGGTATTCACAACCAGAAAAAGTGACACTGAAATAATAGTAACAGAAGAGCAATGCAATGCAGTGGCTAAGGAAATTGGGCTTGTGCAGATCAGAAATCAGGCAAAGGGTTCAATTGCTATTGTCATCTATCTAATTGCTGACTAGAGATCTAGAATTTTTGGAAAAGTACGCAGCAACAGAGATGAACAAACAACATGAGTTGCAGCAAGGGAAATTCCAGTGGTGCAGGGTGTCCTGAGAGGCTGAAAACCACAGATGTACTCAGAGCTCAATGGGACACAGCTCTGGGCAGTCTGACCCAGATTCAGAGTCTAACCTGCCTTGAGTCATTGGTAAATTAGATAGTCATTAGAGGTGCCTTAAGTCAAATTCTTTTTCACTTCTATATCCTTTAGTCTTATTCAAGTGTACTAAAAACAGGATGTTAATATCTTAAAATACAAAATATTTTGTCATGGATGCAAGCTCTGATGCTAGCAGAAACCACACTGATTATTTTATTTATCTGTTGTATCCCATGGATTTTTTTTTCTGTGTTTTTCTTGCAGTACCTAACTCTACTATAAAGCATTTTTGAAGAACGTTATGATATCATGTCTCAACATTCTGAGTTGCAATGAGACTAACAGCTGGAGAAATTACTGCACAGTTTAATTATCCTTGCTCTTAGGAAATTGCATCTGCATTCAAAATTGAATTCATCCTAGTTCAATTTCAATTTCATGCCTTCTCCTCCAAGGCAGAAAACCCCTCAACATCTTATTTCTTCTTCATGAAGAACAATTTGGGTACATCAGTTCTTAAATTTCTCTTGGATTCATCAGGTAGAATTGCCAAAACTTCTTAGCACATAGTTTTGCAGTTCTGGGACCCCTTTTTGTTAATATTTTTCCAACTCCTCCAATATTTTCTTTTTCTTCTTAGCACACATGGGAATCTAGCATAATTCAGCTTGTATTATTACTGTGCTTAGTAATAATTAAGTAGAGCAACATGGCCTTATTTACTGGCTCAATCAAAAAAAAACCTTTTCTGTTTCTTAACATTCCATTTATTTTTGTATAGTCAGGCAAAAAGCTCATGCATTTCATGCTAGGAGCTGGTGCTGAAAAGGTACCAAAAGTGACAATTAACCCTTCTCTGAATAAACTGCTTGCTAAAACAATGAAACAATAAAGTTTAGATCACTACTTGCACTTCACATTCTATACAGCATGTTTGTGAACACCAACCATGGGATTCACATCATGCTACCCTCTCCTTCCCTGCACTGCTTGCACACTTGGCCAAAGATTACAAAGACAATTGACAAAATCAGCACCTACCCTTGGATGACACAGAAATCTGCTGGAAATATTACTGCTCACAAATGTGCCTCCAACCATATCTACACCTCACCGCTGAACATTAGCCATTCTGTCTAATGTCCCCTCATTAACTCCACAAAAGGCAAATTTCTTGATCAAAATATAAAGTGGCAGTAAAAAGGATGCTTGAGGAAACCAAAAACCTATATTATAGTCTGTATCAAAATTATATTTATCTAGCTGTTTTGTAATTTTACTGATAAAACATACCAGGTTTGCTTGACAAAACCTATTCCTGAATTAATACCTTTAAGTGTATTTTAGCTTCTACTAATAGAATGAGAAATAAACCATGTGATTATTTTGCTCAGATAAAACATTTCTAAGGCCCTTCCTTTTGTTTGAATGCTGGAAATTTATTGCAGGTCATGAAGTCATTTGCATTTTCTCTTTTGTGTTTCAGCTTCTTCAAAAGAGGCATTTTCCAAATGATATTCCCCACACTGCAAAAATTGTTTGAGACCATGCTTGCCTGTCAGTATCAATGTTTGAACCCCTTTCTGGCCAGAAACTGTGGTTGACCTTTAGAGAAAGTGAAATAGATTGGAATGGCAATTTTTTCAAGCAGAAATATTATGTGGAAATTATATGCGATTTTGAGAATGTTAGCAGATAATGAGAGCATCAAAAACAGTTCCTCAAATGCTCCTGGATTTTCTTTGGGCTAGATTTGAGGAAGCAGGCTTAATAAATACTAGTCTTAATAAATACTAGTCTAGTGAAACATTTTGAATATTCACCATTTTTCACTCATAATTTACAAACTAAGTATTTAAAGACAGCAGTTGCACCAACTGTTGGCATAAGTCCTGCTGATGCTTGATTTGCTCAGCATCTCCAGTGCAAAACATGTACAAAGAAATAATTAAAAATATGAAGAAAACTGCTTCTAGGAACATCCTTTAATTCCTAAATCCATAGTACTTTAACACTTCTTAGTCAAACCTCTGTTAAAAAGCAAAATCATTCACTGCCAAAAAAGCATTTTGTTTTTACTGAAAGTAGTGTTTTATAATAATTATAGATTCCAATCATACACTGGTGGAAAAGTAGTGTTTTATTTTTCTTACATTTCAAACTATTTTTGTACAACCCATATCAATGCTTACTTGAAATTTCTTGGTGAATTCTGAGCAACCTCTAAACAAAAATAACAGTCTGAATAGAACACCTGCATGAAGCCTCAGAAAAGGAGTCACACACTTTGTTTTACAGCCATAGCTAGAGCAAGTAAACAATTCTCTCAAGCTCTGCACTTGGAAGTGTTCAAAGAAACAAGTGGATGTGGCACTCTGTGGTACGGTCTAGTCAGTAAAGTGGTGTTCGGTCAAGAGTTGGACTCTCAATGATTCTGTGATTCTTGCACACTTGTTGCTCCTTTCCCTTTCTAATGGGCTTTCATTCCTTTCCTTCTCTCTACATTCTGACTTAGTCTGGAGCTTTCAAGAAGGGCAGGAAGTAACTCGCTAAAGTGAAAAAGTAGCTTCCATGTAAATAAACATCCATTGTGTTATCTCCTGGTACCAGACATTATTTAGCAGAGATCTTCTACACGCTAAGGATGGAGTTGGAGGGAAAATAATAAAGGTCTGCATAATTTCAAAACAACTGAGTTTTCCCTGGTATATCTACAGCATGCTATGGAATTGCAACCTTACTGTATGATGAGACATCAGCAGCATCAGATTTTAGTGTTTTTCATACGTGTTGGAAGGATACCACAAATAATTTAATCTTCATCAGCAGACAACTATGGATTCTTCCCGGTATTAACTAGATGTATGATTCCTACATGACAAAATTAAGCAATCTTTTCTACACTTAGGATCAGGTAATTAAAACTGTGTATCTGAAAAACTTTCAGAATTATATACAAGAAAAAGTAAAAAAATAATAAAAAATAAAATACATCTTCATTAGAAATTACCATTTTAAATTTCATCTAGTTGGCTACAGTTAGGCAAGGAAAAAAAAAGGACGATGATTGAAAACTGTAAATAAAATGTTTCACAGCAATAAAACTAATTGGTACTGCAAAACAACATGACAAGGGACCCTGAAAAAACTCAAAATATTACAATAACTTGGAAGTATAGCTACTAATTTGAAGTACAATCACAACTAATTGTTTCTCAGCATTCCAATCTACCACGCTCAGGTTAAATGATTCAGCTGCTTGTAATGCAGGCTGTGTAATCACAATAGTTATGTGCACTTGACCTTCTTCCTGTTAACAGAGAGACTCAATTAATTACTTGCTGTTTTAACTGGCCATTTCACCTTATCTTCACCTTTTTCAAAAGGGTTGAGGAACTCTAACTTAACCTTTGACTTTGGAAGCATACATAGACATATTTATCTACCAAATAGGAAGATAGCCTGATCTAGGAGTGAGAATACCTGGGTTTCTCTGCTAAAGTCAAAAACAGTAATATATGCAGTTTGATTAACCACGATGCTGCAGTGTAGGAGACACATTTCACCTTCACCATAGCTGCCCAAATACTCTATTCTGTAATGGAAATAAAATATTACCTACTTCCATTGCAACAGATAACAGAGAGAAAGGCACAGAAAACTGCAAAATGTAACCAAATGCTTAAGAATAATTCTTACATTGCCATGTGAGATATTAGATAGAAATAACCTAAATAATCTACACACTACCTATTAAAATGATAAAAAAAAATATCATACATGCTGTAGTATGCACTTCTATACCTTCTTCCATTCTGGGATTAGACCTGTGTTCACTGGTAACTCTTCCAAGCATACAAAATTAAGTAATCAGTTGCTCACCCTAAAATGGCATTTGTATCTACACACCACACATTGTGCAGCAATTTTCAGTCATTATTCCTTTCTGATGGGGTGCCAGAAAACTTTGCTGGTTATTGAACACCACCACAACTATTAAAAAAAGTAGTGGATGCATTTTTAGGTGTTAAAAACATCAGTGACCTAGGAACCAAAACATTATTTCTTTTGAGATAATAAACATAAAAAAGTCTGGTTCTCATACTGTCTCTCCTGGAAACCAAATTTAGCATGTCAGATATTATATTTAGTTAAAAAAAATATGACTCAAAAGAAGCCAAAGTTTTTATCTATTTTGAAATCACCTAAACTCCATTGGCACATTGCTTTTTAATTTTTTCTAATGCTGTTTCAAGCACCTGTTGTGAAAATCTCTTTCTTGATAATTCTAAGTAGCTGGATATATTTTCTCAAATTTAATCTCAGCTACAGTCAAGAAACTAAGCCTTTCAGATGAGTTAAGTCAGCGAACAGAACGTAACAATTAAAGTGGGATGAATCAGTCTTTGGAGGAGTATCTCTCTCCTCAATGACTACAAAAGAAGACAGACATCAGCTCAGTCTAGCCATCTTAATATTACATGATTAAAGATAAACTGCTTAAAAATGCTGCTTACAAGTATCTGTAGCAGATTTTGTTTTTCAAATAACCCAGTAATATGTTATGTAATATGCAAGTATTAACAGTGAGGTAAAGGAAAGACCCATAACAATATAATGTATACTTTTTATATAGTCGTAATATAACTTCTTAGTAAAAAATAGTTTAAGAGTAGAGACATGTCAACATCAATTCACAGAAAACCAAACAAACCACCAATTTGAAGTTCCCTACAGAGATCAATAGAAGTCCTGACTTCAGCATTATTTCTCTTTTTTCTTTTTTAAATAGTACTGCATGCAATACAAATACTTTTTTCCATATTTATGACAATCAAAATGAAAATAAATTATATTTCAACTAATAAAATGTAAAGATGGAGGTTTAACTAAGAAAAAAAATGTATCTCTATTCATGGTCATTAAAAAAAAACTGTCCGTAAGATGGAAGACTAAATATCTCTATCTTCCCACTAAGCATGCAAATATATACATTATTTTCAGACTGTGCAACATTAATTTCACTGGAACTTTTACACAGTTATATCATAAAATAACATTTCAGAAATAGATAGTGCTGCTAAGGATAAATATGATTTATATAGCTGATAATTAAGTATTTTTTTGTAATAGAATACAGAAAAAAAAAGTGAGAACCAACATTAACAAAACACAACCCCAGTTATAAAATGTCATTTGCAGAAGTTATAAGACATGCTTAAATAAAAGAACAGTAATAAGATTACTGGACACAGGTAAAACCTCTCACAATAAAAAGAAACCAATCTAAAGTTGGATTTTTTTGCTTCACAGCTTACACTTCTATCTTAAGATTCAGAATTAACTACAGGTGTCCAGCCTGCAGATGACATCAAGCTGAATTAACCACAGTTTGGCTGCTGTAACAGAAATCCTTGTAGTAATAGAATTTATGACCTGCTCATTAGTAATTAGCAAAGAGGCAATGGCAAATTGAATAGGGCATATTTTTCCACATGATACTCTATCCCAAAACTTGGAACAAAATGCTTGATGACCTGACACAGAAGATCCCATTTGGCACTAATTGCATTATCGCCTACTTATGTGCTTCCACAGAAAGAAGAAGGGACCCTGCACAATAACTAAGGATATTGTTTTAAGAGACTTGGATCACTTGAGCAGGCATAAGGAACTTTGAGGAGTTTGTCAAGAATAAAACAGTGCCCCATATTGGTTTTTGCCATGAGATTTTTAGGATTCTGAGCTGTATTAGGATTTCTTCTCTTGGCAAAAAATATTTATTTAAAATGTTAAGAAAGGAAGATTAAATAAATAACAAGTATCATCAACAGTGAACAGGAAAAATGAATAAAATATTTATATCTACAGATACTTTTTTCCCTTTATACATAGAGGTTTACAAGCTTTTTAAACAGTGCTCCCCTTTGCCGTGAAGGCCAAATCTTCTCTCTCTCTCTGCCCCACAGAGTTGAGTTCTGTGCACACAATTCAGTGTTTTGTCTGCACACTTGCTTCCCAGCTCTTCCCATGCTTCAGTCCACTCTGGTTATTCCACCCAAAATAAATTCTTCAGTCTCAGGCAGCAGCAAACCCCATCCTAGCCCCATCCAGCCTGTCAAACCCAAGCCTATGTAACAGTTTCCCACAGAAGGTCCCTGTCACCATTTTCTCTAAGGAAGCAGTATGTTGTCAGGATATTGCTAGATAAGGGAGAGACTGGCAGAAGAGACAAGAAAGGAGGGGGAAAGAATAGACTAAATTTTGCAGACACTTTTTGCATAGTCTGAGGACTAACTCCTCTTCATCCTCCATTCATGGGACCAAAGTTCAAACAAATTTTTTATAATTTTTTTATCTTCAACTTTTTAAACTGGATCCATAAAGAACAAGGTGAATTCCAGTTTTACTAAAATTCAAAATTTTAGTTTCTTTTGACCCATTGATCCATTCGTTTGGGTTTTTTTAAAGGAAATTTCTTAACAAAATAAAATGCAAGCCAGGATTAATGACACAAGCTTGTATGAGAAACTAGTATGGAAGAATAATTCTTTACTTTTTAGTGACTGGAAGTATTGGCAGTATTAGCAGCATGAAAACTTGGGAGGAAAAAATGCAAGATATGGCTTGGGATTAACAAAAATTTTCAGAAATTCTACTGGCTCTACTGCTGAATATTTTAAATATGTAGTTTACATATTATATTTCAGACAGTTGACAAGTTCTTAAATGTGTCTTCTTAAATTCTTAACCATCTCTGTTGACAGAGAATATGAATTAGAAACACAAAAAGGTTAACTCAGTTAATTCAAACTTGGCATTGTTGCTTTTGGCATCCTAATTTTAAGCCTTTATATTTTCATTAAAGGTGTATATCCACAAGTTTGAAACACAGGCTTTCATGCATCTGGGGTTGAGAGGAGCTCTTTCACATCCTTATTGTAAGAAAGAAAGAACAACAATTCAAATTATTTGGGTTATGAAGAGCAGAAAAGTAAGAGTAAAAATTGGGAAATCATAGTTCTTTTCAACACTGGCAACTACTGCATCACAAAATTAATTATTTAGAACAGCCTAAACTTATAATTCTGATTCTCCAAAGGTTACTCTACTACACATTCCTGATCAGTATTTGTTGCAGTCAAAAAGCATAAAATATATACTTGAGTGTATTTAAGCTGTATGATGTAGTGTTTTGAGACACTAGCTGTATACTTCTGGCTCAAAATCTAAAGATAGCTTTTGCATATGTGCTTCAAATGACGCATCACTACAGAAATGGTTACTAACACAGTTCCTTAAAATTCAAGCTGGCAATATGTTTAGATAGTAGGATAATGGTAAGGCTGTCAGAGCCATAATGTTAGAAGTATAACCTTACTTCTCTGAAAGAAACTGTGCAAGAGTATAAAAATGCATCTATGAGATTTGTTTAAAGAATTTATATAATTCAGAAACAGCAAGATTAGGTTAAGTTTCTTTTCAACTGAATAGCAATACTAAGACTTACTATTTACGTAACTGTACATTCAAAGTGCTAAGTGATTGACACTCATGATTTATGGTGTTTGATAAAAAGCTATCAGTGTACTCATCTATGCTATTCAAGTCTGCTGTGCAGATAGTATGGAACTAAGCTTTACAAATGATTAATTGGAACATAATCAAAATGTTATTAAAAAATAGTTGTCACATCTGAAACACTAGGTACTTCTCTGCTTTTTGGTCAGTTCAAATTGTCAAGATGAGTTGCCAGCAGCAAAACAACTAGTGACAGGCAAGGAGTGCTCAGCAGGCAAGGATGTTTGTGGTACAAATCTGTCATATGGGAACATAAATGGGAATCCCTCAAATTTTTTCATGCCATGTTTATCAGCCTGGAGGAGGAAAAAAATGAAAGCTGTTCTTCCATTAGAGGTTCACAAGTGTGTCTGTGCCTGGATAAGGCAGTACTAACTCTTTGGATGTAGTGAGGAGCAGACGGCCCTGATCCCCCACAAAGACAAGCCAATTCATTCTCAGGGGTGGGCGATTCTGTACCGCTGGTACACTCACACATGGGTTTCCACTACGGGCAACACTCACAAGTGGGTCACTCCAGAAAATGCAATCACTGAAATAATAAATATTTGTTTCAACTGTCTTTATTATACTTCTGTTTCATAAAGAAGGTACGGGGAATTATACATAAAAGAAATAGTTGAAATACCTCCCCATTATCATTCCATGTTGTCATTAATTGAGAGAGGAATGTACATTACACAACATTCTATACAGACCTCTTTAACTTATTGATAATTAGATAACAGATTAACTGTGACTGCAACAAAGTCACTACTGGATGAAAAAATATGGAGAAAAATATGGCTAATTTGTGCTCTTTTCCAGTTCCTATGTTTTAAAAAGAAAACTCAGCATCATTTCAGGATTTTTATATGGTATCTACAATGAAAAAAAATACAGCATGAATACCTGTCCTGAATCTGAAGGCAAGATCTAAAGAAGATTAAAGGATAGCCATCTCAAAGAAACCTGACACAGCCTGGGCTGAACTTCCGTAATGCAAGCAAGTTGTCAGTGGTTAAAATTCAACATTACAATAATACATATGGCATCCTCTTGGCTCAAACCTCATAGCTTATTCACCAGAGTGCAGAAGATCAAGAATGGGACATCATGATCAATATGATCAAAGTGAGCCATTTATTGTAAAACCATAGTCTCTTTTATACAGTTTTTAGCCTTAATCACGTGTTATATGCTACTTCACAATTGGCTGCTCGTTAAAAGCACGCATTAGTTCTTCAGGTCCTACTGGTTGAATGTTCTCGCATACACAGCAGATTACACAGTCCTTTTTCTGGTTCTCATCCAGTTCTCACATCCTGGAGTTGTGAGCCATCTTTTGTTCTGCTTCATATGTGACTTTTGCTGCCCTTGAAATGATTACAGACTTATTCTCCCCAATAAACTGGATTGTTCACATGCCCCCATTTTTGGAGGAACTCATCCTCCATATCAAAGTTCGTTCTTCCTTTGTTCAATGTACTTTAGGGTCAATAAGGAAGGGAAATAACCTTAAGCCTCACTTCTTACATGTGCAGGGTCAGTATGTACATGCTAGTAATGCCCCCATCACATAATATTTCTTCTTACATCCCTACAAAAATGGGATATGTACAAAAGTCTGTTATCTGGTTGATATCAATTATCCTTATGATTGCTATTAGTCAGCACCAACTATAAGACAAAGTCACTCTATCTTCCAGTAAAAGAAGGATCAAATTATTATTTCTCTGTCAGGAGGTAAAGAGCAAAACATGGGCAGCTGCCATGAAACAACTATGTTGATGATGTACCTGTAGACCTGAGATTTCAGGTCATGAGATTGCACTCATGTAACTTGATATTGAGCCTAATAGCTTGTGATTGATTAAAACACAACTTGGCATCCTACTTTCATTTGAAGATTCTAATAAATGGTCACTTTCTATTGCATTTTTATTTCTCTGGTTAATCACAATTGTCCTCTCAGTGTTAATAATATATTCACATTTGAAGTTGTCCAACATCCTTTAAATTTTTTATCAAAATTAAATTTGATGTACAGAATAGGGTCAAATAGGAAAAAATTCCAATGCCCATCTTTATGCATGACAAACTCTGTATAATTTTAGAAGAGCTTCCCTCTCTCAAGACACAGATGAGAAACATTTAAAACTATTTTACATCCTGAGAGTCGTTAGCCAATTCAAAGACAGAAGCAAGATCTTTTTTCTTTTATAAACTAACACTGCTTTCACCATTACTACTTTATGAATAATTTAATGCTGCCTGTTTGAAAACAATTAAACAGGGGAAAATAAACCTTGCAGTCCCCTCACATTATTTCCCACAGTCATTCATCTTCATTTCTTTAAACTTTGTCTCCACTAGCTTACATTAGCTGGTGCAAACTTTGGGTGAACTAGAAGAAAGGGAGCCAAAGGAAAACCTCATTAAAAAAAAAAAAAAAAGGCAGAAAACAAATCACAGTGTAACCTTAAAAAATGGTGTAGCATCTGCTTATGTTAGGGAGAGTGGGAAATTGAGGAATAAGTAACAGATTTCTCTCTTCTTTAGTTTCATGTTTTGGTGCATTGACATGTTAACTCATTTGAATTAAGAACATAAACATCTAAGTAGAAAAATTTTTAAAGGTTAGATAAACTAATAGAAAGCCTAACAGCAAATGACCCAAATAAACAATAAAGAAAAGAAGCATAAATTAAAAACTATTATTTGACTCATTTGAACAGTCACATGAAAGGAGATGCATAAAAATAGTTTTTAGACCCCTAACAGCTGAGTTCTGGTCCATTCAGCAGACAGTTAGTTGAGTAAGTAAATTTCTGCAACATTCTTGTTTGCCAGATCTCAGATCACATTGAGTCTTTTAAATATATTCTCAAATTTGGCTAGATGATCTGTAGTCCAGTGTTAACAAAAGTCAATAGAGTTGTAACTATACTCAAAAAGATAAAAAAATATTTCAAATCTTATGGAAAGCCACAACTTACCTTCAAAAAACTCTAAATATAAAGAAGTAGAAAGTTTATTAATTACATTTAGCAGTACAGTGTTCCCTCAAGAACAATTTTGTAAGCTACAGTAACAGCTCCTAATCATATTCTGAACAAAAATGTATTATTTCTTTTCTTAAAAAATTAATGACATCAACGTGTTGGTTTTGGAGATAAGTCGAAAAGAGGGAATAAAAACTTGCGTAAACTAGAATTTTTAACAGTAAGTTCATTTGTGAATGAATTGTATATTGCTTGAAGCAGTTCAATGAGACTGCATGCATTCCAGAAAAATTTTAGGCTGTAAGTATCTTAATGAGACAGATGCAGTCTTCTCCCCAACTGTTGAATAACAATTTCATCACTCATGTAGTGGAGCAGAAAATGTACGAATGAAATTAGAAAAACCTTCTCCATTTGAATATAACAAGCTCTTAAATGCATAATAAATTTCGGAAATAAAATTAGCCACATAAACACTAATGTGCACTGTGTATTTAATGGTTTTTATCATGTGTGCAAATGCAGTGCTCTACTCAATTGATCACTTTATAATCATACAAAAATTAGAAAGTACTAGCATAGCTCAAGTCAAATGCTATAAAATGAACAGTGGTACTAGATGCCCAACGTAAGATGCCTAAGGGCCTGGTTATTTTTTTGGTTGAAATCCTTTTCTACTTACTTTAAACTGGGTCCAAAAAACATAAGGTGTATATACATATATATATATATATATATACATACACACACACACACACACACCTTATATATATATATACCTTATATACCTTATATATATATATATATATAAGGTACATATAAAAAAATGATTTTGTCAACTGGTATCTATCTGAAGGACAACTAATGGTGAGTTATACATAACTTGTAGGAGGTTGCGTCATTCAATCTTGCATTGGTGAATTAGCATGATCTGTGAATTTGTGCATTCAACATCAAAACAAGGATGAGATAACTATTAGACCTCCAATTAGCAAGAGATATCACCACCTTGGCCCTCAGGAAAAAGGTAGAATCTTCTTGTTCCTGTAACACTTAACAGACAAATACATTATTTTCGTATAGGATGTTGCTAGTCCTGATCCACAAATTTGACTCCCTAGATTGACCTTATAGCACCTTCAGGCTTCATGCCTGAAGATTGGTCTGGCAGGCTGGACGCTGCCCCAAACACATCTCTGGCCTTGTCCCACACTGATTTTCATAAATCTCAAGTGGAAGGGACCCATTAGGATCTAGTCCAAATCCCTGCTCCTTGCAGGAGTATCTAAAACTACATTATATGACTAAGAGTCCTGCCCTTGAACTCTGTCAGGCTTGGTGCTATGAAGGCTTCGTTGGGGAGTGTCATGTGGGAGCCAGTGCCCAACCACCCTCTGGGTGAAGAACCTTTTCCTAAGGTTTAATCTGAACTTCCCCTGATACAGTTTCATTCCATTTCCTTGTGTCCTGTCACAGGTCACAGAGAGATCAGCACCAGACCCTCTGCTGCCTATCTTGAGAAAGTTGTAGACTGCAATGAAGTCTCCCCTCAGTCTTCCCCATTCCCTTCTCTAGGCTGAACAGATCAAGTGACCTCAGCCATTCCTCAAAAGGCTTCCCCTCAAGGTCTTTCACCATCTTGGTTCCTATCCTTTGGACACTGTCTCATAGCTTTATATCTTATATTGTAGCACCCAAATCAGCCCCCAGCACTTGAGATGAGGCTGTCCCAGTGCAAAGCAGAGTAGGACAATCCCCTCCCTTGCCCAGCTGTGATGCTGGGCCTGATGTACCCCAGGACAGGGTTGGCCCTCCTGGCTGCCAGAGCACTGCTAATTCATATCCAGCTTGCCACCTATCAGGACCCACAGATCTTTTTCTCCGTGTTTCCCTCCAGCTTCTTGTTTGTACAAATATAAGGATTACTCTGTTCCAGGTGTCAAATCTGGCAGTAGGTTACTGCCTTGCTCTCTGGATCTCCATCTGGATCTCCAGATGTCTCTGTAAGGCCTCTCTACCCCAGAAAGAGTCCACAGCTCCTCCAGGTTGCAGCACTACATATTCCCATACAAGAAATTTATACATTTATTTGAGGCGACAGAGCAGGGCCTTACATACCCTTTTAAAAGGAGCAGTTGTAACATAAAGTATTTTTTGCAGGGGCTGCAGGCCTGTCCCCAAGGTCTGAGGGATTGCCCTGCCACCCAACTGTCCACTGCTCCTTGTGCCCCTTCTGTTCTTGCCTGTTCCTGTTACTCCCTGAGGGTTTGCAGTTTCAGCTCTATGTCAGGCCACCCACTAAGCCAGAACGCCTTTGTCTTAATTCATATAGCTCTAAAGCACTACAAGGACCTGATTAGCAATGACAAAGTGGCTTCAACATAACTGAAATAAATTTTTAATTACTTTAATTAAACAAATGCAAATTCCCCAATGTAGATGAGTTTAAGCCAGTTTAACAAAGATCTAGTTAATTTCCATGCATGTTCTCGATTCTTCTTCTTTGCCATCCCTTGAGAATGGCAAAAAAAATGGAAGCTTTCACATGTTGTGTAAAACAATTGCTTCCGTAAGATCATTCCAAAAACTAGATGAGCAGCTCAGGGCAAGAAAGAAAATTGCTACTTCAAGCAGAAAAGAGGAAATTTCACAGGTTTCGACATCTCTTCGGGGCAATGAGCATCCACATGCTAAAATCTAGACTGTCAGTGAGCAGGAGACTAAGCTTCACTAAACTGTAGGGTGGAATGGATGGATGACAAACAGGACTGAAGGACAGAAATAGTTTTATCTTGCAGAAACTGGCCATGGTGTGGCTAGACAATTACAACAGGGGTGGTTTATGAAGTCACCAAACTTCTGGGAGAATTCACAAGCTTAGGCTGGAAATCAGTAACTAAGAGCCTTCACAAAACTAGTAACAATGATTTAGCGGGCTGGGGGTGGGTTGCATTTTGTTTTGAGCATTATTGTTTTGTTTCGTCTTAAATTAATGCTGAGAGCAGCAACTACTGTAGAGTGATAGCAATTTTTTTAATTGCTAGACCTCAAATCTCTGTAACTTTCTGATTACACTGAGACAAACAGTCTTTGGTTAAATCAGTTTAAGCAATTCTGAGGTTTGGTTTACTCTAGTTGGTGAGCAAAGTTAAAAGTGAACAACTTTACTAGAACCAAGAGCCTGTTATCTACCACGTGTAGCTTCCTATAGGGACATCACAGGGCATGATAACTATGGTAATACCAGGGGAAGCAATGGGTCCTGATAGCCTCCCTCTGAGTTCATCATCATATGGGTAGAGCTTAACAACACTATGTCTCAGATCACCAACCCACTCACTCCCTCAGCTACATTCCTGCTATTTTCAAGTACTCTGCTTCATTAAACCTTAAAAGGACTCTGACTGCAGCTGAGAAGTGGTTTTGCTCTTTTTTTCCCTCCTCTGTAATTAATACAAGCCTGTAGAATCTTACTCTCACATTTCCACAGTAGCTCCATTTCAGTTTACTTTTTTCTAAGAGGAGAAAGCTTCTCCAGCTTGAGTAGACCTTCAGATTGGGTTCCATCTGCCCTTGTAAGTGAGAGGGGGGATATTTTTACAGTACTTACTGTAGCACTAAATGGCCAGAGTGGCCACAGGTGATTTAGCAGATTACAGAAGGCAATGAGACACTTCTAAATACATTTTCTCACTCTGAGTTATACTTGCTGAAGTAAAATCCTACAGGAACAAACAGTTTTGACAGATAATATATATACAATATCCTACTGCACAAACCTATTGTTTACACAAGTAAGTTTACAATGGATTTTTTGAAAGTTGAAAAATCACATAAAGATATTTACTGTTTTAATGTTTGTGTAAAATACAGGCTATCAAGCTACATTTAAATACCTAAAGAAAGTAATTTAAAAAAAGTATCATTGAAATGGAAATTTCAGAGATGTCTGCAATTAATTACTGTTTACATGGAAGCTGACTTGTCAAAGTGACTTGCCAGGTATTATAGACCAAGAACACTTTTCACAATGTGTTCAATTATGCAAGTGCTAATAACTCTGTCTCTTTTCCAGAAAAGGTACAATCACGTAAATAGGCCTACTGACATCTAAGGCTGAGGAATGATTTCCACATTCAAGAACAGATTATATCCTGTCCTGCCAATTGTCTTTCTGGGAATTACCTATGTGATCCCCAAAGCAAGCATGAAGCTAGAGAACCAGCACACCAACTCATTCCTACTCTGGAATGAGACAAATACTGAATTCTAACCAAGTAACTCTTTAAAGGGAAAGGGTGAAGTGATATCTCAAAAGAAGTCTTATTACCTCTCCTTTCTCACTGAGGCTTATTACAAGGCTTCTGACAATTTTTTTTTTCTTTTTCAATGTAATATTTTGTTTCCCTAGTTTCACTGCAGTAAGTCTACTTCTTTTTTTCCACATACTGGCAACTGCCTATATTTTTCCTCTACAAAGATGCTAGTTACTGAGAACCTACATTCCACTAAGCTTTTTTCTAATTTTGAGGTACAGTGAGATTCTGTTAGGTAGAATGGGAAACAAAAGGACACACTAGAAATCAACAGACACCAAAAAATTATTTTATGATACTGAAAATATTCAAAACTGAATTTTCAACTTGAAAATATTTTCAACAGCAGAATGCACAAATATAATTAGCAATAATACAAAAAACACCTAATGTCTTCTGGTTTGTTCATTATAAAGGGATCAAGAAGAATGACAATGGGAATTCTGCCTCTATTTCTGAAAAATTAGCTGCTCTTAAGAAAAACCAAAAGTCAAACAGCATGAAATTACAGAGACTCCTTACCTATTGTGAACTTTGGCTACTCAATTCCAAATAAGCAGCTTTTTACTGTTGATGCTACATATCAAAGGCAATTTGATAGCTTCTACAAAAAAAAAAATCAAACTATGATGGTATTCTTTTCTAGGACAGAGCAAGCTAATACAAAATCAGTTACAGTACTTGGTTAAGCTCCCATGGAAATAAATGTTGGAAAAACTTCCACTCATTAAGCCAAGCCAAAACCAAGCCTGTAGTTCTCATTTGAAATCTTAATGATTATAACAAGAAAAACTGTAAATAATTATTGAACTATAGGTTTATAGTCCTGTCTTCAAATGTGGCTCAGAATTTTAACCAACTATGCAGTTTAACCAACCAACTCATAAATTTTAAAGATTATGGTACAGGGATTTTTTTTTTTTCTAGGATGTTTACCTTTGTATTCAGAAACTGAAATGTGGCTTTCAAGACAAATTTTGAGAAAATAAATCACATCAGTCCTGATGTAGACTTCTTTGAAAGGACATAGAGATTCTTTTAAATGCTGTCTATTCAAAAGAAGAGAGGTTTAGACCTCCTGGGGATCTACCTGAAAAATCCACAGACAAGCAAACTACACTTGCTTAATTTTCAAAACATAATCTAAATACATCAATATGTTATATAGCATTTGAAACCACACACTTGCACATTAGTAATAAGTAGAGGAATTATTCCTTTACTATTACCGTAAGTGTGGTGCAGATGTTTTATTGTCGTCCAACAACATCAAGTAAAGCATCTTTAAGACAACCTGTTTTCACCAATGCCTCTAAGAACAAATTTGAATAAAACAAATATGTTCTTTTTCTGCAAAATAACTTCTGTCATTACACCTTTCTATTAGTTAATTGAATTTCTAAATGTCTTGGCAAGAATTTCTTACTATACAGCAGATTTATTAGACAGCTCTAATAAGATCATTCATGCATTTGTTTATATGAAAAGTTCATCCAAAAGCATCAAAGTTCCAAGACAATATCAAGAGACTTATGATTAAGGCATACATTCAGGCTTACTACTACTTTTTATATTTATTCAGATTACTAATTTCACAGTGAATATATTGGTGTTGTCCTTGTATGTCATTTGCATACATTATCCAGAGTTAAACTAATTTGGCTAACATCCAGCTACATATCACATAGTTAAAATTATCACTCTATTGGTGAATATTCAATGGATCAGAAAAGAAATAAAAAATGAAAGATAATTATAAGAAACTTATTTCTACTTGAGCTTTAACCTAACCTTGGTATTATCCAAAAAGTTACTGCTTTTTTTCTATTCATGGGTAAATAAATAAATGGCACAATAATAAATGTTCTACATAAATCAATGACTACTGAATGATTGATTGCAGGCCACGCCCACTAAAAGCTGTAAGTGAACTTTTAAAATTAGATCAATGAAAATTCATTGAATTAATTTTTAAAACAATCAAAAAACAAGCTGAAAACATTGTGACTAGCAAGAAGAAAGTGAGAACAAAGAAACAGTCTCTCATAAACTCTGAGGAAAACCAAAAAGGTTTTCCTTTTTCATTAAATACTTTGTCAGTTAAATGCATAATATATAATAGCGACCAAGGAAAACAACAATAAGCTCTGTTAGCCTACTCTGTACTTAATTCAAATTGTTGAAATGTGTTAATGTGTGAATTTACTAAAAATAACAAATATTAGTGACATTCAGACATAGAAGTAAAGGAAATGTAATTTCTTATTTGTTCTTTGGATACCCCTGAGAATGGGTATGTTGCAGAGGCTAGAATTTTGAAACCAAGAATGTCAAATACAGTGTCTGTTTCAGATAAAATCACTTGAAAGGGTCTGATGGAATACCATCACCACTACTGGTAAGACATTTGATTCCTGCAACATCTTAAATGCAAGCTGCTTCAGATTCAGGCCTAAGGCCACCTCCTACAGAACACAACCCAAAGAAGGAGAATGCTATCAATTTTTTAATATAATTTCTTTCTATATTTAAGCTTCTTAAAAAAAGCTTCAGAAACAATTTTTATCCCAAAGATCTCTGGTTACTTTTATATGCAGTACTATTCTAGTGAAAGAAATGTAAGGACTGCTACAACTGAGAGACATCACTGGTATTTTCACCATTTCACCAAATTTAAAATATCATCTTTGGCAGACTAAAACTCAACACATATTCCTTTACTGTTTATAGCTAGTATTTGTTTGTTGTTCATTGCGGTGGTTTCTTTTATTTTTTATAATTTTAATAACAGTGTATATTTCTGAAGGGTTGAGGAATGTATATTTTCTTCAGTTTACTCACGTAATTTCAGATAATGAATTTAATGAAAGTTTCTGCTAATCATACTAGTGATTGGGGAATAAACACTTAAGGGTAACAAATAAAGAAAAATAATTCTAAATTTTTTACCACAGGGTATAATATTTCTGGATGTTTTCAAAGACTTGTATTGAATACAGTAAAAAGAAGTGAAAAAATTAAAAGTGGTATCTATGCAGAGAACCAACATCTTTATCAAAACAAGTCAGTTACGACTCAAGGATTACCTCCTACACAATTTAAATTAATTTTCTTGAGTAATTACATCTAAGTAGTATTCTTCCCTTTCCCAGCATTTCGATCTCTTTGCCTTTAAAAGAAGAAAAAAAGATTAAGTCCTAAATATCAAAAGACTAACATTTTAATCAGAAACCCCACACTTGTGATACTGCGATGTTCAAGGGAACAAATGAGTTGGCCTTTGATGATTCTTGTTGGTCCCTTCTGACTCAGGATATTCTAAGATGTCATAAAAAATTAGTCTGTCATAAACATTTCTAACAAAAAATCTACTTGGCTTGAAACTCAGCATTTATCACTCTTATATGTTTGTAAAGGGAGTATTATTGTCTTTCCAGCTAGTTTGCCTCATTTATTACTTTTTATTTCACTTGTGATTCTTTAGAAATATTCACCATTATTACCATATTAGTTATTACAATATCAGTTAGTACCTGAACTGCTCATCACATTTAGTAAGTACATCAGTTCACTAGCAGCATTTACCTATTCCAATTCTGATACATATCATCTAATACTACATATTTCATATAATAGAACTGTCAAATTACTGGGCACTCAGAAGTGGAGATCATACAGTTTACAAAGTGATTCAGTAGTGCTATTTCAGATGTAGCCTTCATAAGTGGAGTCCAAATGTACTAAATATATCTATTTATAACAATTTTCTGGTTTTAACATTTTCTAAGTATAACTCTGACTGTCATTTAGAGATGATTACAGGTTTAAATATATTTTTGTTAAATTCTCTGATGGTTAATCAAGGAAATGGAGTTGGTCACATTTAATTTGGGTTCAATCAGTTTGGCTTCATGTGGTATTGATTCATCAGTCTATTTATTTACATAGAAACTCCATTTTATTCCGGTATCTAAAATCCCTTTCTCTAACTCTTCATTCTGACTTCTTACGTGAATGAAGAGGTATCTTTTGTGGATACAGATAACCAGCTTTTCCATGCCATGTGCCAGGCGAGGAGATAGCCTGAGTGCCCCTTGGAATCTCTCTCAGAAGGGGGCCAGAAGTTAGATTACACAAACCCCCACATTTGTGTATATAGTTTAACAGAAATCCCACATTCTAATGAAACACCTATTTTTCTTTTGATAAGAGCTAAAAACTTCTGCTTGTCATGCTAACGCAGGGAGGAAAATCTTCCATCTTATTTTCCACCATACCCTGATTGCTACATATCTCTCAGGATATGTATTTTTTTAAAGGATGAAAATTGAAAGGTGGTGGCATTCATAAATATTTTGACACACAAATATGTAAAAGGTCTTGTTCTTGCAGGATTTTGCAAAGGTAACCTGAATGAATGAATGAATGAATGAATGAATGAATGAATGAATGAATGAATGAATGATTGAATGCAAAAGAGGAACACATAATACTGACCAAAGGAAATAATGCAATCATACAAACAGGAGTACTGTAATTAGGTTGGCTCAATATATTTTATTTTCAACTTTGGAAAACTGAACTGACTTCTTAATCAATGTCCCCAAACAAGTTTAAAGTCATATCTTCTTTTTTTAACAAAAAAACTATTCCCAGGGTACAAAAGAAATGTAGTCTATATTAAATTTTACATTTTCATGGGGCAATAGACAAGGATTAAAACCAATAAAGGCATAGTGCTCATTTTACATATTGTTTTATATCTTACATTTTTATGGTAAATCATGTATGCAAATATGATGGATTGTCACTGTTTTCTGGAAACTTCTTTTCTGGAAACTTTCCTGGAAAGTATGCACAAGTTTCTTGCTAAACAGAACATATAACCAGTCAGCAGAAGCACAAATCACATGCCTTTACTGGGACTCACTTTATAGTCCTTTATATTCTCCTTTCTACCCAATGACACCCTATCTCCCTAAAGTACACTCACATGTCCGTGGTTTCCACCACTTTTCCACCATCACACTGTGATCCATTCTCTTATTCTTCCTTCAGAACACATCTAGATCTCTCATTCTCCTTCAAGCTCCAGTAATGCCTCCTCTAAACATGCCTTTCTGCACCCAACTTAATCCTGATACCATACCTCTGAATAACACCTCTGCTGCAGTTGTGCCACCTGACAGCTATCCAGAGCATTCACATTATTTTTTATTCCAAATTCTTATCCATTCCAAAGACAGGGACCTTACAGTGAGATATAACTTATTTACTTGCCTTACCACTGTCAGAACAGATGGTGAGGAAAATATGTTGATCTTCTCTAAATCACTTCTTATACCAATTATCTCTTCTTCTGGGATGGCAGAGCAGTAACTTCCTTTCTTTTCCTCTGTCTCTTCCATGTATTTATATCCATGTACTTATGTTCAACTGTTCACTATCAGCTCCCTTTTCAGTTCTTGTTTCTATATACTCTTCTACTCTTGTCTTAGCTTTAATTTCTATGTTAATTGAATCATCTTCTTCCTAACCTCCTCACATATTTGTTATTTCCTTGCTGACCCAGTGCAGCTTGTCTCCAAATCCACCACTTTCCAAAAAATGTCCAACAGACTTGAGCTTCTCAAGATACCTTTGCTTCTCCAGTTATGCTGCTGTGCCCTGTTTGCTTGTTTCAACACAAGATCATACAGCCCTCATCTATTACCTCCTTCACCCTCAAGTGGGATAAAGTTTTGGTATTTTCTTCAAAACAACTTCTTTTGAGATAGTCTGTTCTCTACTTCTGTTATCTCTGGAAATTCACACATTTAAAACTCCCAGCTGCACACTCAGCATCACATGTCTCATTTGCTGCAACATCAGTTTCTCTGCCCTTAGCAAATGCAATCTTGTTCCACTCATACCCACTCAGAATGTTGCTCCAAAAAGGATTGTCCTACTTTGTCACTTAGATCATGTAAATGCTGTCCCTGCTATATTGCAGCAAGCAGACTACTGCTCTACGTTTTATGGGTCCTCGAAATAGATACAAGAACCATCAGGTTAGCATATATGTAACACTAAAGGCATATGGCTGGACAGCAGGGGAAAACCTTCTGAGTTTTGTGATCTGGGTGGCTGCATGCTGACCCAGTTTGAATTCTCTGAAATCAAAGATTTTCCCTCCTTAAAAACAACTGATATGCCAGGAAGAGAATCTTCTGTAGTCCTGAATGGAGTCCTTCCTACAGCCACTCTAACACACAGACCTCAGACACAAACAGTAAGAGATGAAAACTTTTAACGATACAGAGGGCCCATGCAAGTCATTTATGAAACCTTGGGGCAGCAACAGGGGTGCAGGAACTGAGAGGGAAAGGAGTTAGGGCTGCAGGTTACTTTAAGGAGCTTGCACAAGGTAACTGTGAAATGCAAGACTATTTTCAATAGACTGGGAGCACTACTCTGACATCTGCATGTCATCAGAAAATTGTAAAAGGCTTTCACATTTTTAAAAAGCAGGAAGTTACTGAGCTAACCAATTCTGAGTCATAGGTTTCAGTCCACGTGCAACATCTAAGTGTTCTGGTTGCAGTTGACTCTGGCAAGGTCCAAGTGAACATTTCAAGGAAAATAGCATCGTTCAGTCAAAGTCAGACAAACTTCAAAAATAACTTAAGGAAAATCTGTTCTACATACATATAGCACTCAGTGCAAACTGAAAATTATGTCGTTCGTGTGCAATGCTGCAGGCACTGAAGAGATATCAAAAAATAAGTTCTGGACTGTATTTGTGTACTGTGTCACTGTTCTCAGGTAATACTTATTTTTAAAAAATATTCTTTTACCTGTGTATAAAATTAAGAAATAAAATCTCTGTATCATCATGCCCTTTATTAAGCCAATCTAGCCATAGGCTGACTGGCAATTTACCTCTAATTGGTCAGTTATAGATTTAACCATATTGTCATGGCTCTAACATTTATAGATGACTATTCAAGACATTTTCCACAGATGTGAGTGCCAAAGAGAAGAACTATATACACTTTTTGAGGAAGGCTAGATCCAGTACAACATAAAATAACTCATATAAAAGCAAGAGCCTATGACAACAGTTCCTTTCAAAAGAGAAAAAAAGGTACACGTGTACTCTTAAAAATTTTTCAATAGAAAAATTACTACTGTTAAAAGTCTACATTACTAAAATAAGTGTCCTTAAAAATATTATACAAGTTATTAAAATAGTTGGGTTTAAAACCTCATCAGTAATCGCCAGCTTGTTTGCACTTAAAGACGTACCAAGCCTTTTTATTACAGTTTATAAACTACACATTTGCAGTCTTGCCCTAAAAAACAGCAGAAAAATTAAATTCTTCCTTTCACACCTATGCAAGATGAACATACATCCAAAAAGAACAAAAAAGCAGCAGAATAAAATGTGGCATAATTGTCTGTCAAGGTGACTACAAGTCATGTAGCCACTTGTGACTACAAGCCATGATGCAGCTGTGAAAGACACCTGTGTAAACTATTTGCAGTAAAGAACAGAGAGTTGGACTTTGATACCACATACACATCCAGCCGTCCATTCTGAGGCAATTCAGAACAAACGACAAGGAAAGGCAATGGTGAGACTGAAAGTTACACTAATTTCACAAAAAACAACTAATGGAATTTGGTTTGTCTGACGCAGCAAAACCAGAAGACTATATGACATAATATACACTAGGGGGCAGAAATTGAAGCAAAAAGTGAAGTGTTTATTACTTTAAGTACCATGAGTATAGAAAATGTTAGAAATTACAGAAAAGATACTTAGCCTGGGATTAGATAAATGTTGCATTTATTTCCAAAGAAGAGTCCTCATATACAACAAGACAAAAAATCCACAGAAACCTAGCCTATTGCAGGATAAAACTTGAGAATTTTTTGAAGTTTATGATGTTGATCCTGGAGATAGCCAGAGACAGATTTTTGTGAAGCAAAGGGTCTATACAGCCTCCTTTTCCTATATGTGTGGGGAGCAAACTTTGTACTATTGCTCTAGAAATGCCAGAACACTACTGATCAACACATTTTGTGACAGTACCAAATTGTATTCATTCTCATCACTTCCTCGAAAATGCAGATAGTTATTTGATGAGCACAGTTTCAGCTTCTCTAAATGCTCTATTCAGACAGGAACTTAAGGAAGAATATCTGGTTATTTCATCAAATAGTAGTTCATCTGCTGGATTCTCAGATAAGAGAAAATCAGCTGAAATATTCTCCATTTTGAGAAGTGGAAGCAAGTTTTATACAGCTGGCATCTCATGTAGCAAACACACAAATAATGAACTGGATACAACTGTCACTCCTGAGTCACCACTGTACACTTCCCATGTATTTTTAGACACCGCTGATTTGCGATAGGGTAACTTACATTCTGCAAGTCACAGAGGTAGCTGAAGTATCTTCCTGTAATCTAATCACACTGGCAAACTGCAAAACCTTTATCAACATTGATGAGCAGTTATACTTGTCTTCCCAGTGAAATCAATCTCTGCTGAGAATGAGCACTCACCAGTAGTATAAACACTGTATGTTTGAAGAT
>JANPWX010000064.1:1160894-1177207 GCA_024734555.1 Trochalopteron elliotii | reverse complement strand
GACACATGGACACATGAACACAACCTTTACCACTGTTCTCTTTGGCAAGTTGTTACTAACTGAAAGATGCCCACTGATCAGATAAGGGAATAAACTTGGTATTAATGCATATGCTTCCTCTTCAAGATCATGTACCAAAGTAGTATTTGGGCTCTTTGCTCTATCAGAGAGATACTAATAAAGCATTTGCAAAAATTAAACCACCCTCAAGGACACACCCAATGGATCAAGGGAAATATGCACACAATCTAACATTGGTGAAGATGTGAATAAATAAATAAATAAATGTAGTCTCCAGTGACATTAGTATTCCTTTACAAATATTACATTTACATACACACAGCAATGATGTAAAAAAGCATGTATAGATATTTAAAGGGTTGCACCTTTCAAGTAGATTAATACAACAAATTGAAAGCATAACCAACCTCAGTATATAAAAGTGTTTTTGATTGTCCCCCTGTACTCTGCTCTGGTGTGTCCCCCACCTTGAATACTGTTTGCAGTTTTGGGAGCCAAAATATAAGTCATTCAGCTATTGGAGGGCTACAAAGGAGGGCTACAAAGATAGTGAAGGGCTCTGAGGGGAAGCTATAGGAGGAGCAGCTGAGGTCACTTGGTCTGTTCAGCCTGGAGAAGATACTGAGGGGAGACCTCACTGCAGTTACAACTTCCTCATGAGGGGAAAAGGAAGGGACAGGCACTGATCTCTTCTCTGAGGTGACCAGCAACAGGACCTGAAGGAATGGCCTGAACTTGTGTCAGGGAAGGCTTACGTTGAATATTAGGAAAATTATTTTCACCCAGAGAGTGGTTGGGCACCAGAACAGGCTCCCCAAGGAATGGTCACAGCACCAGACTGAAGGAGTTCAAGAAGTGTTTGGGAAAGGCTCTCAGGCACATGGTGTGACTCTTGAGGTGTCCTTTGAAGAACCAGGAGTTGGATTTGATGATACTTGTGGATCCTTTCCAGCTCAGGACATTCTATACTTCTGCAATTCTAAGTGACTGCAATTATTACAAGACTACTTCGCATCCAAATATAAAATAATAACCATTCCTACTTATAGACTTAATTTATTTTTACGCTTGTCAGATCCAAGTTTGATAAAAATAGCTGCAAATAAAAGACTAGTAAATCCATGGTGCATTGGACAGTTATTGAAATGTCAATTTTTTCCACTTGCTTAGTTCTATTAATTATATTCACATACCAATGAGGAATACTAAGTGCTTTTCTTGGGATAACTTGTTATGTATTTCTGAGTGAATGTCAGTGTAAGATAAAACCAAAATAACCTCTTTGAAATTTATTTAATTTTTGCGAGATTTTAAAGAAACGGCAGTAAAGAATTTGACATATCTGCATGTTAACTACTCTTCCCAAAGCCTCGGGAAACAAGGATATTACCCCACTGCATCATTATAGCACTACAACAATTTTAGTAACTTGAAGTACTGAGGTAAATATAACATGTCCAGTGATGACAGCATTTGAGTGGTTTCCAGAATGATTCCTCTATTTATAAACAGATCTTGTAGGTGACTTGCAGGATATTTTATTTAACACAATAGACTCACTAATTAACTATAGCTAAATCAATGGCTCTCTGTCACATTCTCCTTTTCTCTCAACATTCAGGAAGTCATGGATTCAACAACCTCTCCAGGAGGTCAACCTATCTGTTTTATAACCTACATAGATTTTTAAGTGGACATTTAGATCAGCAAAAAAAGCAGCATGTTGGTACTCCCTAGTCAGCTCTTAACAGACACCCTTTGCTAAGGGAAAGGGAATAGTGATACTGTTCTCATCTCTCCAGAAAAGATCCCTGACCCAGGTGAAATCTGAGCTGTTCTATTTGGGCAGCTTTAGGCTGCACTGTGCAAAACCACAGGGTGACTTGAGACATATACCCCACTATTCCTAAAAATGTTCAGCAAATGTGTGCATGGCATATTACACTACATATATATGTACACATTACATTAGTTTAATAAATATATAGATACAGATACAGATACAAAGAAAATTGCATTTCAGTTTATGTTTGGATTCCTTCTGAGATGGCAAACTTGTATAGGAAAGTAGAACTTTCTCAGGATCATATTAAGTTCCTATTAAATTTAAGGCTAAACTGAATAGTTTGCATGTGAAAGAAAATAAGCTTAAGCTTTGTGAGTCTCACATGACAAGGGAAAGGAAGAGAAAAATAAATCAAGCAAAAAAAAAAGTAAAAAGAAACATCAGGAATTTGCTGCAGTCATGCAACAGACTAAAAATTTGATGATTCAAGAAGGCCAGCTCATGGAAGTGTTCAGCCAAACACGAAATCACAACTATTTTCAAATTTCACAAGGCCAAAACTGGTGGGCATTTTTCCTCTCATCATCGCTATGAATAAGAGTTAGGTTTTCAACTCCTAATAATAATATATAATAAGAGTCAGTTAGTGACGGAATGTTTTGTTCAACTATAATTGCAGGGTCCCCAAGACATTAAAGACTTCAAAGGACTAAAATAGACAAAATATTATTCACCAAAGAACTTGAAAATAAATTATTAAGATTTAGTTTCTCTCACTTCTGTGGTTTATCACTTCATTATCTTTAAACTACACATATATTTTTAGTTCTTTAGTATAATTCTAAAGAGAAAATAGCTTCACTCTTTTTATTCTGACATACCTATTATATATTTTCTCTATTGGAATGATTTACACCTGTAATACATTCCTATATTGCCTATGTAAAATTAAATTACCCCAAAAATCCATTTGCCTTGTATAATGTACAATCAGTCCTTATTTGCAATATTTGCCAACACTGTATAAACCATTCAACACAGAAAACAAAGGTTTTTACCCACGTGAAGGGCTTATAGTCTCTGATTAGAGTGACTTGACTGTGCAGGACACAAAAGGAAAACTGAACAATGATTAGCACCATCACCACACCAACACAGAAACACACATTTCTTGTGGATACTGCAAAACCAAATTTTTTTGTACCAGAAAAGCAGAAAAAAGGACAGGATGCTTTTTATTTAAAGAAACCACTGGGAAAAATGCTTTCTGCCTTCAAGCAGAGTAGCTATGCCTACTACAATACAGAATTCCAGACAATGCTGGAAGAAGGAATTGAGGGCATCTTTGAGTATAATAATCTGCTTCCTTTTTTCCTAAGATCAGGCAGGGAAACAATCTTCTCAGCCTAGACTACAGATGTAGATCCATATGTATCCTATTTCTAGTCAGTATTTGGAGAGTTTATTATTAACTGGTTTATTATCAGACAGAGACATATTTGGTGTGTTCATTATGCTATTTTATTCTGACTAAGACTGACACAACCTGACCACCACATCTAGAGCAGAAGAGTGGGCTCTGCAATGGTCCTGAAGTTCTGGTCTGTTGACCATCTATAGTTGGTGACATGCGGATGTCTTCTTTGGCACAGGCACCCAGGTTTCCTTTCTGGGGCAATTAGGACTAAAATAGAATGGGAATGCTGCTGGAGTGTGTCTGTCTATGTTCCACAGTGGGAGACAGTCCCCATAACTCTAGTCAAAGAACAAGACCGGACTAGGAGCACAGCACATCAAAAGTAGGACAGCTTGTGACTACACAAATAGTGAGCTGTTGAGTCTACAGCAAGAAATTGATTTGAAATATGATTCTGGTCCTGAGAAAAATTGTGCTTATTGGCATTAAGAGTAGCATAGGACAGAAACTGTGGCAAATAAAAGGGTAATAATATTTCACTAGGAAGAAAAAAATATTTACATGTGCTAAATTCTTCTAAAGATAGTTTTATGGGTTTGCTTACCTTCAAGGCACCAAATACATTTATTTTAGGAAAGTAATGAAAACATTTATTTCAGTGCACTGAAAGAGCAATCTCATACTATTACTATACTGTAGTGAAGTTTAATCCATAACGACCTCAGCTGTGGCAGTTCTGATAATACATGGAAGTATATTATCAATGTCCGGAAAGCAGCAGGGAAGCAGCTAGTCAAAATAAGCCGTGTCAGTTCTGCAGTTTACATACAAATATGATTGAATTTCTTTTCCTGTGTTATTATAACTGCTCTGCTACAGCAATTGCTTGGGTCTGACAACAACAACATGGGCAAGAAAAACTAAAAGAAATTAAATAAAAGCAAGATGACCCAGTAACAAGAAACATAAACCTCCTTCTCCCCATAATGAAAAGATTATATTTAATCAGCAACTGTGTGCTTTGAATTTGATTCAAACTACCTCAAAAGACCCTTGACCAAAGACAATTACAGTCAGTGACTGGTAGCTATTTTACACAATTTTTGAATTTGAATCACTTTTCTATTCACCCAGAGTGCAATAATTTTCCATTAAAATAGTGTTAATAACATCATGCTAAGTAAAGGCTTAAGGACAGAGAAGTTCAAGAGCAAGATATGTTCCTGTTTTCCTATTTACCTGTCACTTAAGTTTAAAGCTCTGCACTGTGCATGCTATTCAGCTCACAAAACACATTACAACCGCACACTAAACTAACAGTTCTGTTCTGAGTTTCCATTAAATTCTTTACTATAAGAGGCTCAAAATCCACCCATGAAGATATATTCCTGGGAGGCATTTGATCTCATCTCAAGAATGGATATTTTGATTTTTTACACAGCAAGTATATGAGGACAAATTTAAAAAAAATTATTTTCTGAAAACACAGAGTGAACTAAACATCGATTTGAAGAAGGTCGGTCTGACAAAGGAGCCCCCAAGGGGGTGCAGAAGCCTCACTCACTCACTCCAAGCCCCCGCTGGGAGGAGGCTGGAGCCCCTGACAGCAGCAGCAGCCTTGGCTCCTGCCCAGTGCAGTCACAGAGCCCTGATAACATGTCTGCACAGAGTACAGATGGATCCCCTTCAAGCATATGTCCCTAATGTGAAAGGCTCAGTCCGCTTACACTCTACCATAAGCTTCCCACATCCTGTTCCGTTCTACAAAGAGGAACCAGATTTATTTTGCTTCCTTCTGCCATATGTGCGTCTACAGAGAAAAGAGGATTTGTCCTAGAAAATGAGCACATCATAGAAAACAAAAAATATTAGTCCCATTTCTCTCTGTCTCTGTCATGCACAGGCTTGACAGAGAAAACCAAAATCATTCAATATCAAGAGTTTAATGTGGAATCCTGCTTCTGATATTTTAAAATACATATTCATGCTTAAACTTCCCAAACATTTAACACAATCAATAGAATTCTATAAGGTGTTTTTTGTCCAATTTCTAGCCGTCTTAAGCAACATGGTGAAGGAAAACAAAAGATTTCTGATCCATGCTCCTAAGACATGTTCTAGGAGCTTTTTCTTCAAGGTACCATTTGAAACCACGTTGTCATTTCCCTTTAAAGTTTATCAAGAATTGCAAGTCATCCTTTGGAACCCAAACATCATTGGAGGAGAAGTAATTACAGAAAATGCCTCCAACTGCTGCTATAATGAACAGAATTTTCCTAGTCAGAATAATGATGCTTTCAAGTTTGTTTTGGCAAATAGTTCCATGTGAACTGCTGCTATAATGATACATCTTTGAAACAAGTGATTTTGATAGATTCTTACAACAATAATACCACAATAACCTGGATATAAACTCAGTTTTTATTTAATTTCTGCTGGAAAGGGCAAGTTAAAATGTGAGAAAACTGAAATGCACAAAATTATCTTTGCATTCTCTTTATCAGCCCACACTCAAAAGCAGTTTTAATTTATTTTATACAACAAAAATATCTGAAGTTAAAAAATGGTGTCAAAGAGCATTTTCTAGTCTTCTCCATGGCATTACTTTCTCATTAAACAAAAAATAGTGACAATTTCAGGGCAACAGATTTGACTTTATACCATGGGAAAATTACTTTTTGACCTAAAAGAGATCTTTTTGGACTGATTAACTAGCTTTAGGGTCAGACTGTAGAGGTGTTTGGCACAAAACAGTTTCTCAACAGGATCTAGCTAAGAAGGATTCTGTGGGAAAAAGAACAAAAGGTAATTACCAGACTGATGACACGATAGAAATATTTCCCATGGATGAGTCTAAAGAAATTTTGGCTGTGGATTATTCAGAGTGTAATGTGCATGTTTGTGTGTTGCAAACATAAAACATTTTATCCAGCCTCCAGAACTGTCTTCTGTGCAAGTCACTCTGACTGCCAAATCTTACACAATTTGTTTCACAAGAATGGGAGCTGGAATGTACAAATTGGCGGAAGAAGAAGATACCTTTGGGATAATTATTAAATATGCATATATATTCATGAATACTTCACACTTCTCCACTGACCACACTACATGAACATTCACTAAAATATGTAAGAGTTCATGAAAACTGCATGAATGACAATGGACATCAAATGAGACATTGTGTATCACTTTTTGATATGTGGCATCTAGACCTTCAGTGATACTATCTCACTGTCAGGTTCTTCAATACCTAGCCTCGAAGTTCTGAATTACCCTCTGCAGGAAACTGTATTGTGACTTAACAGGATGTAAAGACAACACACAATATCAAAGTTACAAGCTTGTAATAGGTTAACCTCAACACACATTAATCTGCATACATGGGCACTTGGTATCATCCTTCCATTCAACCTTTAGGCAATCATTCCTCAAAAACTTTCCCATTCTCTCCAATGCATTTTTGTCAAAGAATACTCTCAATATTCTGTGAAAAACTCAACTTTCCCACATTTCAAAATGCAACTAAGGCTCCACTATCAGGAATTACATGCTAGTTCCACCCTGTTATAGCATATACATAGAATCACAGAA
This sequence comes from Trochalopteron elliotii, assembly GCA_024734555.1. Lineage (NCBI taxonomy): Eukaryota > Metazoa > Chordata > Aves > Passeriformes > Leiothrichidae > Trochalopteron > Trochalopteron elliotii. Next base: position 1,170,392 of record JANPWX010000064.1, on the reverse strand, counting down.
TACTTAAGGTTGGAAAAGACCTCTAAAATCATCAAGTCTAACCATCAATTACCACACCATTAAACCATGTCCTCAACTGCCCTATCCACATGGTTTTGAACACTTCCAAGGATGGTGGCTCCAGCATTCTCTAAATAGCATGTTCCAGTGCTTGAAAATCTTTTCAATGAAGAAATTTTCTCAATATCTAATCTTAATCTCCCTGATGCAACTTCAGGCCATTTACCCTTGTCCTGTCACTTGCTACCTGGGGGAAGAGACTGACCCCCACCTCACTACAGCCTCCTTTCAGGTAGTTGTAGAGCGCAATCAGGTTTCCTCTTTTGCCCCAGGCTAAACAATCCCATTTACCTCAGCCCTCATAAAATTTGTGCTCCCTCCACCTCAGCCTCTTCCTTGCTGCTGATTTTTGCAGAGAGCTCTCGTGGTTCCTCCCTCAGTCCAGCACTTCCTCCTCTTAGGACACTGAAAAGCACCAAATCCACTAGCACTTCTAAGTGAGAGTTGTGAGACATAACCAATAAGGCAATCAAAATGTACCCTCTGAAAATTATTTTTCATGCCTCCTACACCCTCGTCCTAGAGGAATATAATAGATTTGTCCATCACTTCTCACTGTACATACAAAATCACATTGTGATGTCTATACACAAATGACATGAAATAAGCAACTGACCACATTATAAACTTATTTCCTCTAGAATAATTGCAATAGATTCAAACGTATACATGGAGAAACTTGCACCAATCTAATTAAGTTGATTTAAATATCAGTGTAATTTAGATCGGCATCACTTATTTTTCCGGAAGAGCCTTAAACAGGCATTTCTTTCCATTCAATATAGGCATTCTCTGAATGGAGCATATGCCTTTCCACTTTGTAGCAGCACAGATACTCTTAGGTTTTGGGTAAGTCATTCAAAGTGGTTGAAACTGTCCACTGATTCTGAACAGTTCTGAATTAGTTCTGTGGTGAAAGATATGCCTTTAAGAATTAAATACAAAAAAATTACATTCCAAAGTTACTTATCTGTCTGATGTACACTACCCTGTTCTTGGCCTCTCATCTCAAATAAGTCCCACTTATCTTTCTTGCCTCTTCCTATGCCTATTCGAAGAAAACTATTTAAGTCCTCTTTTTTACCTTTGCACTTATTATTTTCTGCTCCCAGTTCAGTTGTTGTGCCATGCCTAACACTGCACGCTTTTAAAAAATAGGTGTGTCTAGTCCTCAAAACAAAATTTGTTTTCTAATCTATAATTATATAAGAAAGTAATATTGACGGGTGTGTCAAACTGTTTGCCCCAAATGCCCTTATGAATGGGTCACATTAAAAAAAATAAGTTGCAATCTAGACTAGATTTCAAGGCTGAAAGCAGGGTATTCTAGTGGCAATTATGGAAAAGTTACTTACTTGTATAAAAATAGCCAAGAAATTTCAAAAGATCTACCTTAAGACATGAAATCAGAAGTTCAGTAAAACGAAGCTTAGGTACAGCTCAGTGTATAGTAAAGTGATTACCACAGGCATAAATCTAAGAAATAAAATATATATAGATACAAAGTCATTATAAAGTCCTTATTTGAAGAAAAAGAACCATGGATTTTTTTAAAAATAACTCCTACAACAATCAGAGCTCCACGATCATGAACACCTGACTTTCGATTCAGCTGTTTTTTTAAAAAGTTCAGTTCTAATGTCAGACAATCATTCTTATATAGAGAACAATATTGAGTACATAGTTTGAACACACTGCATCTCTCCTTCTGCCTAGGAGTACTTTAATTATAGCCTAGGGCTCAGTCAGTTGGATACCTACGATTAAAGTCAGTGGTCCCTAACTTTTTGTACATTCTCTTGAGAAAGATGGCAATAATCTGAACCTCACCAGGATCAGCTTATTTCCTTTTCTTGACAGTTCCTGCTGATGCCTTGGTTCCTGTTGATCCCAGCACAAGGAGTACAGTGCACAGGGTAGATCCAGCAGTATTTATATATGTGGAATCTGCACTGTTCTATGGATTTATCCCATGCCATTAAGATGAACCCACCAATTATAAACTATTGAGCTCACATGTACTGTATGTAAATGCTAAATATATTGAACAGTGCTATGTGAGAAAGGGCTAAGATATGATACCTTGCTTTACATATGAAAAATGACTCAAAGGTACTCATTTCAATCAGAAATGAAACACTAATGCTGCCATTATGGTATTGCTGTTTGCCTATTTTCTTTTAATTTTATTAAAACTGGACTAATTTTTAAAGATAATAATTGTGGGGTTCGTTTTGTCTGCTAAGTTCTGAGATTTGTGGTTTAAGCAATAATAATTCTTTCCTATAAAAAACAGCCCTGAGACAAGGAAAAAGCATTTTGGGCATATGTTCTATGAAAATTCAGATTGAACATTTCCCAAAAAATTTCACAAATCCAGGAAGAAAAATATTTTTGAAGTGAGTAAATTTGGATTAAAAAAACATCCATATCCTGTTCTCCAGTTTCATACAGCTGGTAATTGTACCACACCTTTTAGTGAAACAGCATCACTCCATAGTCTTCCTAAAGCCATTGTGGTAGAAACAGAAGAAAAAAATTACAAAAGGGTCTTGTAACATTTTGCCATGTCTGAATTCCTTTAACCCACTTTTGGAATGCATGAAGTTGCAATAATTCTTATGGACATGTTTTTTTCAGCAACCTCCTGCTGTCAAAGCAAAGTAGTCCTATTGGGACTGAATAATGGGATCAAAAATGGTGTCATTTAGCAACAAGGGTTTGATCCCCACCTGACTCTGCTACATAATTCTCTCAGTCACTGATCAAGACCACTTGGTTGTCAGAGACAACCCCGACTTCAGACATGACCAGATGCCAGCTCACAGCTGCTGTTCAATTACTTTCAACAAGAGTCTCTAAAGGATGCTGAATTCTGCCATTAGGAAGAGGGTGACCCCTCTTTGGAAGGCATAAATACATTACCGGTGACTTGATACTACAATTTGAAAATGAATAATAACAGAAAAGGTCACAAATGCAAATGAGTGGAATTTAAGGAAAGAAAAGAAAGGCTAAGTCCCTTGAAAGGAAAGATTTCTGCAACTAAGCTGCCTAAAAAAAAGTCCGAGAAGAAAAAGAAATAACGGTTTTTCTATAAATGTAATGTATTTTTATTCATTGTAACTAAGCTCTAGGGAGACCTATCTAGATGAGCTTTGCAGAGTGTCAGGCTAGACACGCTATGCAAAACATTTCTTCTAATCTTGAGCAGCTTCTGTGCTGTTCATAAATCCTAGTTTTAATTAGACCACTTGAGTCTCAGACTTTTTAAGGAAAGCTTCATAGAGGTTGTCCCATAGAGACAAAACTTTCAATCACAAAAAGGTAGTGTAAGGAAAGTGTCCAGCAGGGATTCCCAGACAAAGAGGGCAATTTTGCACTCCTTTTACAGAGCTACATTACTACAGCAAAACTAAGGTCATAGGCATTCTTCTTCCACTGACCAAGTACAAGAAGAGAATTCAAGCCAGCAAAGAACAGAACATCTATGCTCTTTTTCCTTTCCCTAACTTCAAATACCTAGTCAGACAAAAGGATTGGTAAGTACTTGCACGACTACCAAACAACAAAACCCCAAATACAAGATAGTAATTTCAGAGACTAAAATTGTGAAAGGATTTTCAAATGCAGCTTCTGATTTTTAACAGCCTTTTTTGTCCCAATATAAAATGAATTAAATGGATCATCTTTTTTGAAAGCATTGAGAATGCTTATTTAGATTACATTGTTTCAGTTCAAATAGCAGACCAGTAAAAAACAGGAAAAGTACAGAGAGATTTTCAGTCAATAGAATGCTTAAAGACATCTTCTTTAATAGCTAATGAAATTTAAATTGAGAAAAAATTGAAAGATCAGGAATTTAAAAACTTTGACAAGTCATGTGACAAATAATAAATAGCTACTAGTGTGATACAGCAAATATCTGACAAAGTAGGCTCTTCAGCCACTCTCTAATCACCTATAATCTTCTTTCCTTCATGACTGGACAAATAGTCACAAAGGAAAAAAAATCATGTTGAATATTGTTTGATAATAAATTTCTGAATATGACTCTTGAAGTACATCTTGCAAAGATAGAAAAATGCTTTGCCAGCTATAATACATGTGGTACTTCTACTATTATAATAGTTGCTACCTAGTCACTTTCTACTTTGCATACAGTTCCAAATAACAAATACTAGCAGCAAGTTATACTGCAGCATGCAAACTGTCACAATATTTTCAGAACATATTTGGTCTGAAAATTTCACAATCTACCTGTTCCAATCAGCAGAGGCAATGCAGCTGTCACCACCTTTGAATCTTAATAATTATCCTCTAAAGAATACACAAACCAACACAAGAAATTAAGTCTAAAATCCACATGGAAAGGGAGCATTGCAAAATGCAGCTATACCATTCTGCAAGCATGGCTGTAACTATTGACCTAGCAGAGATTCTTCCAAAGGGAAAACAGCATTAAATAATTATCTCAATTTTCCCACATGCATCTCATTCTCTTAGAAAATTTTCCTCAGTTTTTTTCCCTTTTAAGGGAAAGATTGTAAAACTATATGTGTTGGTAATATAATTCTTTCCTTTTCTTAATTTAGAAATATTTCTTTTTCTTTAGTTTTGAATTGCACCTGTTATATGACACACTGCTGTGGCAAAAGCTGTGCACACAAAGGTTGTAAAAGGAATGTCCAACATGAAAGACAAAGAATGGTCTAAAATGGGATGTCAGTGACAATAGTCTGACTCAGTGAAAACTAATTTTGGGTTGAGGCGGGGAAGAAGGGAGAAAAATCAAAGCTTTTCATGTATTTTTCCCTTGACCTGAGAAAGAACATGTGGGACACTTAAAAAAAATCTTATGACAGATAATGAAGACCTTCATGAAGATTCTCAGGTTGAACTGAAAGAGCAACCTGCTCAAAAGGAAGAAACATTTGTCACCCTTTTTTCACTATTCTATATATATTCTATGGATCTAAAGACTGTTTCTGCTATATATGTTACCAAGTATTTTCCTGGTATAGGAAACATATATAATAGTATATTTCTTATACCACTTTTCCTATAACCAGGAAAATATTATATGTAAAATATATTCAACAGGTGATAAGGAAACAGCTAAAAAAAATAAAGTAGGGTATGATGTTACAGAGATACCATTTCAGAACTGAGAATTCCATGGTCTACAGAGATACCATTTCAGAACTGAGAATTCCATGTCTACATTATATTCAAACTATAACGCCTCCAGCTACTTGGGCACTACAATTCTAAAATAGAAGTGTTAATCACACTCTGAAAATACCTTACTTCACAGGTAAAACTACTGTTTTGAAGTTATGATTTTGCACCCACATAAACATTATTTATCAAGGAAATAAACTAAATTGCAGTATCTTTATCTTTAGCACTTGAACACCTACAATACTTGTGGGGTTTATATATTTATAATGGTTTTTACAGGTTTTTTTTCTGATACTACAAGGCTTACCATACCGTATAATCCCACTAAAGACTTGCACTGTATTAAATCAGCTACTTCATTACTTTTAGAGACCAAAGCCATTTTCTTTTTCTATTTGTACTGCAACATCAATCACTTAAAGTATATTTTCAATTGTGTTTATATTATGAGATATATAAAGCACACGAGGAAATATATTGTAAATAAATTATTGCTACATTACTAGATAGCAATAAAGGTTGAAAGCAAAGAGAAAAAAAACCAAAAAAACAAAGCACATTACTCTCTGATAGTGAGACTGCAGCAAACAGCAAACTGCTTAATCTATAGAGACAGGACAAATGTCAGAGTAAATTCTTGAGCAAGACTATATAGCTCCAGGGAAAGATAATGGCACACTGTGCTCTTCAGCTTTAGGTCAGGGCCTGGCACCAGGCTCAGATCATTCCTCTTTTATGCAATGATCCACTGCTTGCATACAAAGATGTCAGAGTAGTTGGTTAAAGGCCCATGAGGGATGTTGGTAATAAAACTCACCACTTTCATTTCTCACAGCATTGCCAGGAAATCACAGTGCAAGCCAAATGGTTTGTATCACGTTCCAAAACCAACCACTAGCTAACAGGACCATCTATAACAGTTGGAGCAGGTATGAAACAGCTGCTGGAATGAGTGATGGAGATTCTCCCAGGCCACATGATAGCTGTCTACTGCCCCATGTGAAATGAGCGCTTGACTCACTTTTCCCTGGTTCCCAGTAGACCAATAAGAACCAATACCCAAGGAAATCAGTGACCTTGGCAGTAGAGCCAAAAAGAATGAAAAATTCTGTCTTTCTCACAGCACCTAAGACCTGAGAGATGTTACTGGAATACAGAACAGAAACATGAACCGTCACCAAAAACAACACTGTTGTGATATCTTTGTGTCAGTGTCAGTCACTGGATGCAATTACAGACAACAACCTTCACATTCAAATTAGAGGAGAAAGCAGCTCATTTTCATACATGAGAATTATCACAAAATTGTCTACTGATCTTGACACTAAAATATGTCCCTGAGAGGTACTAGAAACCCCTCTATAAACTATGTTATATATACCACAGAAAATAACTTTTCCACTACTATCAAAATTCTTGAAAGAGCATTTCTGGTGGTTTCTAAACAAGTTATAGTGGCCAGAGTTTCGTAAAACAGGATTCATGATCTAGCACCACCTGACAGCTGTTGCTACCACCATTGCTCCTAAGACTGTTAGCTGCTGTAATGTTTAATGCCACTGTAATCCCTCATTAAGAAAATCCTTGACAGGCAAATGTATGGCTCTGCTCTCAGTATACAGCAGAACAATTTTGACAGGTCATGATAATAAACATTAAAAAATAAATGAATATTAGCAATGGTGGGATGAAGTTTATGAATATTTTTGCCAAATAGCAACCAGCCAAACCAAGTAAAGCACAAGCTTTGGTGGAAAGATGTCATCTTAACTAAAAGGAAAGGTGTTAGGAAAGAAACGCAGGAAAAGGTATAATTGCCAGCAAAGTTTTCAAATACATGGATGAGTTTTAAAAAATACTACCTTTTTAAGGTTATACAGTTTCATGTATGTTCAATATTTACAGTTGAACAAGAGCTAGAAAGAAAAAAATTGAGAAGTGGCTGCTCTAGAGGTGGATATTAACCCCAAGGAACTAGCTGGTTGAGAATGACATGGTGGGTGGAAGGCAACTTGGGTGACACTGATGAATAATTTACAGAGTCCTTATTCCTTTAAAAGGGAAGAAATAAACAGCAAAATAAAACAGTTAACTTCCAAAAGGCAAATTTGGATGAATTAGTGAAAAGACAGCAAAAATTAGCTATAAGAGTAATTTTTTTTCCAATGGAGACAAACATGGGAATTGCACAAAATCAGATATTTCACAGATCTTCAACAACCATAATGTATGACAAGCACAAAAGCACACAGTGAAAAATAAGAAAAGCCAACACACATTATAGAATACAAATAAGAAAGCAACAAGTTCGATATGAACACAAATCCCTGTAAATACACTGGCAATGAGAGGACAACAAATAAAATATTTACCTGCCATTCTAAAGAGAGAAAAGGATATTGACAGAGTGCAGAGAAGAGACCAAAGGATTTAATAATCTTTTCCACCAATTGTCACTAAAATACTCATTTGCAAGCATATGGTCAGCCTGGTTTCTACCAAAGAGAGCTTAACTCTTAACTCTGGTAAGTTGATCTGAAGATGTGGACGAGATTCGTGGCTGTTGTGCCAATATTTGCAATCAGTCACCTGGCTAAAAAAGGAAGGTTAGGGACAAAAGCTATTAGCAAATTTGAAAGCAAGCATTGAATGGGCAGTATAGCTGGGATTCAAGGATGAGTACTTGGGGAGAAGTATTTTTTTGCTTATGTAATAATTAATAAAAGACCAGTGTCCAAATTAAAAATAAGGCATTGAAGCAGAGTTGAACCATTCCAAAACTTCAGTGATGACCAGCAGTTCACAAGAAACATTTTTGCTATTACAGAAGCTGTCAATTGAGCTAAATCTGATTCATCCAGCTCATAATTTAAATAAAATTACTATGTTTCTTCTCACTAAAAGCCAGCAGATGCTATAATGAAAGAAAAACTATTGTTTATCTACCTCAAATCAAATAGGGTAAGCAGAAAAATTTTGTATGGAACAATCATTTAGTTTCACTATTCTGTTTTTGCCATTATTTTGCTCCCTTGTTTCTTCTTGGTTCCTTATTGCAGGTTGTCCATATACACATTATAACACAACTGACATAGTCAAGACAAAATGAAATCAGTCTTAAGATAACTGGAATCATGGGATCGACTGAATAAACAGTACTTCTAGTAGTGGTCTAAATCTCCATTCTTTTTACTCTTCACTGCACGAAGACATGAGGGAAAAGATTTCAAAGGTAAACACACATGACTAAACACAAGAGTTTAGACCTGACTCTGAAATCTAACAGAATAATAAAGCCTAAATAACTTCCAAGACATGAGCTCCGTCTCCTCAGGAAGGAGCTGTGAATATGAACACTGCAAACACCAGATTTGCAGGGAATTCTTAAATATAAAAGGATTTTCTGTTCCAAGATCATAATCAGAAATCTATCATGTTGGCAACTGCAGATTTTCTGTTTGTTTAGTGTATGAAATTACACTATAAAAATTGCCCTTTTTTAAATTATTAAAAGCAACAAATTTTACATTAGGAGAAATAGAACATATTTTCATAAATTTTATAAAGAGTAAAGGTCAAAAAGAAACTCATTATTAATTTAAAATATGTATAAACAAACACTCTGCATTATACATTAGCTACATTTTTTTAAAAAAAATACTAGCGTGGATTTTGCAGCTACAAAGAAATACCTATTTTTAAATTTTATTTTTATGACACTGTTTTGCAGAGGAAAAAGTAACTGAGTAAGAGGTACTGGACTGAGTAAGGGGTACCATTAATGACTACCTACAGGTAGCAAGAAGATATTTAGCTTCCATCCATGAACACTGTTGTAAGGTTGATCAGACTAAAAGTGCAGGGGGTTAACAGTGGAAAAATGAATTAATATTTTACAATCATTATGCTGTTCTGCTGTTGACTCTCTTGATCAAGATGTTAGTTGTTTTAAAAGACCAAGATCCTCAATTACTACACATAGCACAGAACATTAATCATATTTCTGAAATTTTTCAAATCTTGGTGAGTCTGTTTTGTTTTGTAAATGTGTGCTGCATCTGAGGCATGTGATTCAGATTGACTTAGAATATCACCAAAAAGATACTGAAAAACCACAGAAAGAGAAGAGAAGAGAAGAGAAGAGAAGAGAAGAGAAGAGAAGAAGAAGAGAAGAAGAAGAGAAGAAGAAGAGAAGAAGAAGAGAAGAAGAAGAGAAGAAGAAGAGAAGAAGAAGAGAAGAAGAAGAGAAGAAGA
>JANPWX010000064.1:929485-1160552 GCA_024734555.1 Trochalopteron elliotii | reverse complement strand
AGAGAAGAGAAGAGAAGAGAAGAGAAGAGAAGAGAAGAGAAGAGAAGAGATATTGGACAATCATAAGACGAAATTGAGGTAAGAAGCAGAAGCCATTAATTTCACAAGAGAGCTTTGGATGGTATAACAACCCACTTCAGATGCATTAGTTGGATATCATTTTCCGTTTCAGTAAGAGCAAGATCAAATCAAGGCAGCCTTATAGTAAAATCCTACAGTTACACTCTGAAAAGAGGGGTCATTTTAATTTCAGGGTCTTTTATTACACAGCAAGATAACTGATTGAACTGTGAAATAGCATTAACAGCATAAATACATTCTGATGTCCTCTCTTTAATGCATTTAGAAACTACAGAGATATTTTGGGCTTTTTATTTGCAGGAATTATGATGAATCTTCAATTCCTTTTCCTTAGCTACAAAATATTTATATGAAGACTGAACTATTGCTAAATCTGCTGTCACTGCTAAATTTTGCCCTAATTATGAAATTAACCTTTTTAAGGACTGTGATGATGTAGTAGTTTCATGGGTTCAAAGCTCTTGACCAAAAGTGAACTTGTTTGCTATAAACCCATTACATTTTTCTTATTTTTGGAAGCCTTTTTCTAGAACAAAATATTGTTGCAATTAAAAAAAAAAAAAAAAGTGGAAAATGATGGGTGTTTCTATATACACTGCAAACGACTTGAAAGGAAACTAGACTCCTTACAGCCTTCAGAGGATCTACTGTCAACAGAAAAAACAGCCTGGTACCTGCAGAAGAGTAGTGTTTCCAAAAACCAGGCAAGTAGTTTCAACTTAACATGTAATTTGTACTAAGTAACTCAGACAGAAGGTTTTGGTAAGCACAGATGTTTTAGTGTTTAAAAGATGCAAAGATCCTGAAGAACTCAAAGATACTAAGTTCAACTAAACCAGCCTTCATTCAGAAAAAAATCTGAAGCACGTGTTGATGTTACTCTCATTCTGACTAGATTGTGTATTACATTCAGACCTTTTTCCGAAATTGAGTAGATGATATGATATGATATTTACTCACACTCAAGGAAAATGAAACTGAGTCACTTTTGTCCTAAGACTCTCAAGTACCTGCCTGTAAATTTGTAATTCACCTGAAGACAATACAAAGGTTTTTGGAAAATCTCCCAAGTTGGTCTTATTATGATAATGAGAGAAATCAGTGTGTACTGCAATGGCTTAGAATCAGTGAGGCTCCATCCCCCTCCAGCTACAATCCCATTAGTCTGAACTAGGATACTGATCCCAGATAATTCAGGCAGGTATTATAATGTGTGGAAACTTTGATGAAAACCTCAATGCATAAAACATACTCTATTGTTTTTATTTTAAGGTCTTAGCCAAGTATGTGCAACACCTCTCTCAACAGATTATCTATTAATGCATGAATATGTGCTGGGACACAATGTGTTACACCAGCAGCTTCACAGTTCTGAATGTACTTAGCAAGAAACAACCTAACACCTTTATTTACATGCTACCAAAAATACCTTCAGGAAAATACATAAACATGAAATGAAATGTAAAGTTGCAGCTGTCAGTTCAAACTTACCCATTGTAACTTTGAGTCACATGAGTTGGCTGAACTGAACATTCTGAATCCAAGTAACCTCATCTCTACTCAGATTCATTCACACCTCACCCTCAGTGCCAAACCACCACTGACTACGGAACAGATTTGTCTGCCGGAAGAATAGCAGATTGTAGGAATGAGGTTAAATACATTTAACTGTTACCATAAGTACCTACAACTAACAAAACAAGGAATACATTTATTTTACAGTTGAGACCCAGTTACTATTGAGTGAGAATAGTAAAAATAAGACTTAGTTGATATATTACTTTTAGTATGGTGAAGAAGAACAAAGAGGCAGCTCAAAACTTTCAGTGTAGGCATAACACTGCAGTATGTAGATCAGCTATTGTGTTTCAATCACAAGACTAGCAATAATGGTAAATATGTCTAGATTTTAATTAAATTTCCCATAGACTTGAGCATCTCTGACTAACAGTATTTAAATTTCTTCAGTCACACAATGTTTATACAACTTCACAATTGTTCTTCGAGACATAAAGAACTACACATAATCAGTTTTTCACCCAAGGAAGGAACTATGCCTATTATAAACAACTCTGATTATATTCCATATATAATCACCACCTACACTTCAAGAATATTGTGGCTTATCTGGATTATATTATTAGCATACTCTTGGTCTGAAATCTTTATTATCTTCAAACATCATACCAAACTTTGAAATAATAATTCCTGTTTCCTGCTTTTCCGCATGTGCCCATAGAGATGCTTATGTCTTCATTTAAAATAGTCCACATATATTTTAACACCACCTAAAGACTCTTCAATCTTTTTAGTTCTCTATGTGGTTCTTGTATTCTGTTTCTAAGAACCCCCTAATTAGGGTTTTTTCTTTACAAAGTCTTGTGTTAGGGTTTAAAAGATGAATGGAACTTGCAGCTCCAGTTTTAAAAGATGTTTATTCATTTTCTTATCTCAAGGTCCGTGCGCTGCTTAACACTCAGCTTAACACGCTGGAAAACACTGCTGCCAAGAATACCAGGCTTAGTGCTTAAGGTCTTTTAAAAGTTTTTAATCCAATTAACTCTTAAAACGTACTATGCTTACAGCTTTGTGCCAATAATCACTACCAATTCTAGACATGCAATTTTCTACATAACATACATTCTACCTATGTCTTTGTGCCACAGTCACAGCAGAAGATGGAGTCAAAGAAGGAGAACTCAAGGCACTGCCTAAAATTCTCCATCTTGCCTCTATCTACTTCCATTCTAAAAACCCAAAACTACAAATTTTCACCCTGTGACAAACTAAACTACTATCTATTTTAAATCTTTGCTGTTTTCAATTAATCTATAAGTGTTGGAAGTTTTTCCCATGGACTAAGGTGAAAGGCAATGCTTTCCTGGGGTTCCAGCCAGGGTCTCGGACCCCCCAGGGCAATTTGAGAGGTCTTCCTCATGCCCTGGACTCCAACATGTGGTGATTTACTGTATCACTGCCTTATGATATTTTTCCAATATTTTCACTGTAGATTTTTAAATGAAATTTCTACTCTAGTCCAGTTTTAATTTGCATGTAGAAATAACTCCTTCATAAATACCTAAATAACAGAAAGAACTTTTCATTGTTTTAAATTATATTTTAATAGAATTCATCCATTATCTTTAAAAAAATCCCTCCTATCAGGAGCACTACCTTCTTATTTTTTAATGTTTTGATCTCAAGATCACCTTGCTATGCATGCCCAGAAATTAATCATGATTTATGCTCTGGAATTCTTCAAGTCATTTCACTGGCTATAGAAAAACACATGCAATTTCCAGTAAAGTTTTCCCTACAAGTTTTCTCTGTAAGCCTGGGGAACAATCCAAAGGCAGCACTGGCATGAATAGTCATGTGTGCTAATGTGGAGTTGATGCTAATCAAATAAATTTTTGAATCAGGATAGCTGCACTTACAATTCTTAACGTTCAAGGGCTCAGATGTGTTAGTCACTTGTTAAACCACTTACACTTAAGAATAACATAAGCCCAATGTAAAAAGAAAAGCAACTCATCAGTGGCAGAACAGGCACTAAACAGAAAAGAATATTATAATCTCCTCTATCATTCTATTTATGCAGAAGAAAGGCAGCAACTCTTATTTTGAGTTCCTAGTCTATGGCTGATTACTAAGTATGTTAATTCAGCTATAGTTATTGGGTAATATAAAACTCAGATAAATTCTTAGGGATCCACTTTTAACAGTACCTTTGTGATTTCTCAAGGAAGATTTGATTAAGTATTATTGCTGAATTAAGGCGGACCACCTGCCAAGCAAACACAATTTTAGTAAGTGTTACTCTACTTGAAACTCTGCAGTAGACACAGAATCAACTCTGTTGACCAGCTTAAAGAAACACCCTCTGAGTTTCAGAAGCTGAACCTAACAGAGTTTCTCATATGGATTCTATTAGGAGCAACAGACAGCTAAAATTTCCCAGTGTGCTTCTTATTCCATTTTCTAAGGCAGTTCTCACTGACAAGACACTCTAAAATACATCTTGAAATCATTCTCTACAGAGATTGAATTATTTGTTCAAATGGCTCAATCAAATTACATGGCAAGCATAAGTGGACTATACTTTTTTTTTTCAAACTACCTGTACTCTGACTTCAAGCTTTATTTTTTCCTCTCACTTATAATGTACCAGATAGTACAGCTGAGTACTTAAGATCTAAAAAGAAAACTGAAAGGCAAAGGTTGAATTGATTTGTCAGGCTAAATGCAACAAAGAGGAATACTACTCCTATTACAAAGAACTATGAAGACAGTCTTCTGACAAGGAAGAAGAGATACCTTCTGCAAACATATTTTTGCATGTTTCCCAAATATAAAGAAGGTACCAGTACTGTGTTATGCTGTTAGGCAAACATCTTGCTTGACCTCAACAATAGCCAGTGGGGCACAACATACCCAACTACTTGCCTTATATGAACAATTTTTTGACCTACCGAAACCAATTAAAATGGTCATGTGCTTAAGGATAGATTAGTTTAATCTCTTATCAAATAAAAATTTCAAACAATATGTTCTTCATACAATCCCTCTAGTTTCTTTTATTTTTATGTGCAGTCCTGGTGGCTTCCATTAGCTCGTATTAAAATAGCTGTATAAAACCTACATGAAAGTTCTTCCTAAGGATCTAACTCCATTTAAAGCAAAGCAGTGTACTCTGTACATAAACCATTTCTTTCAAATTCCAAATTTTTTATAACCTCTGCCTCAGTGTAGGGAAGTAACAGTGTTTTTCATTGTTGGGAAAGTACTAGCATACTGGGTGCATATTTGATTAATGCACATGAAATGAATACTGTCTTTTTTCTACAGCTCTTGCTTTCCCCAGTTATACCCTTTCAGAATAGTGCCTACAGAACAGGCATTTTTGAAAAGAGGGGCATAAAATGTGAACAGAAAAAATAGAATCATATGTATTACAGATAAAATTGCCTAGTATGCCACCTATGCCCTCTATGCACTAGTGCAAGATTGTTCTCCTTGATACATTTTCTAGTATTCCACCAGTGAAACTCTTAATGTGCTAACAACAGGACTGTCATCATTCCTCTTGGAGATAATTTCCACTTAATATCTATTTCTGAAGATGTTTTCTTCAAGATTCTACCCATATTTTCTCTTTTAATTTTACCATATAATATCCTTTGTGAGGACACCCTACATATTCCTTCCAACTCTAGTCTTAATACCTACAAAATACTTCACAGTCATTTCTTCAATCCTCTCCTAATCTGTTAGTTTATATATAAAAAATTATTTTTAAAAAATCCAGCAAACTAGAACTTGACCAGATGTAAAATTTGAACACATAAGCTCAATTATGTATATGTGTATATATATGCAATACGTAAACACACACAGAGAAGCATATATATGTATAATATACACATGTATTTAATGTTTCCCTCTTAAAGCAAAACTTCCGTTGTCCTCACTTTTGCTCATCATAGAATCATCTTCAACAACATTTTGGGCTATTGATTTATGTATTTTTGGATGCATTGCATCTACAGTCTGGTAAGGAATGTGTTCCTACCACACAACAGTGAAAATTTGTGTCTAACAGATCTATATAACAATGAAGCATCTACAAAATACTGAATTATAAACTCTCTCCCTTATATAGTAGTCTGTAATCATAACAGATTTTGTTTAAAAAAAAAGTTTTCTTTTTTTTTTAAGTCTAATTATAGAAAAAGTGCAATCTCACTCTTAAATGTCAGTAGCATAGTTTGAAGAGAGATGTCATGGTTAAAAAAAAAATCCACAACTTAATGGCATTTGACTTTTGCTACTGACTCCTGTGCTATCCCAAAAGTTAATTCAGGAAATATGTTCTAGCTTAAACCACCCAGTAACTGAAAGCCATTAAGTCTGTGTTAGGCAGAAAACTGTCAAATATAATTTAGATAAAGCTGATTCTCCATTGATGAGAGGTAGCTATATTAGAAGCAACTCAGGCATCAGGCAGTCCTGTTTTCTATGGTTCATTTAATGAAATTATAACAACTGTAGCAATTAATCCTGAATCATTAAAAAGTTGATGACTTAGTTTTGTTATGTATCAGCAAGTATATACATGCTAATTTAAGGAATAAATATAAAATCACTAGACATACAACTGCAGAAATCAAGATCCACATTTCTCATATATACGTACAAATGGACATCTGATATTACACAGGAGTACTTGCGTTGCAAATAACACAAGGACAAACCTTTTATGCAGTTTCCTATACTTTTACTACTTATCTAAGCCAAACTCAAGTGAATTCATACAAAATAAGGAAGTGAGAATTCTTAGACACAATTAATAATTTAACTACTATATTTCCTCTTAAAAAGACTATACTGTTGGACACATAAGGCCAAATTAGCTTTTTTAAAAAAATATTTTATCAATCTTGTTTGACAACTAAAGTCTTAGACTTGACATTTCACTGTTTTGTTTAATAGCTCAAGCTGCTAAAAGTATCAGAAACATTTCTAATCTTGTGCGGAATTCTAGAGGTCATAGGAATGAAAATTGCACAACAGCAATTACCTGTGGAACAGACCCCGTACAGTAGATAAATTGCTGTTACAAAGCCAGGTCCAAGCAACACAGTCTAGCAGATGGAAAACACATGGTTTAGTCAAATATGAAAATTACCATACATTGATTCACTTTATGACTGATCCTATACCTAGTTAAAGAATTTTGGATTTCAAGCAATAAGGAAAGTGAATAACTACATTATTAAAATCTAAAGAGGTTTAAACCCCTTAAATTCTAATTTATAGTGTCACATTTAGTATCCAAAACTTATCTTTACAGCTTCTGATGTAAAGTGATCTAAAGGCATTTCAATTTTAGAGTGAAATGAGATGTCATCTATAGATCTTTAGTATCAGCAAGAATCAATGAAGTGGTAATTTGCAGTAATAGGCAAAACCTAAATATGGCACACCTGGGAAAGAAGCATCTCTGAGGGCTAGAGCAGACTCATCCCAACTGTCTTTATTCCAACAAAGGCTGCATTAAGTCAAGCTCTCTCACTCTGTTAAAGTTTTAGCACGCAATAAAATTAATGTTCCTCTACATATTGATTTTTCACTTCATAAAAATGTAACACTCTGCAAAAGAAAATTTCATCTCATTGCAAGTTTTCGTATTTGTTTCTTTCTTTGGCCTAATTTCAACTGGCAAACAAAGTGCTTCACACCCAAGGCTGTCCCAATGTCACTGATCACTCTGTTCAGATAAAGCAATGCATTGCAGCTGCCATGTCATTGTCACAAGAAAAACCCAACACCAAAACTCCTACTCGTAGTGACACAAAGTCAGTCTAAACGCATATTTAACTATATACAGTGGATAGCTTCACTGTCCTCCAGTAAAACATCTTTAAGTCAGGGGTTCCCCATGCCAGTTTAACAGCATTGTTTCTCAATTTTCAAGGAAAAAATTATAACATACCCAGACAGAAAATCTGGTTCTTGTCTTAAACAATACTGAATTATTCTATCTGTTTTGAAGAAATTTGGAATGTAAAATAGGATAAGTAAAAATAGGATATTAAATCTGAAGTATCAGCAAAGCAACCAACTAAATTCAGACACAATGCCTTGAGATGAAAGACATCCCACAACTAAATATAAGTAGTTGAGATCATTCTTAGAAATATTTCTTAAGCAGAGGGTACGTGTAGGAACAAAATAAGACCTAGTGATCTCTACCTCTGTTGTAAGAGACATGGAGAGTTACTGATCTCACTTCAGAATTTCCAAATACAAGCTGCTTCGCAATCAAATTTAGCCATTAGAAAAACAAAAAAAATATTTAATTAATTTGAATTTTATCATACTTGCCCCAAACTATGTGTATTAAAAATTATTTCCTCCCACTTTTATATAATAGTATTTATGGTATAAATATTCTGTCAAGAAATCCATAATATAATTTCTCTTATTATCTTTGTGAAACTCCCTTTTCTGACCATTTGCTTGCCTTCACTGACTTTCTGTGGCCTGTTTTTTCCATTCAAATTGTAGTGAAAGGTGGACCTTAGAACTACATAGATTTCATAGTTTAGATTTCATATTTTTCTTCCTCTGTATAACTCTTTATGACAAAGCATTTAGCCTTGATTTTTATAAAAACTAGACCAGTAATAATATAATTAGAAATGCTTAAAATTATAGGCATCTTAGAACCAATTTGCAGAGCAGACTGGAAGAAAGTATTATTAGAAAGTTACAGATTTAAAATTTAAAGGTACAAATTAATTAAGACATGAACAATAGCTGGCACATCACATAGGGAGTATAAAGAACTTTGACCAATGCTCTAAGTCTGCTGAGCATGGTAGCAATAATACAGGTGGTCACTGAGTTCTTATTCCCCCCGGCTCAGCTTCTGTTACTGCCACTGCTAGTAATAGGAAATCAAAATAGTATGGCAAGACCTTTGAAAAAGTAGACAAAGCTTTTCACCACTTCCATAAAGCAAAGTATGCTTCTCAGCGGCACATCTGTATTTATCAGTGTTATCAAACGTAAACATTTTGTTCAGTTGCCATAGAACAAAATTTATTGTTTTATGGTCATAATAATGTGGCACTGTATTTTGCAATTCAATTACTTAGCACCATCTGAACAGAAATCTTTCTTTCTTTGTTTAGTATAAAATTATTTTGTCAGAAGCTTCTTCTCATCAGTCCCTTGTTTAACTGCTTTTGTTTTTAGCAACCACAGCATTTAATTTTTTAATTATATGTTTGGGTAGGCCCTAAATCACTGCAACAGACATGGACAGGACAACTATCATTTGCTTCCATGGTAAAGAGCTGACTGTGACTGAACACTGTCATCTGTAGAATTTACATAAACACATTAATTAGCCTTCCTTTGTTTCTCTTCAAAACCATATTAAAATACCAGACACAGCTGTCTCTAGAAAAGATTAAATTCATGTTCTTTCTAATTCATGATGTCACCACAGTCACAAGCAATTTCCAATAGTTTTACATTCAAAGGAAAGACAACTAATGAAAACACCACTATAAAATTTTACATGTGAAAGTTGTGCAGACATTCTACAAAAAAATTTAGTATTCGAGACCTCTTTCCCATAGTAATAAGCAAAGATATATAGGCCAGCATTCCTAAGCTAAATCAAACTTCACTTCCAATAAAATAAGCAGTTACTACAACACAAGCTGAGAGCTTGTCCTTCTATTAGAATATTGCTTTCCCACATACTGTGCTGGTTTTGCCTGGGATAGAGTTAATCTTCTCCACAGTAGCTGGTGTGGAGCTCTGTTCTGGATTTGTGCTGGAACCAGTGTTGATAACACAGGGATGTTTCAGCTGTTGCTGAGCAGAGCTTACCCAGGGTCAAGGCCTTTTCTGTCTCTCACCTCACCCCACCAGTGAGGAGGCTGGGGGTGCACATGGAGGGGACACAGCCAGGACAGCTGACTCCAACTGACAGAGATATCTGACAGAAATATCCCAGAACATGTGGTGCTGGGCTCAGCCAAGGGAAGGAGAAGGAAGGTGGGGATATCCAGAGCGATGGCATTTGTCTTCCCCAGTCACTGTCCTGCATGATGGAGCTCTGCTTTCCAGTGGATGGCTGAACAGCTGCCCACCAATGAGTAGTGCTGATGTAATCCCTTGGTGTTTCGCTTGAGTGCATGGTTTTCCCTTTATCTGTTAAACTGCCTTTATGTCACCTCATGAGTTTTCTCACCTTTACCCATCTGATCCTCTCCCTCATCCCACTGCAAGGTAAGCGAGCAAGCAGCTGTGTGGGGCTGAGCTGTCCCCTGGGTTTATGATGACACAAACATAACAAAATTAATTTACAGTGTAACACTTAAGGATGAGCCAAGTCATTGTGGCTTTACCTTTTCTGATAGAGATGACCATTTGTAGGGATGATCATGTGTAGGGATGATCATTCCACTTTATGGAAATCTAACATATTCAAAGCATCATATGAATTTATGGAATAAAGTAGATAGGTTGATGTGGTGGTCAAAAGGGCCTTTCAGAGACTGAGAATGAAAATTTCTCAATCTGAAGAGCAATAGAAACACTAGAAGAGGAAAAATTACTAAAATTATAAGACCTTATATTAGAAAATAATGACAAAATTGAATTATTTTATTGCTACAGCCACGGTCAATATGCCTATGTCTACAGTGTTGCAACACAAGAGGACAAAAGGAAAATGACAAAAAAACATGGCAAGAAAGTCCATCATCAAGAGACTGAACCCATTTGTTCTAATAAAACCTGTATCTCTTACACTGTACTGAAATCCATATAATTACCTTTATTCCTTATTTAATTTTAATGAAAATACCACAGTTACAATTAAATGCCACTTACACATCGCACAACATTTGTGACCACAGATAGAAAATTTAAAAGGTAAGAAAACCACTGTGAACACTCACTTTCTCACCCATTTCAGCATAATACTCTGTTTAAGAGAAACAAGCAAGAGAATGTTCACAAGTGAAAAACAGGATTAAAACAAAATGTTGTTAACAAACTTTTAATTGCATTTGTGGCATAGCATAGTTTTAGCTTTTTAATCTAATGAACCAAAATTTCTTTAGCAATCAATAGTGACAGGCATAGTACTGATAATACTTACAAAACAAGGGCTCAACACTACATAAACATTATTCAGGTTAATTTTTTTCCAAGACCAGGCCTCAGATCGCTATCCACAGAGAGTTATATTATCACTTCTTGGCTTATAAAAAAACCCTTAAAATGCATACAAAGGGTTTATTATATTATACACAAATATTATAATCAATATTATTTTTTATCCTCACCATGGAGTTGGGAGTTAAGACCTCACTCTGGAATAGACTCACCTCTCTGTCTGACCTCCAGAGACTCAATATTGGCCAGCATTGATGTTTAATAAACAATTAGCTCTAAGGTTTTGAATACTTAATATAAACTAATGTTCATCATAAACTAATTTCACTGTGCCACCAAGATATATTTTGAATACAGAAAGACAGCTTTACTAAAACACTAGTTTTAAAAATTGAAATGCATTAAATTAGCAAGATGAAAAATATTAAAACAGCCTTGGTCACCCAGCTCCGTTATACGTACATGCTCATACTTTAAATTACTACGTAGTAATAGATGGTTATTACTTGGTAACCATTCAGGCCCAGAATGAAAACTGGGCCCCCTGAACCAGGTAAAGAAAGCATGAAAGGTATGAGATAAAGGATGTGCTTTGCAAGGCTCCTAAATGCACCTAGATTTGCAGCAGTAACTTCATTAAGCAAACCCATCAGCTGCAGAGAAGGCAGATGAATGTAAGAGTAGAGCAGGCTATTGCTCATGACAGGAAATGAGAGCAAGCTACCTCTAACTGGCCATGCTTCAGCAAAGCATTTAAGGATGGTGCTAAAGGGCTCTCTTGGCTAGAATACCTTCTTGAATTGAGCCTAAGGGCCTTTTGGAGTTAGGGCCAGATAAAAACATGCATTGTTCCTTTTTTGTGCACAAAACTATTAAGACGCAGAGTGCTAAGAGAACTGATGCATTCAACTTCCCTACTATTTAACAGAAACAAGAACAGGATGTGATTGACAACTATGGAAATAGACAATTTTCATATGTATTGACAGTCATATCTGCTATCTATATCATATCATTTGACTATAAACATATTTGATACACTCTTCACTGCAAAACTAGAGTGATAGACACAATGAGGCTTATTGGAATGAATGTACAGTTACAAAAATGAGTGTGAAAAGTGTATTTTTATTATAAAGAAAACATTATGTATGCTTTGGCTGAAACTGAAAATTAGAAAAGCATGCAAAGCATCTTTTTTTTAAAAAAATGATTTTTTTGAGTATTTTCTGTATTTTAAATATATATTCTTTAAGCTGCTAATTTCTCTGAAAGCAACAGTCCACATACCTAAGGGAGGAAGCCATTTAGTGAGAACTACTGTGTCATCTTCCTTCAAGAAGAAAAATGCCAACATCTCTATCACCAATCATAAAAAAAAAAATATTTATAGAATATCTATAGAAAATACTTATTTTTGTGTCTAGAGGTGTACCCAAATTAAAAAAGCAGAAGATATACAAGAGAATATGCTCTTCCACCTTAGTGTATTTTATTACTTAGTGTTATTAATTATTAAAGAAAACACATATATATTTTGTGTTATAAGTTGTATAAATACTATGAACCAATGAACAAAATGAATCTTTTTATTTGTTTACAGCCCTTAAAGAGGATTACATTTCTCATAATAGATATCCTTGTACAGCCTGACTTTTGGGGCTTGGAAGGCTTCAGGGAGGAATTACTGCAATACACAACTTTCACTCAGAAGATCTGTCCTTTATGTCTTAGAAAATAAACCTCAGTCTCACTGAATATAAGTAATAATATCAAATTTTTTTCCTCCATGAAAGAGGCATGTCCCTAGTTCCTCCCAATTCACCTCTACCCTCTAACACTTCTAGTATAGGGTGGGGGTGAGATTAAAATTTAAGTCAGAAAGAAATTTAAGTCAGAAATTTTCTGTCTAATTTCCAGCCTTTAGAATTATGTATTTTTTATATTCCATGTGACAAAAACATCAAGCTGTTTCACAGTACTACGAGAAAAAACCTACCCAGCACATTTACTGATTAATTTAGAATTTTACTCCCAGATGGTTATTGTCCTTCATTTCTATGAAACAAGACATCATTGCCAGCAAATACACATTTGCTCTTCTGCTAACATTGTCTACAGCTTAAACACATTCTCATTTTGCCAGTGCATTTTTCTTTGAGTAGAATAAAAAGAGAGTGCATTTCTTTATTCTACAAGGAGACATAATAATTCCTAATAATACCTAAGAGAGAATCTCTATTTCCTCAACTCTAGCTACCCATCTTGCCCTTCTTCCTTTTAGAATTCATGTTTCGATCATATGTGACCCCAAACTACAAAGAGAATTTCAGATTAAATCCCACCAGTACCATGTACATTGCCTTTAATATTTTCTTTCCACTTCTAAAAATGCTGTAATACATCCTGATATGTCTTTACACTTGTCTTTTTCCATTGCCATGTCACACTTATGGCTTTAGTCACCCTGAGACTAATAAAGCCAGATCTCTCTCTTCCTCTGACACTTTCAATTATAACTCCCAACTTACAACAGAAAAATCATATTAGTTCCTAATTAGACTTTGCACTACACACTTTTTGTTTCACTCACCCTTCCTTCTCTGACTTTTTAATCTGACTTTCACATCTTTTTCTATCAGCCAGTTTTCCAGCCTTTATTTTTGCACTCAGAGAAATATTTCCTATTGACTCTAAATCAGGCCACAGTTCAAGACGAATTTCAGTAGCACTGATCTGAATTAAAGTAACCTAAGAGTGGGAAAAAGTGTGGTCCCATATTGGCTCCCCTGTCCAGTTTATCATACAAGTTCTACCAACAGTCAACATGAGGGCGAAAACAAGCCCAGAAGGGAGGATGTGCTTCTTTCAACTGATGTAGCACACAGACACATCAGCCTGCTCCAGAGGCATTACCCAGTAGTCCTTCACTAGCCTCAGTGTGTCTAACAGGCATTATGACTGCCATCATCTGCTCTTTGCTATTTAGCCTTTATCTCTTCCTGGCTGCAGCCCTTGCTCAATCCATCATTCATTGCACTGCTTCAGGATGCTAAGAATGTAGACCATCATTCACCACTCTCCTGACAGGGCTAAGCAAAGGGTCAGAGAGAAGGGCCCGTGGAGGGGATGGGAATGCAGCTGCTGATGGCAGAAGGCTGGAAAAACTGCAACCAGGAAGTTAATCTGCAAAGGTTGTTTTACAGCCCAGTACCAGACACGTAAGACCTTGCTGCTCTCATAGGACCAGATAATTTTCACCTTTTTCCTTTCTGTGTTATTACTGTTCCTCCTCCTTGCTTCCAGCCATGCACTCCTGATCTGGGCACTGCTCAGTTCCTTTGTGAACAGCCACCTGGACCCACCTCAGAGCCAAGGACTGCCTGAGACACTGAGAGTGACCGCATGCACACGTGTAGTCCAACAGGAACATTCAGCAGGGAGAGAGACAGGGGGGCACAGCTATGCAGCTCTTTTCCATCTCTTCTCTTTTCAGCTGTTTTATCAATGGATTGTAATGCAAACTAAGAATAAATAGTATCAATAATGAACAACTAAGCAACAAATTTGAGTTGCTTTTCATATACCAAGTCACTGCTACTCAGTATTAAAAACAATATACCAATTTAATTGTTCAAAAGGTATTTAGGAGTTGAGAAGATTTAAATTATTCACTCATCCAGACTCCACAATATGAGCTTATGGTAATCGTGATTGCCCAGTGGGTCAATTAGGAAAGTTCAGGGAAAAAACATGCCTTTCCTTCAGAAGAAGAGAAGAAATATACTGGGTATATTTCTGGACACCACCCTGCAGCACTGAAATAGGCATTGACCATCTTGTCACATTAAAGTGCAGGCATACTTGCTGATACAGAAATATATCATTCAATAAAGTCTCTTGTCCAAATATTTATGACTTAATTACTTACTTGTATAAAGACAAACTTCTGCTTTAAAAAATCATGAAAATTTAATGAGGACAGAAGGCAGTAGAGTAAGACTTGTGAAACAAACTCTATCTCCAAGGTAGCAGCTGAGAAAACGTCCCAGTTATTACACGACTTGAGAATGGAAAATAGGTTCTAACACAATTAACCTTTTGGCAATACAGAAAAGTTATTAAAAAGACTAAGTGGTGTTTTCTTGAAGGCCAAAATTTGTACAACTCGCAAACCCACTCAAACTCAGCACTACTTCAAAATGGATAAACACACAAGGAGCAGTTACAATTTACTTCTGTTTTCAAAAGAAGTATTAGAGGCACCAGAACATATTCTTAGTCTGGATGACAATTTTCTTTGTTTAGAATAAATGAAAAAAACAGACAAAGTGTGCCAAATACTAGCATAGGAAACAGACAACAGGTAAAACAGTAATAAGGGGGAAGAACGTAATTTCTAAGCACAACATGATAACAGTTAATACCTGGCAGATAAATTTATTGTGCTCTTAACCAAGTCTCCTGTTACATGTAAATTACTGTTGTGAATCTGTGAAATGGATTCCAGGAATAAGACTTAACAAATTTATCTCCTCCTGAGCCACCTCCTTATGAAAAGATATATTTTTCTTTCTACTTTAATGGCATGCACCCTACTATTGCTGTTACAGGTAATTGTACAAATAGCAATCAAGGGCACTTTTACCAATCAAAATGCTGCTGTTCTTCCATCGCAATTTAAAATATTTTCAGAGCTTTTCACTAATTTAACACTCTAGCTAAGTACAGGGATCATCTCATCTACAGATATGTTATCTAAACCAAAGTTCAGTAGAAATTCATATCACACACACACATGGATGCACACATACAAAAAAACAGCAGGACAGATAAAGGATTACAGCAAATTCCATCCAGGATGATATACAGAAAATTATGTGTTAATGAGTTGTAGTTCTCAAAATTACTTATTTCTTCTATTCCTCTTTCTAAAATACCTTTGTATTAATATTTCTTAAACATATAGGTGAATTTCTGATCACACTGAAATCAGTAATTCACAAATTCTCTTCAACAAAACCAACAGTTTCCCTGGGTTTTTACTTACATATGTCTTCCAGTTTTATATGCATTCTGCATTATGTTTTCTATTTTATTATGTATTACGTATGTACCACTATTTTATTTTTTTTAGCTTGTAGGTAATTTGGTTTCCAAGCATATAAATAGAGTTTACAATAGGCCTTGGAAAAGTGACTACAGCATATGCAGTAATTGCTACCCTGAAAACCTCCATTTCAGATTTTTCATGGCTTCAAGAAAACCAATAGTAAATTTCTCTTTCTACAATTTTAGTTCTGAACCCAATCATGTAAAACGTTTTACTACAACATCTATCTCATTCCCTACAACTATGTTTGGGAATGATTTGTCAACGAAAGTGAGAATGATTCTATGATTCCTTGAGATGTTATCAATGAATAACTGCAAATGAACTTCCAATTAAGCTCCATGATGCTGATGCTAAATGTTTCATTTCCACAAGCTCTTCAGAGAGCCAGTGTATTATCCCATTGAACTACTGAAATACTGAATTACATGGTATTAAAGGTGAGGTATGTGTTTATAGAGCCCATTGAATGCTTTCAAAAATAAAGACCTATAATATTTCATTGTTTAAAAGCAGTTTCTCTCTTTCTTTAAACCCTTTTAAAAGTCTAGGAAAATTTTAATATTCACAGGATTTACACAGAGGTAAAATAATAGAAGAATGGTTCTCAGAATAAAAAGATTTTCCATGTATTATAGAGCTCTCAAATACTAGAGCTCTTCTGAAAGGGTTGATTAATCATACTATTTAAAGGTTGTGACACATTTATGCCCAAACTAATGCAGGCAAAGCTAGTAATTCACAGTCACAAACCTGTGCAAGAGACAGCTTATGTTGGGATAAGTTGGGACGTGTTGGGACACTTGATTTTAAATTCCGTACCTTTTTGGACCCTGCCTATTTCTGGTATTGAGCTCATTTAATTGTCATAACTTAACTCTCCTGTGTTAAGATATGAAGGGGGGGGTGAAGAGCCTAATTTGTTGTTATTTGATTTGCTTTAAAAATCCTTTTCCACTAAGGTCGACACAGAAGAACCATAAAAACCTAAGAATAGAGATAATAATTCGCACTCCTCCTTAGTCAAGATCATAAACTTTAGTTTCACTTCTTAAAAAAAAAAAAAAAAGCAAGCTGCAGAACATGTATTTAAAGCACAGAAATAGGTATTGATCGTAAATATACTGAAGATGTCAGACCAGCTTTAAATAAATACTTGAACAGTTTTTAGTAAATTATGAACATAGACCTTCAAGCTCTGTAGAACCAAAATTTAGTAAAGGTAGAGACTTAGTCAAGGCTTCTCTAGAGAGACAATGGATATTTGGTGCCATCAGCACCCTAGAACCCTTTGAGTACAGTTGTGCTTATCATGAGCAAAGAAAAAGCCATCCTGGTATATGCCAAGTAAAAGTTCTTCTCAACAGTTCATCCAAGCCAGAATACTGACATTTCAATTTATTTGCCTTACAAGCTTCCAAAGCATTTACCCATGAAAAATTTATGTACCTTGCTTCATCTCTTTTCCACCAAAAAAGAAGAAAAATGGACTGCATCCATGATTTTATCTTTCCATGATTTAAACAGAAATGGAACTGTAGCAGCTGACTCCAGGAGAGCGAGGGGCAGCTATTGCTTAGGCAGCACTTATCCATAAGTGTTTCTTGTGCCTGTCCCATGGACATACTTCATTGCAAAGGGAAATCCACATAAACAGAGCCTAATATGCAGGTCTTAGGCTGGTAGCAATGTCCTAGGCTCAGACTGGCCATGTGTTGAGCCCTAATAAGGCAGATCACCTCAGACCAGTTTTTAAACCAAGATTATAGGAGTCTTTCTGCCACAGCCAAAGGACAGACTAGATTACACACAGACCTGCCCCTGACATCCTTGAAAGTGTGTGATAAATAAGACACCATGAAAGAGGAAGCAGAGGACTGGAATCTGCATCCCTCTGGACAGAAGCTAGCAAAGACAAAGGCCAGAACAGTCAGTGGCAAAGACTTCAGAGAAAAGGAAGGTAAACTGTTTTTTCTAAAAATTAGGGGCAGGGTGGGAGAAAGCAATTGCATGCTCTTTACGCAATCAAAAGACGAGGAAAAAACTGGGCATGGGAAAGATGACTCTGTGGAAAGTGAGATTCAAAGCTGAAGGTAGTTTATAATTAGCTCAGTTACGAATATTCAATTAAAGGCTTTTAAATGCAGTGTAGGCAGCATGAAGTTTGGCTTCTCTCCAAAAGTAATTGCACTCATACCCAGAACCAGGACGGTCTCAGGAGAGATCAGTGAAATTAATGGAATTACTAGAATTTCCTCTCCTGGTCAAAAGTTAGTGCTCCTGCCTGATGTACCAAATTACTCACCATTTAGGTTACTCCTGAGGCACATTTTTAAATAGCAATATTGAGTCTCCTTTATGTTTAGTTCAATATTCTCCATGTGACATAACAGAAGCCATGACAAAAATATGTGTCCTGAGAGTACAGTTAGGAAAATATGAGAATGTATCAGCAGTTTGATTTCTCCCTCTTCAACCCATGCATTTTAACTTCTTGGGTTTCACTTTGAATGTTATTACTATTTCATTAAGGCCATAACTATCTGTGTTCTGGTTCCTAAAAGCCTATTTGGCATAACATTCAAATTAGCAATAATGAGAAGAATACGCTCTTCCATCATCAAGTTTGTTACTTTGATGAATATCTCTCTGTAGAAAAATATGGAATGAGTTAATGTACCTGCCTATTAAAGCCACTTCAGGAGATGGCTGAACATATCAATGGCCTATTAGCTAAAGAAAAATTCAACCTAAGGCCCAAGGAAGAAATACAGATGTATCTAAAAAGTGGATTTATTGCAGCTATTTCTTACAGTACTCAGAGAAAAAGTAGACGTCAGCAAAATTAGGAGTGCTAAAAGATCACACTAAAAAAGTAAGACAATTTTGGGGCTGTAGGATTTTGCATACAAAACAGTTAGGCTTATATGAATTTTTTTGTGCACTTAAGGCTTTTTTGCTACATCCTTGTAGCAGAACTCAGATTATCTGCCACAAGAAAAAGCCTCCAAACAAACGCCCAACAACAACAAAAAAACCCAAAAAGAAACCCCCAAAAACCCCACAAACAAACAAACAAACAAACAAACAAAAAAACCCCACACCACCACCAAAAAACAACAATAAAAAACCCCAACAAATAATAAACGAACCCACAGAAAAAAAACCACCAGGGGGAAAACTGATGAGAGTACTTGACCAGCTATGTGAGGCTTCTTTTAGTGATCAGTGGCAGATTGGAACAAAATTTTGGATAATATCTAAGGCCTGACAATTTTTTTTAGAGAGTACTATCAAAAAAAGATTATTGTTTCCAGAACTATCTAGAAAAGTGGAAATAAAAGATTAAATATGGATATTAGTTTCCTTTTTTCCTTTTGAACTTTCTGTAGTGCCCATGAACTATTTTTATGCAGAGATAGGTAAACCACTACTTTATAATTGCAAGTAAATGTAAAATATCAAACTCATATTTGCTTTATTTACACTTACCTGGGAAAATATTGATAAAAGCTGTTTTAACATTGAAAAATGAGTATTCCCACCAGTTGACGAATCAGAAATTCCCGCTGTCACAAAAATTCAAAATTACCAAAGAGAGTTTAATAGATTTTAGAACACACTAATCCAGATAAGGACTGGATTTATATAGAAATCTGATAAGGAGGCTTCATCTTTGATAAGCAAAAAAGGACCGGAAAGATCTTCCAAAAATGTTAAGTTTAGCTTTTTGTTCTGTGGCATGAAGTCAGCTATTTGTAAACACACCTCTTTTATAAATATGTCAATCAGTATCTTTGAAGAGGGTTTTTTTTTTTTGCTAGTGATTTATTTCACCTGAGTCATGGTTGGTTTGGATTGCTCTTGCCTTGATTTTCTACCCAAACTATTTCCACTGGAAATTTATCCCAGGATGTGATGACTCACAGGGAAAAAAAAAAAAACAACAGCCTTAAATTTAATCACAGTCACACACAAATTTTTTTTCTTCTGCTACCTTTTCCTCATTATGTACCAGCAGGATGTATTTATCAGCAGGAATCTTATTTTCCCCCTGACTCTCCTACACTACACAAGACAAGGTTTTATAAACCCCTCTGTAATGGGGGCTCTGCTGTCATCTGAGTAGTATTTAATTGCATGTGTTCCAGTTTGGGTTTCTATGATTTTCAAGCACAAAAACAAATCATAACTGAATTAATTATTCGAAGTGAAGTGGCCAGTTCCTTACTCCTTCTGAAACAACTCTGAACAACAATCCTGATGCATAGGATTGACATATTTGCTTTTTTTCACAGCTGTGCCACCCCGTGAGCTCTTACCTCTTGGTCAACCAGTTATACAGAGATGTGTTTACTCTCTCAGTTAGTTCTAATAAGCCCACAGTTTAAAACAGAATTACCTTTTATTGGCTCCAAATGACCTTCCGTCGTCAACTACTTAGAGTGTAATCCCGTTTCTACTATTAAAGTTCAAGCAGCCTATCTGAATGATATTCCTGTGTTCCTGTGAGCTGATTATTGTGGGAAAAACACCCTCCTTCTCCCATTCAACCTGTCCTTTGCCTTCTCGTCACAGTGATGTCATCAAAAGATTTACTTGGCACTAAACAATCATTTATATTATCTACTGCATTTTATATGATACTTTTAAACAATTACCAAATAGTTAAATTTCTACAAAATGTAAGTTCCTCTTCTCTGGTAATTAGAGTTCCCAATTAAATTATTAACTCTTAATTATTTCTCAGCATCAAATGGTCCTGGTCCTCACTAGGTGATAGTCTCATAACAAAACAGATGTTAACTTTCTCTGAAAGTACCTATCCCGGTTATTTTATAAAAAAATATTGATTTCATCTCTTTTATTATAATACTGATGGGAGTTAGAAGCTGAATGCACTCTCTTGGAAACACACCAGTTACACTATAAAGGAAATGGTCAGTATTACCAAACACTGAAGATCTTATTTCTTGCTGCAAACATAAATCAAAGGATAATGAATAGCAGTGATTTTAGTGTTCCTTGTAACATGTTGTGAATTCTTACAATTCAACAGTAGAAAGCAAACATAGCCACTACAGTATTGAAATAACACAAATATTCTGAAAAATTAAAAATTGATATTTCTTAGCCAAGACAAATGAGTTCTGATATCTCTATGTAATCTAATTTATTTTGCTTTACCCAAAAGTATTCAACTAAGTCGAGACAAGGACATGTCAGCTTTACCACAGTTGTCATTTCCCCATGCATTTAACAGTCAAGGAGTTACAGCAAAAAATCTATAGGAACTGTTTATTAATTATACACACAACACACACATAAATGCCTTTGAGGCATATTAGCTTTAAAAGTAAACTTTTGTCACCCAAAATGGCTCATGAACTATGCAACATATATTACAAATAATTATTCATCAGACATATCAGATAGCAATAACTGATGACTTAAGTTCCTTAATTTCAAAATAAATTAGCATTAACACACAAAAAACATAGGGGAAATTAATTTTCTATAGTACAAGTTTTGTTATCACATGACCCTATAGAACCAAGGGTTTTGTAGACCTTAAAAATGGGAATTTCCATCTTTGTCTTCAATTTTCTATCTTGTTTGGCAAAAAAAATTAACTGATAAACTAATTCATATAGTAGAACATGTAGAATAAGAATATTTATTAGCTAGAAACTTCATTTCCTGACAGATCTCTGGCAATCTTCTGGATTTCTACATTTCTCTGACACTTTGAGTGTATTTGTAAACAGTTCTCATCTTTGAGGATACTTCGAAATCAGTTCCAACTTATTTAAATACTCATACTTTAAACATATCAAACCAGATTCACCTGGCTGTACTAAGGCAACCTTTTTGTTTCTGAGCATATCAGCTGAGCACACATAATTGGTAACAGAGGGGTTATTAATTCAATTGTTTGTTAATACAAGTGTTTGGTCAGCACAGAATACATGTGCTATTCATGTAGAGAAAATGTGCTGACCCAATTATAACATATGTATAAGTATGGTTGGGTGTGTATTTGCAGTCATGTCTTACACTTCATCAAGAATTTTGCCAAAACAGACTCACTTTCCAAGCAAAGGTTTGATCAGCTGTTGAATACAGAGTCATCCTTGCAGACTAGTTTTATCCAAAACCATGGATAGGGATTTCTTTCTATTTCAATCTCACACTATGTTTTGTTTCAGGAAATGAAAATCAGGACAACTCATATTTGTTGCTACCTAAATGGTACACCAGATTTTTCAAATGTTTTTACAATAGAGGCATGCAAAGTACAGGAAGTAACAAGATCTGCTTTCCCTGAACAATTTATTAATATTTTCACGTTGCTTTTTGTAGGAACAAAACAATCAAAATGCATACACATACAGACAGGTCTGTCAAATATATGTAGATATGTACATTTTCATAAGCATATAATACAATACACTATATTCCTTAAACATGGAGTGGTTTTATGCCTCTTTTGTTTCTTTTGCCTCTTTCTAAGTGCTATAATGCAATCCTGTGTCTGAGCACCAGACTTCAAATGAGAGATCTATTCAAAACATGCACAGACAAAATAAATGGTTTCCTTAGTAATGGAAATTATGTGAAAGCCTCTGAAACAACCCCTCCTCCAGTAAGTCATGGTGTACACGATCCTTTCTATCCCCAGCTTATTGATTTAAAGATAGGTCTACATTTAAATAAAAATATTTAATGTGTACTGTTTTTGGCAATGAAACTAGAGATGAGGGGGAAGATATTTACTGCATTCCTAGTTACATTGTTTGGGTTTTAAGCAGTATGGATGCTGTATGTTCCAGTGACCTTTTAATTAATTTTCTAGATCTGCAAGTTGAAAAAAAATGAAATTGCATAACTAAACTATTAAGGACTTGTACCCATTACACTCCCATAGTTTAGTGTACTTTATTTAGACTAACATTAGGTAACCATATCCTGAGCACACACTGCACTTATCTGTGCTGTTTCTTGTCATCACCAGGACAAATTCATGCTATTGATGGTGTGGGAAAGTAACTTATACTTCTCTCAGTCTCAGTAACGAAAAGCAAAATGACATTATAGTTCTAATATTTAGCTTAGTGACTCTAAAGTTTTCCAAATCACCAATACAGCTCTTGTGCAAAGAGTTATGACAAGCAGATAACTTGGAATTTCTATTGTTATCCATTCATTTTAATATTAAACCACAATAAAATTCAACAAGAACAGCTTGTTTCATTGCATCAAAAAAGTTAAGAAATTCCAGTTGGAAGTTCTGGCCTTGAGAAACACACATTATATATATGGCATTTATTGCCACCAATGTGACATTATCAAGGAAGGTGGCTAAATTTAAAATACAATTATTATTGGGAGAAGGAAGTTCCCTTTCACTGATCACATACTATTTGCCACACCACACAGTGTCAACAGAAAAGGTACAAACCTGTTTCAGATAAAATATCAGTTAATGTTCCGTAGAAAGGCAAATAGATATGAGCGAAGAAATGGAAAATGGCTTCTCTATAAGGACAGAAATTTCAAGACCTATCACCACCCAATTACAACAAATTGACACCTGATGGATTCTATTCCACCAGGATGGAAATTCTAGGCCTTACATTCAAATCATTATTGCCACTATTTTCTTCATCAGCCTTAGATAGAGATTAGCTCCAAGAGCTATGACACTATCTGCTACATTCCATGCACATTCTGGGTCCTGCAAACAAGGATCACAAACAAACAGATCCTTAAGAAATCAAACAAGGGTATCTCAGTCTTAAAGATCCACCATAGAGAAGATCCCAATAATTTATATCCAATTAATGAAGACTGCAAAACCTGAGATGTCACCATAAGTAAGACATAAACTTACTGAGATGAAATCAATTTTTAAACAAATACAGAGCTTGAAAATTGCTTTATAGATATTTCATCTGCCTTATCCAGCTGCATACAAAGATTCTCTAGTTGCTTTTCACTACTCTGTCTTCATTAAAAATCCCATGTGACATAGCAAGGTTGTTGCTATGCATGACTCACTTCCAGCCTTCTGCAGATACTGGTATGCCAGGGACTTTTGACTATTAAAATAGGGTCAAGGATGAAAAGCAGAAAACCTCAGATATCATCCCACATTGGACCCAGTACGGACAAAACTTGTTAAGATTTTTCAGACCTCAACTCACTCCTGGCAGAAGGCTGATTATGGCTCTGGGACCTATAATGAGGAAAAGATACTATAGTTTTTGCCCAGGATCTCATACTTTTTGTTTCATATAAAACAGTTGCTACATGAATAGACAAGTTTTCTGGAATAGGAAATATCTCCTTGATCACAAAGATCAGCTCCTCACCCCTTTCATTCAACCCCATCACATATGACTGAATTTGCCTGTACTATAAGGCTCTTCACTATGCAGTTCCAGATTTTGCCAAGTCATATAGCACCTACTACCTACATATCATTTAATAAAGTAACTGGGGCTTTGCGTATATGTGAATTTTTCCTTATGTGAAATTCTTTACAGATTTGTTTCCATCTGCTTTTGCTCTATTGTATCAACACTAACTCTCAGATCTGATAAAAGAAATTTCATAGCAGGTTAAGTAATCTGATATAGCATTTTCCATTACGAAGTGCAACTCTAGAAATTTGAATTCATTGTTGGCAACAAGCCTTTCATCCTCAAAAAAGACAAAAAACGAGAGCCAGAAATGTTGCTTTTGTTTACCACTGAAAAAAATGATTCAATTTTGGATAGATACATATTAATAAAAATTAGTCTGTATGAAAGCATAGCCCTTTTAGGAAAACATCAATAGTCTGGCCAGAATATCTAAAAATGCACATGACAATGTCAGGTTGATAACATTGCAATGAAAATGCTGGCAGAACAGGGTTACATGAAGGGGTGTCTCTTTTTTCTCTCTTCCAGGCAAATCACACAATTGCAACTGGCTATAATTAATAAATCAATTAATAAATTAACTGATGATATCACAACACGGATTTCTTTGAAACTGACTTTTGCTCAGAAAGGAATACCTTCCCACAACCCACATGGAAGATGCAGTGAGGGTGTGCTCTGCAGAACTGGTGAGAATTAATCTGTCAAATAAACACCAGCTCACCTCTTTTTTTCCTCTGTGGGCTACAAGAACAAAGTAAGAGAAGCCACCACTGAGCCTCCTTCTTGTAGTCAT
This sequence comes from Trochalopteron elliotii, assembly GCA_024734555.1. Taxonomy (NCBI): domain Eukaryota; kingdom Metazoa; phylum Chordata; class Aves; order Passeriformes; family Leiothrichidae; genus Trochalopteron; species Trochalopteron elliotii. Next base: position 1,135,429 of record JANPWX010000064.1, on the reverse strand, counting down.
TGTGCCTCAGAAACCAGGATAGAAGCATGTGTAGTCATAGGCGATAAAGCTGTTCCAAAAGTGTTGCTTCTTTTACACATGGACATAATCTGTATGGATACACACTTAAAAAAAAATTAATTGTCCATTTCTGATATAAAATGTGTCATCTTAGAATTTAAATCAAATAGTTGTGGTATTTTTACTGTAACTGCGTAGTATGTATTACAGTTTTTAACTATCCTTGCTGCATTCTAAACAGAGCTGTGTTCTCAAAGACTGAAAACACTAGAAATGGTCATGGTCAATCCAGAACCACAAAAAAGGATATGGAGGCCCAAGGATGCTTTGCCTTTCTACATAATGAAAAAGGGGAAAAACTTTTGAAATCATCTTCCAATTTTGAGAAAAATGCAGACACAGAATCATTTTATTAAAATAACTAAGGGGTTTATGGATTGTGTTTATTGTCCATTACAAACAAATAATTACTTAGTTTATTTAATGTGCACTCAGTAATCAGATAAAATGTATGCTAAATAAATTGCTGGAGTTAGTCTCCATTAATTTCATTGTCTCTCAGTCTGAGAGAATTTTTTGCTATCCTGTAACCTATTAAGCTATATATATGATTTTCATAGAATAGATTACATTGCCATTTTAAAACTTCCAAGCATCATAAAGAAATCAGCAAAAAAATAACTTAATGAACATTAATAATCATAATTGTTTTGGTTATAAAAGATATTTTTCTCCTGCAGATAGCTTGAAAAAAATATTCTTTAGCATTACTTAAATTATAAAATTCAATTACTTCACCTTTTTTTAAGAAACAGAATTTTATTATGATTTAATAACATTTTAACTAATATGTAAATGTATGCCTATCAAGGAAGTACTTTAATTGCATATATAGTGTATCATAAGAACTCACTTTCTTTATAGAAGTATACTTTAGTTGATTTAATTATCTAGCCCTCTAATTACACAGTCCATACCAATCAACCAAAATGAAGCACTTCTCTAATCTTAATTTCACATGTCAAATCACTGAATATGTTTTTGCATGATTCTCATGTTAATTAGAAAGTCAGATTCTGAACGAACAACAGTGAGCTCATAAGGAGGCCAGGGGCAAAACCCAAGAAAGATTTCACACAGGGCAATGCTAGTCCCTATCTATTTACCTTATTCCAGATCATCTGTTTCTCCACTGGATATGAGAAATAGCAGTTTTTAGTTGCCTTTAAAAGAACATCTTCCACTTTTCCCAAGTTTTTTGAAATTTTCTTGTCTCTTACTCCACCTAAAACCCCATCCCTGTCGCACAGGTTACTATCTTTTGCTGGGGAGAGGTAGGGCTGAGATCAGGAAAGACTTCCATTTTTTTTGTGGCAAGAAGTCTTACTCCTCTGGCTTTGGGTCGTGCTTACTAAAAACATCCCATCCAACATGGGACATGATGTTGGGCAGCAGGGAAGGCTTACAGGCTGACTTGGAAGTTTAAAATGGCTTGCCTTTGCAATTCATAGTGATGACCGTTACATACATCAGAGGCTCCAAGAGCCATCTCGTGGGGGTAAAGGAGAAACAAGGTTCCACCAATGAGCCCTGAGGCTAAAAAAGATGATGTGACATCCTTCTGGATCTTAGTTTTCCCTGTCCCAACCTCAGGCAAGAAGACCAGAAAGGTAACTAAAGATGAGTTAGCCCCAACTTTTTCGTTATAACTCTTCAACACACATTAGAAAAAAATTCTGAATATCCATAACAAAGAATGAGAGAAAATAAAAAGGCCACTTGGCCTTTTCCCAGCCCAGAATATCTCACCTATTCTCATTTAATCAGTCACTTAAATGCTATTATTTCATCTATGAAACAGTCCCACTTGGTTGGATGAATGAAAAATGAACAGCACAGATCTTTGAAAAAATTTAACACTTTGTTCACTTCAGTTAGCTTAAATGCAATATTCAAAAATTTGAGGCAGAACAAAAAGACTGCTTTAATAGAGCCACAGTGTAAGCACCGGTGAGTCTAACAGGAGTAGTTTTGTAAAATTTGCCCTAGCCTATTACAACAACCTGAAATTTATTCAGAATGGTGGCATTAATTTAATTCTCTTTTCATAATAAGTGATTTTATGAAGAATAAAATTATTTTCTTACCAAAGAAAAAAAAATAATGCAGTCCAAGATCTCAGACTCAAAGTGAATTGAGATGAGATTCCGTATTCATAAAATAGCAACCATTTTATTGTAAAATTTTGGTGCTACTGCTCTTGCAAAAAGCACATTAATTTACACCATTTACTAATCTTCAGAAACTTTTCGTACTCTTATTAGATAACACCGTGAGCCTTTCTTCAGAGCAGATGAGTTTGAAATGAGAACCACATCTCCCTTCAGTCCACTAGAGGGTGGCCTGACTTGCTCAGGGCTGTGGGACTGAATTCACACAAGAGATCCAACATTTTCTTCTTTTTGACCTGTTGATAACCAAGTCTTTGTGCTTCATTATTTATCTTCTCCTATTATAAAGTAATTTCTTTTACATAAACAGTATTTAGGATGAAAAAACCTTTTCCTAACAACATCTATCTCATTTACCATTTTATATATCTAGGAGAAGGGGTGACAATAATCACAAATTATTCCAATGTTTTTAAAACCTTCATAGTTTGTATGCCCTTTGGTCATGGACACAGAATAAATAGTTAAAAAAATAAATCATTCACCAAAGAGCATGGCATAAAGGGAGAAAGAAGAAAGAAAGGGAAGGAAAAATCTGGGCATCCTATTGTTTATACAATTGGATGGCCATAAAAGAAAAACTGAAGAAGAGATTGAGAGAAACTGACTTTTTATTTAACCAACCCCTTTCACAGTTCATTCTGAAATGTTATTTCTCAGGAAGATGTATTATTCCTCTTACTTTCTACTGATAAGCGCAGGTAGTAAAATGTAATATTTGACAAAATCTGGAAGAGGAAGAATAGTAAAATCTTTTCCAGTCTTAAGCTTAAAAAAAAAAGGCATCAAAACGGGGGGCAAGGCACAACACATTTTTCCTGAAAGGTTTCATCACACCGCATCCTCTGAAGTACAGCAGCCTTTGCAGAACTTCAGTGATGTCTAATAAGTAGTTCTGAGTACAGATAACAGCCCCTAAAATAATAAATAAATAAATAAATTTTAAAAACCGGGTGTGTGGGGAGAAAATGGGGACTTTCTCCCATTCTGCTCTGCACAGACAGAAAGCATGCCCTGTAGCTCCCACAGATCGGAAGCGGTATCTGGGCGCGTGCACGGGCTCGCTCCGCGCACCCGTGCCCGAGCAGCAGCAGCGGCAGCGGCAGCGGCAGCGGCACGCACAGACATCCTCCCGCGGGCGCGCACCGCGCCTTCTGCGCGCAGCCGGGCACGGCCAGGCACCCGCTCCTCTCCGGGGAGCCCGGGGGCCTCGCTATTAATGACCGCCGAACAGGCAGCACCATGTCACTGTGACAGCCGGGCGCCTGAGCGATGCACCGCTAACCACCATGGAAACGAGGAGAAATAAGAGCAGCTAGCGAGCATCTCTCTCTCTCCCCCCCCATCCCCCCCACCCCCGCTTTCTCTCTCCGCTGGATTGCGAGCCTCAGACAGCCAGGCAGCAACAGCGCCTGGCAAACGCAAGGGATCTCAGCTGGCAGCACAGAGAGTCTCTCATGTTGTAGGATATCAATAGATACATCTTTGTATTATAGACTGTTAGACACACGCATGCACACTCTCTCCCACCCATACATACATGTGTGCTCATCTATACAGACTCTGGCTTTAATACAAGTATGTCGCTACCTGAACTAAGGATTCAAAATCACTGAGATGCAAGAACTCCTCCAGCTCTGAAACTACTCTTATTATAGGGTAAGTTCCTCTTTATTTTCAATTTTACCCTGACTTTTATCTTAACTTGTAGACTCCTTCCCCTTTCTTCTTTTTGGAAAGTTATTTTACTAGTCTATTTTCACATTTTTCTTTCTGAACAGAAATGCAAATGCAATACGCTTTTTATGCCAGAGATAATCTAAATATGCTTGCAATAGTATCAGATTTGTGCATTTGATAGCTTGAAAGAACATCAAAGGATAAAAAAATATAAAAGGAGAACGTTTCCACTGATGTTTCAGAGGCAATATCAAATTAAACACTTCCTCTGTGTTTTGAAACCAATAAAACAGGATACAGGACAGCCTCCTTTCTTCTCTCCAGTGCTAGGATTAAGGGAAATGCTGTTTATGTCAAGACCTAAAAACCACTGAGCAATGAGGCTGGATGAGCATATCACAAACAGTTATTGAATTTCTGCCAGGCTACATCTTAAGGATTGTGGCAAATGACTTTGCTTAAAAACATCCCCTTTCCAGTCAGAAGGGACAGTGTGAATGTCTGATTACTGATGCAGCTGGAACGGACGTTAGGTAAAAAGGATAACATTAAGCAGAGGAGTTCTAATCTTCTTTGGTAATTAACACGATCTCAGCAGGGTGCCTCTATTTACATGGAAGGAGAGTGTTTAAATCCATCACTATAAAAGCTTTGCCTGTTTTAGCATAGCAAGGCTCAGAACTATTTATCTTTGCTTTCCATGTCTTTGTTTTCACATGTCTAGCTGGAGTTTTTGCCCAGCACTGCTGATGAGAAAGAGAGCCCTGCACAGGGGAAGGAGAAGGCAGCAAATGCAGGGGGCTAGAAAAATATCAGTAATTTTTATTTAACCAATTTAATCAACTTAAAATTCCAGGCTAACACTACAGTTGTCTAATGTGCTTGTGCTTATGCATGTGTATGTCATTTCTTCCATGCAGTATGAGAGTACCTCAGTATTGAGATGAACACACATTCGGTAAAGTGCATCAGCATGGATCTGTGATTCATGCATCAGTGAAAGAAAGAGATAGATTTTACTTTACACCATGAAAAAGACAGGTTAGCCCTCTAATGCATGCTTCAAAGTGGAAAAAAATACAATCTGCATCTTCCCGTATGTTTTTGTTTGTTTTTGGAATACTACATCTGTATTAAAAACACCTGACTATTTTGATTATTTCTCCTACCCCTTTTTCTCCCTTCAGCCCCCTCACTCCCATGCACTCTGGAGAACGTCATGAAGATTCTGTTCCTTTGCACCAATATAATTATTTGCTTGTAATTTTAGACCTACTGTGTTCTGAGAAACAAACACTGTGAAAGAACCATCAACAGATAGCCACTGGCTTTAAGTCTGTCACCTTTCCAAAAATGTCAGGAAATGGGTAGCTTAACAATACGTATGGTAAGAAGTCAATTAATTCAGGTGACCTTTGTAAATGGTGACAATAAAGCAGCTCTGACAATATGCCACAGCATTCGACATTCCCTCTGGAAAATGAATGAGCTTAAGAAGAGGTTTTCTTTCCAGAGTACAAAATGAAAGGTATTGAAGCATTAGCTCCTGCTATTGGCAAGCTTGCTTCCTATATTTTAGAAGGTCTGTGAAACCTGTTTAAAGCAAGCTGACTTATTTTATTATATGAAACACAATCTCTGGTCTAATTAATTAAATATCCTGTTGTCATTCGCACTGCACGTGCACTTTAGTTGTTAAAACAAGCATTTCCAGCTCCTGGTTTGGATTTTTACAAAATGTGCTATAAAATAAGTAGAGAAAAAGCTGATTCTGATCTCTTCATCCTTTGCTATGTGCAAAGGACTACTCAGAGGAAACTTTTTCTACATGCCTTGGTAGCTGCTCAGCTTTTCTGAATGTTTCTCCTTATTCATTTTTAATGTAGAAAATAAGTAAATACGAGTAACTTTACACAAATGCATCTAGGGTTTTGCCACATATACTCTAATGTGCCACTTCAAAATATTATATAGACATGCCAAAGAGCTTCAGAAACATGCGGCCATTTCAATCATACATGTACAGAGAACATATACTGTAGATGAAACATCTCTACACAGCATAGACATTCTTAACCAGCAAACCAGGCTAAATGTATGGGGACTGTATTTTGGTTAATACTCCCTCAAAGCTCCTGCAATAATGTTGTAGTGTCAGCCAACGACGGGCTGATGTTGTTATGGTAACCCTGAAGTCCCGCCTTTCAGGGTGGCAGCTCTGAGCATGACGTAAGAGCATGCCTGCTTGGAGTACCCTGAAGTGGGTGAGTACTTCGTTCTTGCACCTGAATTAGACCAGATCAACTAAGTAACGTTGCCACCTGTAATGCAGATCAAAAATATAATGTATAATCTTTGTTAACTGATCAAGACTGAGCAACTTCTGGAAATACTCACTTCCTGCTTTTCACTTGTAAACACTTGTCCCTTGTCACTAGAAAACAAAACTGTTTGCAAGAGAGAGTGAACTATTTAGGAGTGCTGGAGCCACTTTCTTTGAGTCTTACCAATAACCTTTATTATATTAATAATTACAAGCTAACCAAAAGCTTTGCTGCTTGCTGATGATCACTAACTAAAGTCAGACTGGTTGTTAATAGCCAAGTTTTAGAGTATTAAAACAATAGAAGAAGATAAGCAATAGAAAACAAAAGAGTTCTACAAGACAAGCTCTATCTACAACTGAAACAAAAGTCACCACAGAGAGAAAAGTTATACCGTTTTTGAACTTTTTTGAATATAGATGTTTTAGTGATTCATGGTACATTAATGTTTTAGTTAATTCATATATCTTTTCTTCAGATAGTACCATTAAAAGCTGAAGGAAAACAAAACTCTTGAGAGCAACATTGTCAGAAACTACTATTTGACTTCCTTGTCAAATATCACAAACTACTCAATATCAAGTGGGAAAAACTGACAATGAAAAACCAATTTCACATGTAGCACTCAAGAAATTATTTTCTGAAGACAAAGGAATGGACAGTTTCTGAAATTTTTCTGAGGATCAAAAATTATTTTTTTAACAGAACATGCCTTCTACAAGCCTACATACTACTTTAAAAGAATACTAATTCTCATGCTAACAACACAACAAGCAATTAAAATCCTTTGCTTCACTGAAAGAAAATGCCAGTAGAATTTGAGAAGAAACAGTAGTGACAGATGTCATTAGAAAGGTCATTAAACACATTAGTATTACGAGAAAAATCAATGCTTCTCATTGAAACTGTAATGTAACTGTAAAAAGGAACTACAGTGCCTTTTACGTATTCAACTGACCAGTCCACAAACTGTTAAAAGCTGTTATTGCGAAATGGTGTCGTTCATAAAGAGCTTATTTAAATAAACAGTATGACCTTCAGTGTTATACACAAAATCTACAAATGACTTCATCATTTTTTCTCAATAAATTCATATCCTCATCTGAACTGATAAATGTTTATAAGCACAGCACATGGAGCTATACTCATCTGCACCAGAGAAAGATCCAATATGGATGTCAATAAGATTATTTCATATTGGGTTCTTCGTGGAGTAGCTGAATGTGACACTTTGTGAGAAAGAGAATTTTGAGGGCCAAATACAAACTACTTTCACTATTTTGCTTGATCCAATTACCCTGTCCCACCAGGATTTCATATTCTTTATGATTGGAACATCAACTCTATTACAAGCTACAGGCCTGCTCTCTCCCCTAGCATTCACCAAACTGCTTGCTTTTTTTCAAAGCAAAAACAAATGCAGACATTAAAATTAAGGGGAAGTTTTATTTTATAATCACGAATTTATACAGCATATCCTCAAAACCATTATCCTTCATTTAGAAATACTTCTTTTTCACAAAAAATTTATCTCAACTCTTTTTCAGCTTGGCCACAAGCAGCAGTGGTCTAATTCAAAGGAAATAAGAAATAAGATCTCTGTAGTCATATTATTCCTATTCAGTTATTGTATTTCTAGAATTCATTAAAATATCTGCCTCGAATTTAATGGTAGTTTAACTCTACTGACCTCTGTATTAGAGTAGAAAAGAATTTTTGCCTCTTTTGTGCTCCCAGCTCCCAGTCTCAGTCAAACTGGGAAATGCTTTCTAACAACACTGGCACAAAAGAACTCATTTACCTTTTCTCTTTTCTGAAAAGTATCTGTATTTAGAGGTAAACATGCAAAGCACAATAAAATGCTACAGGGAATATTTTTTCAAAATGTCTACTGGTTATTAGTATTACCCCAAGAGTCTTTTAATAGACATCTCTTGTTATGCAAATAGCAACTAGTCTGCCAGGAAGTACTTTAAATTCTCTATAACATTTGGCATTAAAAAGGTACAAATCTTAAGTTTAGCTGTACCAAAAATCCCTGGGCATTCAGCAACTAGTGTGAAAAAAATGAAGAAAAAATATTTTTATGCACTTATATGTCTAGGGATCAGACAATTTCAGAAATTACCTATTTAATAAATTATGGAATAATTACAAACAAAAAAAGTGTGGTGTAATAGAACACACAATGAAGAGCAAAGTTGTGCATCGAGACCTTTTTTTAAATCACCATAGTACTCCATACTATAGTATTCTATTACACAATCATCCTGAATAAGAAAAGATGACCCCCAAATTGTCTTTAAAAAAGCAACATGATGGTCAGACATTACTAGGGCTCTTCTAGTGTGGTGTTGAGAAGTTAAAGGAAACTGGGTTGGTTAGTCTTGTCATGGTGCTAAAACAAAAAGTCATTCTTATTTGAAATAGAATGAGAAATATATGCCAGATTTGGGAGGCATTGAAATAAGAACAGTTATGGGACTCATGCCCTGAATAAGGATAAATACAAATGTCTCCTACTTTACAATAGTAGCATAAATCTGCTGAAAACAGAAATATATGTGTCGCTATTTATATCATATTTATGTGATTTATTCAGTACCTAAAGACCTAATAAAATTTTTCATCTTGACAGGAATAATTTTTATGTGAAAACAGAAACTTTTCTCAAAGACTTTAGCTAGTGTCACTGTAGGTATAAATAGAAAGACTAGAGAGAGACATTTGTTTCTTCACCCCAAGCTCATTCCTGTTGCCAAGTTCTCTCAAGTCACTGAACTTCCTCTCCCCTCTGGAAAGCAGCTTTCTCTAGAGGTCATGTCAAGCATCAGCAGTTTTTGCAGATGACACTTAACAGTGAGCTAATTCACCCAAGTGCAGTACAGTGCAGTGCAGTGTTTCCACCCAAGTGCAGAATTACCTGCTGAGCTCCCCACCCCAGCTGGCTCCATGTTGCATGCCATGGAAGGAGCTGAGAGACAGGAAAGCCCACACTGGTCAAGGCTCACATGGGAGCTGCGTATTCCAGAAAAAACTCTTTTCTGTGTTACAACAGCTCCAAACCCACTGCATAATACTAAACTGCTCTCTTTTGTGTGTTCCATACAGAAATCAGGCAGTGCTGTAAAATTCTCCCTCTCTCTGCACTGCAAAAGGATGTTCTGAAACAATTCAATCAGTTAATGAAATACAGTATTTTCTCTTGACAAATTCTACACAAGTAAATAAAAAAGCCTTTTGGTATGAAAAATATAATTACAGTCAAGTGGTGCTTCATTACCACTGTAACTTGAGGGACATTATCTGCACAACTCCTATTTAATATCACTTTATAACAAAACATAGTTACGTAGGTTACCCTCCTAAGTATAACACTAAAAGATTATCCTAGATATATCGCGTGTATGGCATCATTTTTAACATATATTTCTTTTTTACACAAGATGCACCATGTCAACTTTCTGAAAAGACAGCTGAAACTGTAGACTATTTCATCACACTCTCACAGTACAGTAATTTTACTATTTCATTTAATGTGTTTGGCCAGTTACTTGCTGGTAAGCCCAATACAAGGCTAAAACTCAACAGCACTTGAGAGAAATAGAATGATTAATAACGATTATACCCGTTTATAAAGGCATCGTTATGAGGTGAAAGAAGACAAAATGAGGTAATTGCAAATATAACGATCTGTAAGCTAGAAACGTTTGTCTGAATAGCAATTTCACCCAGCATGTATAATTCAGGTAACATATTCTTCTGAATGTTGCTTTGATATAGATTATTCAATCATCAATATTTTTTCAGACAAACACACTTTCAGTAATTTTGTTTTTATTGTAAAATAAGAGACAAAAAGGATATTCAGCATACTATTCCAGGGTTAGACTCCAAACTCTAAGCTGCATAAACACATAAGGGAAAGTACTCTGTCTTGCAATAGCAGCAGCCAAACTGCTAAGCTCTTTCCTGGGCAGAAAGAAGAGCCAGTCAATCTGAGGAACTGCACAGAAATATTTCTGCATTTCTCACTTCCACCCAAGGATAATATGCATATTGGGGAATACATTATACAAACCCTACACTCCCTCTGATAGGAAGCAATCACCTTGGATATTAGTGCATAGAGTCATTTTAATGAGGCTACTCAAGGCAATGCACATACAAGTGACTTTATTAGGCATTTAAATATTGCCTTCAGCAGGTATTTAACAGTAAACTGTAACTAGAATAGATAACTAAAATTACATACAATTTCAAAGATTTAAATGCTGAAATCTTAAATTACCCATATATTGTCCAAATTACTAAGTACATTTAGGATCTCTGGTCATTTCAATTCAAGCAAAGTATATAGATCCATATATCTGGAATTTGCATACTTGGAGGTCCTGGCCTTCTGCTCCATACTGAAATACCCTTTGCTCTTTTAAGGGTTGGAAAATCCATAAACTTGCCGGTTTTCAAACGTTATTCTCATTACTGGTCTGACAGCCTCTGAGGTTTACTAAAATTTCACAAAAAGAAACAAAAAAAATCTCCATTTATTGTAGGTGAATGTGGATTAAGTTTTTGTGATCGTTACTTTGTTTTAAATTCAGTTTACATGTCAGTTCTTCAAAAAGCATCTTGTGTTGGTATGCCATTATGTCAATCCTAACAACAGCAAACAAGTCCAGAAAACATTAAAAATTAAGAAAAAATGATAAAAAGTTTAAATAAACACATGATATCTGTGCCTGACATAAATATGGCAGGGAAGCTATAATAGTTATGTTGAGATTGTAGACTGCCCATTTACAGTTACTCAGTGGCAAGCACATTAAAAGTTGTGGCATAAATCCACTACACAACTATTTAATCTCTCACATAGAGCTTAGCCAAACTTTCAAAAAGTCTGATTAAATTCTGTTAAAACCATGTACTCCATCATTAATTGCAATGTAAATATTTATTTTTACAATAAAGAGTAATCAATGCTCAGGGCTGAGGAAAACGTTCAATTCCATAAAAATTAAATTTGCATTAGCATTGCTTTAAAATAAATTTTGTTTGGCATGTCAAAGTACAGTATTGAATCCACCATGATCTGTTTGCAATGGAATGCTCAAAGAACAAGATTTGAAAGTAGTAAGAAATTCCAGTTTGATTTTTACCTTCCATGAGCTGGTCTGGCATAAAAGCAGACTTTGCTTTCAGTGGAAGGTTGGACTAAAGAGTTGCTGAGGTGCCTTCCACTTGACAATCTCACGATGATCCTCTCAGCAGGAAGGCTTGCTTCTCTGCCTACGCTGCCTTGGGTAACAAATACAGCACCACCGGCATCGGAGCCTGCTTAGATGTCTTGGTATGACTGCATCAGATGAGAGCAATTTAGATGTTACTAGAGGTGAAGGGCACTGTTCAATCTGTCTCTGAGCTAGTTGTATGGAGCTGAAAATTCTGAAAAGGCAGACAGTCTGCTAGAATGCCAAAGGAAATAAAACTCCATTTGGACACAAGGCAATATTTGCTTTGCTGTTGCCTACCAAGAGAAGAGTAATTCAATGAAATCCCAGCAGGGCACTAAAAATGGTTTAAATGTCCTACTGGCTTGTTTAAAAATTTTAAAATAACACACTATATTTATTCAGTTAACAGAAAGAAACTATTTTCTAGGAAGAGAGAAGTATGATTCCTTGAAACATTACCATCTTAATTTGTAATCTCTGTATTTCTGCTCAGCCAGGTGTTCAGTGTTTTCCACAGATCTGGGGCTGAATACACTACTGTTTTAGACACAGCTTCAAAAATACAGCATTAGCAATCATGAATTAGAGTTAGCATAATAACCACTTTAATAACCAGTTTAAGTGCTAAACTTTGGCTCTAACTTCCTAGTGTGGTATTTTACCTCATGGAGTGAATATACTTAAACTGCTTCACTATTTACATGTTTATAAACCTGCAGTGAGTTTCATGAGAAGTGGTTCTGCTGAGAAAACTTGTCAGTTTGAAGGTATTATTTATGCTGAGTTTCCATAGTTATTGCCAATATCAAAATTACTTCCTCCAATATCAAGATTATCAAGATACTCTACTAGAGTAATTTTAGAAACACAAAATGGTCAATTAATTTTGCCTGAAATTTAGAGTACCCTTTTACAGATGATTAAATGGATGCCGTTTTAAGTCCTAATTTTGGAAAAAGCAACAAACTAGAACCACACAATAGTACTACCTGTAACCCCATGGAAACCAAAGAGTGTAAAGCAGGACAGAAATAAGCTGCAGCACTAAATTCCAGTCTTTGCTCAATCTTATCAGTAGATAATGTAAGACAGCCCTTTCTGTTTTTAGTTCTGCATGTGCATAAAATCATTGTCATGAGATTTACTTAGCACTAAGTTTAAAGGGAGGGTTGGGAAGGCCTTTAAAGCATTTTTCTCATGTTAGAACCATTCTGTGCAGACAAGATTGCATTTCTATTCTTTAGCATGGGTAAATGCTATAATTTGATAATGTTTTTAAAGAAAAATGTTTCTGAAAAAAGTAAATTATATTGCTGATATTTATCACTGGTATTATATCAACTTCCTAAGTAAATATTCTAGCACTGGAATACTCTAAACTGAAAAATATGAAGAATAAAGACATTTTAGAAGAAGAATTTCAACAAAATAATTATTTTAGATTATGTTTTGCTATGACTGTTACATCTGCCAAAGTCTGCATGTTGGAATTCACTTGGGTTAAGTTTTTGAATGTAACTCAAATCAAAATGTTAATGATTCATTATAAAATTATTTCTTCTTGCAACCAGGATGCATTTCTCATTATGCAGTAATTTGCAGAATTTACTAACAAACATTTTCCAAAACAAGCACAGAAAGTTTGCTTTAACAAGAATTCAAGTTCAGTTCTAAATGGGACTCTTGTGAGAACAAGAAAATCTTGTCTTTTTAAACGCCTGCTGGCTTTTAACTCAGGCTCTCTCATATTCAAGATAGATGCTTAATGGAATTTGAGGAATTTGAACAATTACAGGAAATCGTATTTATGTGCAAAGGACAACTTTTAAAATTCAATTTAATTTCTGTTTACATGTCCTGATAATCACACATAGCAAACATGATCAGCACTTAGAGCACCCACAGCTATATCTTATTGACAGTAAATCTAGATAGTTTGACAGGGCAAAAACCATTTTAAGCTTAGCAGTTGAATGCTTAAATGCCTTTCATAGCCATGCAAAATACAAGTGTATGGGAGTAAAAGATGAAGCAGATCTAATTCATTGTTATGTAAATAATATAACGGAAAACCATAAAGAGCAAATTGAGAATATGAGACTGTATGTGATACTGCTTTCCACACTGCCAATTTACATGTGTTTTATTCTTGGACTTTTTCTGCAAAATGCAAAAACTGGTTACCCTAGCAACTGCCACATGTTACTCAGTTTATTTCTGAGGTACAGAGCAGCCTATAAAAGAATAATATTGTGCACTTCTATTAGGATCTCTCAGCGCCAAAGAGAATTCAGAACTTCATGTGCCAGCATGTGCATGTATTTTCTGAAAGTTTTAAGAAATTATATTAAAGAAAGAGTATTGTTTGTATTTTTTAAACTCATTTGCTTGATGGTTTATGTGCAAATTAAAAGCAAAGATTATATTCTGTCCAACCTGATAGTTGTTTTCTGCCTTTTTTTTTTTTTTAAATTACATTTCTAGTAGACATCTATAGCAAACAAGTAAAGCTTTCAAAACTTCTTTAATGATGTACAGGATATCATCTTCCAAAGCGTAATAGGGATCTGAACAGCCTGGTAGAGTGGACAGTGCCTCTGCCCATGGTGGAAGGGGTTGGAAATGAAATTATCTTTAATGTCCCTTTAAACCCAAATTATTCTATGATTCTGTGATAATCATTATAAAGATCTCCAATTCTCATAATCTGTTAAAGATTAAGATTTAGTTCAAAGTAAGAATTAAAGGATTTTGCAGTTGCTCATTAATTATATATACTCCCTCCCCAAAATGCAGAACTCTTTGTTACATGTCTAGGTCCTATATAATTTATGAGGAGATGTCTTGCAATGTAGTACAAAATAATCAGAATGATAAAAAGGGAGTCAACTGAAGTTAGCCATTAATGAACATATCTTAAGGAAAACTCTGTCATTCTTTCACTTTTGAAGTCTGGAAAGGAGCCTCTGTGTCCACTGGAGATCCACAGCCCCTAAGGTCCTAAAGACAGGCCTTTATCCAAGCAGTCTACACAGGAACCAAGCCAGGACTCATAATTAATAGTTTACAGTTAACTACATTAAGCATTTTTTCCCACCTTTCAGTAATTTTTTTTCTGAAAATTAAATATAGTTTCCACATGAATAGTTTCCACATGAAACTATTTTCTAATACAATAGAGGAAAATACTTGGTTACATCCTGATTCCTCTTTCCAAATACATGATTTTGCCCATTAAGATAATAAAAATATTTCTAAATTTGTACTTGAAATGGAATAATAAAAAATGTAAAAGTGTTTGGATTTAAATAAGCATTTGAATATTGTTCCTGTTACCTTTTTCACAAGGTCTAACCAGTAAATGCTGCTCTGCCTGTTTTACTTATCTCTGCTGACTTCTTCTAGATCATCACATACCTGAAAAGAATGCAAAAGCTATGGATCATCTTAGCAGAAGAAAATAAGCTCAGACACATTTTTTTCCTCTGGTTATCAGGGATGGGGATTTTGACATGTAGCTAAAACTGCAAACTATAGTATTAGATTGACAAGCAAAACAAGAGCACATGTACAGCCCCTGAACAGGTTAGAAGTTTTGAACAGATCTGGCAGCATCCTCTTGGATTGGAAGGGTAAACTAATAGAGGCTAATTCTGTATTTAGGCTTTGGGAAGCATTCAAACTAAAAGTGCCTCAGACATTACTGCTATGAGCATATGCTTCCCTTTGGATTATGGTGATGCTTGGTTTAATCAAACTACAGAAACACAATAGCAGAGAACATATAAACAGACCTTTTTTGCATTCCCTTGGGACATACTATAGAGTAATCAATTGTAAATTAATTGGGGAAAATTTGTTTTGCATAGCAAGAGAGGAAAAACATTAATTCAGAATCATTTGCTTAATGGCAATTCTAATATGTTATGCATGTATTCAACCTCTTTTTTTATAGTGAGATGCAAAACAATTATCAAGGATGTCAATATCAATAAACTGTAATCTACACCTCTCTTACAAGAAAAAGTAGTCAAAATACTAGATAAAATTTAATTTCTACTAAGAAATATTCAGATTAGTTATTTAAGTGCATCAAATCTTCCATCATCTTATGAGACTATATAACCATTTTATTACATTTAGGCACACTGGGTACAGATATGCAAAGCCACTCAAGAGCACAGAGGTTTCCTTTTGTACAATCTATCTGTATGTAAGCATTCCAGCCAGTGCAAGCTCTCCATCTGTTACTTACTTTAGGTCTTATGTAAACAATACCTGCTCTTAAGTACACTTTCAAGAGAAACAACTACTGAGCTATTAATGGTATAAGTCTAAAAATAATTTTCTTTATTTTTAAACAAAATCCTGCACTTGGTTTGTCTTACATTGGTCTAGGTAAATAAACAGATAAAATAAGTATATTAAATATATGTGATAAAGGGACAAAAGAATTTTTTTTAAAAGTCACTCTGTGGTTAAAGTCCCCAAGTACATCTTCAAGTGAAAGCACAAGCACATACATTAATAAAAGAAAAATATGTAAAAGAAAATAAGTATTTTGCAGTTTATTTGCCTTAATAAGTAAGTCACCTTAATTTGAGACTTAGTCCATGTGAGATTTAATAAATGCCATTCTTGCTCTGATTAAATGTCAGGGCCATAGGCTTGTTTCAAGATGAGAGAGCAACAATTTCGTGTCTATAATGAACCCTCCAGATGATTTGTCTGTGCAATACTTTTCTTATCAATGAAACATCACAGTATCTTAAACTGTAGGTTCTCCATTATGATATGGTTTGGTTTAATCAAAATTCATTTTTATTCTTAACACCAGAAACAAACATGCAAATTTGACCTGTTTGTTGACTAGACATCTGACAGAAGGCAGAGAGGAAAGAGCAGTCAGAAATCTTATTGCACATGTGGAAAAGAGTTGCTTGTGATGATTTTTGCTTTTCATACCATTAATGAGGTTTGAGACCCCATTTTTGAAGTTCCTGTCCTCAAATCCACTATTTCCACAGCCAGAGGCATTGTAGGTCAATGTGGTTATCTCAGAAAGATAAGGTTTTTGTGACTCTACAAGCCTAAGCCCCAGAGGCACTCTTTGTCCATGTGGTTATCTTAGAAAATAAAGCTCATCACCACACAATTCTACAATCTATGCCTAACCAGACACAATCGAGCCCTCAGGAATTAATGGACTTTCCTAAGTGGTATAAAAAGCATCTCTCAGCAGAAAGAAAGCACTGTGCACTGGATCATTCGGTTCAAATTCCTTGCATTTAAGAATTCAATAAATAGTTTACAAGTATTGCTAGAAGTATTCTTGGCATATTGAAAACTTAGGTCTATAACATAGAAATATAAACATCGAAAAATTGCTAAGAAGTTTTGCAAAAGTTACATTGCATTCAGAATCCAGACATTCTGAATCGTATTTGCGCTCTCTTTTTTTCTGCTTTTCAAATTTGTTTGCAGGAATAAATCTGTGTTCAGACAAAAAGCTGTGCAAAATGAATTCTGAGTCTATTACTTGAAATTGTTCAGCTGTAAAGCATACTCTGGCTTGGATTCAACAAAGTTCATAAGCAACAGTTTATGAAAAGTGAGTCATTTACTTTGAAAGTACTCCAACACAAAGAATTACACAGAGGTAACAGTAAATGCAGAATATCAAATAACAAATATGATTTATTGTGTTTTTTCAGTCTTGTTAAATGGGAAAAAGAAAAAGTGTTGAAAAAAACTGGTAAATGAAATCCAGTACATATAACAGCACACTGCAGAAAGTAGGAAACATTGACAACCCAAAGAGATATGGAGCTTGGCCTAGAATTTGAGACCTTTCAGATTATGTGTGATAAACACTTAGCTCTCATAACAGGTTGATGGCATTATAAATGTTGGTTTCATTCATCTCTTTTAGGCCTAAAGGATTGAGAAGTCTAATTCTTACCACATGGGTCCCCAAACAGCCATTAGGAAGAGAGCCTTAGTCTGAGTGTAAAAAAAGCCCTCAAAGCACAAAGCAACAAATGTTCAATTTTTTTCTTTTTAATGAGAAGTGCTAGAAATCACTGTGTAGAGCAGAATTTGAACTAAGTTAACATCAATTTAGTTTTACTTCCAACTCAGTGAACTTCCAAAGATGGTGACCAAATAAATGGAAAGGAGGAAAAAAACCACCAACCCTTCTCTTTGCCCTCATCTTACTCTCCCATCTGCCTCTAGAAAACAAAACTTGTTTGTACCTATTCCTTTCAGCATAAATCAACAATTACATGTAATAATATTATATTGTCATTTTAAATTGTGCTCAGAATACTAGCCATCAAGGAAGCAGTTAACTAATTCCTTATCATTTCACAGCTATTTTACAAACATCAGGTGCAACTGAGATAAACAAATTAAAAAAATAAAAATATTAAAGAAAATAGTAGTAATTCTGAATAGTTTGACAATTTTTTTTTTTCCAAATATATTTCTTTTAAACTCCGAACCTTGCTGGCAGGAAGACCATGAATATAATGAATGGTACACAGCAGCATCCCATACAGCAGCATAGGATGTGAAAGGCTAGGAGACATACATGGAACTACTTTAAGTTGATTTCCAGTCAATAAGTATTCAAAATATTTTCCAGGCACAAAATTAAATGAGACCACAATTAACGTCAGCTGCATTCTGACACATGCCCATACTGCAGAGTGCTCCATCTGTATCCTCCTTTCCTGCAGCCAGACACTGAAATGTTATCTGTAACTCTACTTACAATGTCTACTTTATGAAGAAATAGATGCAGTTTTGTAGTGAGTCTCAGTGCCCCCATAAATATTGTCACATCAGACAGAAGTCACTGAAAGCTAATAATTTCTAACATTAAAATAAAAAAAAGGATATATAATAAAGACTGTTAGAACAACTGCTGTTTTAGAAGTATGTTGCCTGATAGACCCGAAGAATTAGCTGTAATTGTCTGGTATAATTTTGTAACCCTGGAAAATTCTTTCTATAATACGCAGAATGGAAGCCTAACACTTGTAAACACTAAAATATAAAACTAGCATGGGTAGCCTCTGGAACTAAGGATTTTTCTTCCAGTGAAACAAATTCTGTTTCATGCTGCTTAGCTATTATTATTTTTAAAATAGAAAGCAATTAAAACCATGGTGAAAAATTTGAGACCGACTTTCATAACAAAAGTATTACATACTCAATAGCAGTAAGATAGGAATGAGCCTGTTCCAAAACAATCTGCCTAAACTAATTACCAAACTAATGAAGGCTAATCATTTCAAACCTTAATAACAGCTTGAAAAATATGCTATTTCACAATTAAGCAAATGAACCAGAAAGATTTTTCTTTCACTAGAATGTGCTGATTTATCTTTCCATTGGATTTCAAGGATCACATTTGTGTATAATCTACTACTTTATTTATAGAGTAAAACAAAATAAATCAAAACAAACCTTCCCATTCATCAAAAATAGTTTGTTGTAAGTTTATTTTATATTCTGTTACAAATTCAGTGGAGAGAAATGTTGCCTCCTTCTCCTTAACAGCTCTAGAAGTTGAGATCATATACAGGGAAATATTTGGGGATGTTAATAGGAACATTTCTGCTTTTACAGAATAGAATTCTTACTTCTCTGACATAGGGGAGGTCTAATAGCAATTCCTGAAAGGATTAAAACCCTGAAAATATCTTGGAAGACCAGAAAGAGAAAGAAATTAGGCTTATCAAGACTTCTTCACTTTACCATTTCCTTAGTTATTAGTTTGGTAACTATACAGTATTAAAATGAGATTATTCAGCCTAAGAAGAAAACAACTATGAATGCTTATCAATTAAGCATAGCTAATAGTCAGCCTTTTGATTCACAAACATTGAGCATTAGCTATAACCAAAACATCCTTGGTATTTATCTTATTTATTAGGTCATCATCCTGGACAGTCATGATCAGGAAAAGGATGTCTAATACTTCTGGAGAAACATTCAGATGTTTTGCTAACTCTCAACAAAATGACAGTTGACTTCAAAGCATGAGTTCCCTTGACAAAAAAGGGCTTGGTAATAGATCAAGCTAATAAGAACATAACCTGCTCAAAATTCTTGGACTGGTGCGGATCACAACACAACAATGTTCAAAGGAATACCAAGCCTTGCCTTACCTTTGTCAACATGTAATAGGAGTTTTCCATTTTTATTTCTTTCAAGCTAATTATAGGGGTTTGTAACTAAGTATCTATGTCTCCACCTCCAGTAGAAATTCCATCTTTCATTAAAACATTAGGCTAGTGAATATTGGTTTTCCATATCCAGATGACTATAAAGTACAAGGACATTAAAATGGACTGAGACATCCTGACTTTGGAGAGAACACATGTCAATATATCTTCAGTATTTTGTTCCAAGATAGGCTTCTGTTAACTACCAGAAAAATGTTAAAAATGTTTTTAAAACTGACCTTTGAAAAATAAGTATTTGTGGAAAAAAGGCACCTAAACACCAAAATTATTTCCATCTTAACAATTTACATTCAACTTTAATTTTTAATGTAACCTGGGAATTATAATGAAACTACAACCCAATTTTCAAGCCAAACATTTTTATAGCCTTTAGCGTATTCTCCTTACTGCTTGAAATGCAAGTCCTAAAAGCCTGCTCCTGAAGGACTGCCAAACAAAGCTATTCCACCTCATAACTACTCGACTTTCTACTCATTACTTCTATAACTTTCAAATGCTATTTCATCTTCCCTGGATGTTGCTCACATTATTGCTCATGAATACCAAGAGATAGAAAAAAGCATTCTGTCACCTTCAAGGGAATGTTTACAGGACTTTTCAAGTTCTCAGGCATTCAGATGTGATACCTTGCCTATTCATTTAATCACAGAATAATCTCAACCTTTAACCAACTGAAAATTACTGGATGGCACCAGAGATTCAGAACTGAAATTTCAGAAATACATCAGGATCATTCTCCACAACCAGTAGTAGAAAAGTAAACCTGATCACTCAAGGTTTGAAAATACAGGAATTAGAAAACTCAGTGTTCCACACTTCATTTTCCAAACCTGGATTAACTTTCAAAATTTGCATTTCCCACATACAACAGGATACTATGATAAGGACAGTTTAAAGCATACTTAAACAAACCTAAGGACCACTATGGATTTTGATCTTCCATGTTTTATATTCTTTGTATTAGGAATGCTAAAGCAACTTAAGGTGACATTTCCTAGCTCATTAACAGAGGACACAAAGTCATTTGCAAGGAGCCAGACAGGTGGTTTATAACTTCCATCATTATAATATCAAACAAGGTGACAACTATTGCCTGAAGAAAGGATAATTATACTACAAGAGAACTTAAACTATATATTTAGTTCACATATATAAGAACTGGCAGAACAAAGCCACACACCAAAGCTGAATTATTCTCATTTACCTGTTTATATTATGATTAACCATATTAACCCTCAATTCCCTTTATCGGTAATGGTTTGTGCACTGCATCAACTAACTCCATGAACTGAATTATCTTCGGTAATGGTTTGTGCACTGCATCAACTAACTCCATGAACTGAATTATCTTCAAAATATCTGCACTACCTGTTAAGCACTGCTGTTACATAGAAGACCTACTAATATTTTTAGAGAAACACCTCAGCATCTTAATCTCTTTATTTGGATGGTCAATCAAATGCTATTGGGATGCTGTCTGCCTGGTTTTAACATACTAGTTAAGGAAGGATGAGTTGAGAAGTCAATACACCCTTTTAAATGTCAGCGTCCCCTGCTTTAAACTCTTCCATGGTGTTTGTGTATTTTTCTCCTCAACTATAGCAACAAATATAGTTTTAAATACTGCAGATTGCATGTAGGATTAAAAGAAAAACAACATGGGTCATCACCTTCAGCATGTATCTAGAGAATTTCTAGGTATTTTTTGTGCTTCTAAACAATTTACCTAGGACACTAAGTACTCTTGGATTATGTTTGCCCACGATGTTTTCTCTATATATACTCCTAATTATTTTACATACATGGCAGTATGTATTTTCAATTAGTTCCAGTTAGTTCCCATACATACTCCTAGTTAATTGGGGAGAACCATCTATTCATCAACAAAGACTACCAGCAATTAATCTTCATATGGCCCCACGTAGTTGACATATTTTTCTAGAATTATGATGCACATACAGCAAGAAAACTCCACATTTATTCAATAAATATAACTATTCCTTATCTAGCTGTAAATTATTTCTCACTGTACTAAATATTTGTACAAAGAACTAACAATTCTTTCTACTCTGTTATCAACAAATCTAAAACTGTTTTACAGAGGAAGCAACCTTCATTTCCCTAGTCTCTTTCAGAAAATTTATTATAATTTTCCTCATACCAACTGATTCTGCCCTAATTTCAATTTGTGGTATTGAACCTCAATGACCAGCAGCATATACCACATTTCATGAGGTTTCTTACCTGTAGCCAATATGCTAACATGATTTTTGGCATCTGCTGGGTTCATAATTTTTGTTTCACAGGCATTCTGGTGCCAGTGGTCCCCCTATGACTAAGGAAGCATACAGTGTCTTTCTTCTACCTTCTGATAATCACTCTGATGAGTTCCATCTTTGAATCAGAAATTACTACTAGACCCTGAAAGCATAACTTGTCACTTTACATTGTTGAAATATCACACTACTACAAGATCTATCTTTACTTATTCAAGTGGTTTTATGGCTGAAAAAGACAACCATGCCATTGTCTGAAAGCATCAAGGCTGAAGTCAGGCTTAAAAAAATGTCTTAGAATAAAAATGCAGGTTGCTTTGGCATAACATCATTACAAAATTATGCCCAATCCATTTTTGGAAGGATACACTGGAAGGACAGTTTGAAATGATTTATCTGTCCCACTTCAATACATGTGGTGAAAAAATAATCATCCATAATCATCATTAATAGTATCTTTTCAATATCTTAATTCAAACTTGCCTTTTCTTCAGTCTGAAGAGCAAGTTTTCCATAGCAAGAGGTATTTCATTACACAAATTCCTCGGTGCATCTCCATCATTCTGACCATAATGTATGAGGTAGTGTTCCTACCTGTCCCTAAATAAGCACCTACAGCAGATAGGCCTATCCAAAGTCTTGGAATCATAAATAGGAATCACAACAAAATGCAAGAAAAAAATGTGTGTCAAGGAAAATCTAAAGCAAACTTTTGATTACAGTGATTGCAATCTGGTTGATTGGCATGAATTCTTGAACAATAAATACTGGTCAAAATTCTTTGGAAGATCAGAATGTCAGATATGGCATCCAAAATTCAGAAAGGTGATACAAAGATGATAGATTCTGCAAAGCTAAGAAAGAAATACAAAATCAAGATGTGGCTATATCATGTAACTTTTGTAATTGAAGTAATCCTGTTCAATGCTAATGAGCCAAATCATTTAACATGAAGGAATTGAGTAAATCTTTCACTTCAGACTAAATTTAAAAGAATATTTTAAAACAACAGTAAAACACTAGAAGAGTTATACATTGGGAAATAATGGAGTGGAATCGGTGAGTATTATATCTACACATGATGAAAAGGTTTAAATAAACTTTCAGTTTTGAAAGGAAATTAAAACACTTGAAAGAGGATTCAGTTAATGTTCCAGGAAGTATAAGATTATTTTGCTGTAGTGACACACACTGTAGAAGGAATATGATGCTTAACTGTAAGTATTGCTGTTTATCTGTATTGTGTTTACCGTCTTCTAGTCTTATTTTACAAAGTAAGTCCTGAGAAGATTATACCATCATTTTAACGTATGTACTTCTGTGAAAATAAAAAGTGAACCACAATAAACATATATTGCAGATCAGAGCAAATGAATAGGTTATAAAAAAATACCCCATAATTTTAGGTCTAAATATAACATTAGTTTTGAGAATCACATCAAAAAAACCCTTAACATGTAGTATTATTAACGACATGCTTAGTTGAGCAAAAACTGTAATTAAAATTGAATATAAACCCAAATGCTTTCTGCAATCAAAACAGTATATGACAGTACCTCTATGAGTTTGTAATTTATGAATATGCTTAAATTACTCCAACTGTTATAAAACATAGCAGAAAAGAGAACTTTTATTTCCTGATCTTTACAATAATATTCTGGTTTATGCATTGTCAGTTCTTGCATCCTGCAGTATTTTTTCTCAACCCATTTCTCTTCACTGCCTCAAGCAAAAAAATATTTAAAAATTACCAAAAAAAATTACAAAAAAACTATCCATTTTTGTTGAGCAATACATTGTGAACCTGGTTCCCCAGGTATCTCTGAATGAAAGTAATCACACAATATAGTCACAATTATAAAAAAGCAAGTCAGCCTAATTTGGTAGGAATATTCATGACATAATAAATATCTCATCCACTACTGGCACTTTAAAAATAAAGCATTTTTTTGTTTTTAGTTTCTGCTTACTATAATGATAAGCAGTAATTTTTTCCCCTTCATGTATCTCAAACCAAATTTCATGTAATATATTCTAAGTATACATCAGTTACTGGCTGTGACTGTAGCAGAATGTTGCTGATATAAGTGCCTTCATTAAACCCAACTATATCTTTGGATTATTATGGTTGATATTCAGTATAATGCACACTGGACAACATTTTTTTAAATTATTATAAGAACATTTACCTTGATGTGACCATGTCCCAAACAAACCATAAACAGAACAATAAACTAAAAGGTGAATTCCCTAAATACTCAGAGGCTCCCATTAAAAACCAACAATTTAAAGCAATTTAGGTCTTCCAAGCCTAAATTTCTGTTATTGACAAATTATAGAATAGAAATTGTAACTCCTGAAGTCATCATGTTTATTATTATGCTAGTTTTATTACAGTGACCTTTTTCCACATGATTAAAACCAAAGAAACCCCCCAAAAACAAACAACAACAACAAAAAGACAAATTAATTCCCAAGGAAAATATCACGTGGTGAGTACAGCCACTACCAGTAAACATCTACCTACAAATACCTGAACACACCTATTTTTATGGTTTAGGTATATTTAATATTTACATCTTAAGAGCCGCAGAGGAAAAACATATGCAGATTTTGCCAGTAGCTTTGCTGGATTTTGGCTAGGTTTTTTTACTAGTCAAATGTACTACAGACTTGCAGAATCTGTATAGTAGCTTTCTAGAAAACCAAGCCAAAACTGGCCCGAAATCTTTAGTTCTGGCCATCTGCTAGAAGCATCTGGTAGCTGGGTACATGCACCCACATCCAGAACGTGACTGCTCTCTTGCCAACTATGTGCCTAGGTAACTGCCAATATGTGCTTCTCCACTGCTAACATGACAACTGTCAAAAATGAGCTGAACATGTACGAATAAATCTAAATTAAAGTAACATATTACTTTCCTAAGTTACAGCCATCGTTTTTGTACATAATTGCTTGATAATGGCAATGATAAATAAGTTGCACAGTAAAATCTGTCTAAAGTTAAGAACTACAACAAGGATACCAATGATCTAAGTATTTTGAAGAGTTATTGGTAACATTTTAGTCTGTTTTCTCTGACAACTAGAAAATATATATGTAGTACTAGCGATGTGTTACATCTCTATATAAAAACATCAGAATTATACATGCAATAAATTGGATGCAAAAAAATTCAGGAAGAAAAAATAAAAAGCAGAAACTTTTTAAAGTTTCTTTTTCTTCATCCAAGCACATAAAATTATACACAGTTTAATGGACATGTACTGAATATATTGCAAGAGGATTTGGAAGCAATATTACAAATGAGAACATAAATAACAAGTTAAAATACAAATGGTAAAGAAACGTGTGGCTTCCATTGAAATTCATTCTCTTGTCATATAATTTTCTAAAATCTCTGCTCACTAAAAAACATAAAAAGTATTTTTTGCACTTTATATTAAGGAAAGTATAAAATAGGTGGCAAGTGTAATTACTGAAATGATTAATTCCTTTGTGAGATCAAAGTAAATTTTCGTCATCTTTTGCTGTGACATTTGTGAAAAGGAGAGATGTATTCAATGGCTAGGTAGTGTATGATTAAAAGTCAAAAGCACATCAGAGATAGAACAATAGAAGGAAAATCTGAAATCAAAGACTAGAAAAGTAATGCAGAACCATGACAGTAAACTACTAGACCATGGCTAAGGGAGAAGAATAAACCCAAGGATATTCAGAAATTGCCACAGTGACTTTTTTCTCTTACTCGTCTGAATCATCAGTTGTCCCTTTCCTTGCATTTAATCTTTAAGCTCCATGGAGTAAAGATCATGGTTTTGTTTTGCAGCAAGTGAACACAGAAGGTGATGTGGTCCTGATCCACTGCTTTAGTTCCAATGTGCAATAATGCTGCTGACACCTTATTAATAATGGTAACAAAAATACTATTTCTATTAAGCTTTTTGATTTTGATTGACAAAAATCTTACTGCACATACAGGTACTCCCAAAGTTTTCTGCCCTCCGATGGTCAGTGATGGTAATCCCATTTAAAATAGGCCAGAAAACATACTATTATTTTTCCATCCTCCACTTTTTAAAAAATGTTTTACTAAATGTTCCTTTGTATCCATTGAAAAGTTACTCTAGAATAGCATATAAAATAAATTAATATATATACATATTCTTTTGAATTCCATTTAACCTTTTGCTTTCATCACATTTACTTTGAATACTGTATTTTCTAAGCTGTAAGATTTAATATATTGCAATGTTTTTCAAAATACTGAAATGTAATTTTTGATTGATACAGGAATGAGAACTGTAGTAAGATCCTAATGAATCATATGTGGTGATAATTCCATTGATATCTGCTAAACTCCATTAAGAGATGGTAAACAAGAACAATAGAATAGTAAGCCAGACTCAATTAGTGAGAGAGAAAGGCTAAATCTCATGTAAATGTAGCTGATCATAATGTTTTTTCTGACTCTATCTGTATTTGTAGATTAAAATAACCTCAAATCACACAATGTCCATTGATATTAAAAAAAATTCATGATTTATAAAACCTTGTCATTCTTGCAATGGTTTAAGGTGTGAGAACATGTCCTGTTTTATAGGCATATTAAACATTCCAAGATTGTGGCTTTCCCTCAGGCACATTTATGCCACTTAAGGAGAAAAATTAACAGGAGGTATAACAAGTTCACAAAATAAATATAAACACATATGCTGAAATAGTTATTCAGATAGTTCCAGTCCAGGGTTGAAAACCAACTTTGCCATTTCTTTTACATCTTGCATATAAGGCAATTCAGGGCCAGCCTGAAGTTCTAAAAATCAATCATTAGAAAAAAAGCAAAGTGGACTTCCAAAATTAGTCAAGGTCCCAACAGAGAGCCCTACCCAAATTTTTCACAAATGTCCAGATATTTCAGGTACTCACTTTTGAGATTTTTCAACCTAAGACATTTGACACTCTCAGCTGCCCAAGCTGAATACCTCAGAAACACAAAATTTCAAGAAAATCCTCATTTGTCTTTTAGTGTGAGGCCATATCTTAGCTACATGCAGGAATATAAAATATTAAGAGCATATTACAGTGAACTGTTAATTTGTATTTGTAAAGCGAAACAGAATGAAACATGAAACACTTTGCTCCAGAGAGTGGAATGAAAACAAGACTGCATAAGCTAGAAGAAATGCTTTCCATTTTTATAGTACCTGTATAATTTTCAGGAATCCTCTCAGATCAGCTAGTATAGCTTACTTCTATAAATATTATTTCAAGACCAATTCTGTTATGAAAATGTATCTATTATATTACTTTTTTGTGTTTTAATGAAATATGTCAAATACATAAGATTTTGCGTATTTTTATTAATTGTAGTGTAATAAAAAATTCCCAAGGAAAAAATGCCTTATAAAATTATCAGAAAGATATTAAATGTTCAAACGTCAGTCTGTATATTTCCATAACCAACATTTATAAAACCTAAAAAACCCTGAAGTGCCATAACTAAAATCAAGTAAGATACGGAATGTCTCATGCTCAGTTTTTGGTTAGTGACATTTCCAGATTTCTGTCCATAGAACTGCTCAAAGTGGTTATAATGACAATAATTGAGAAATGCTCGTTCAGTTGATGTGTTCGAAAGGTAGCTTTGTATGAACAGCTGTGTTTTCAAAATGCTTGCCACCTCTAAATTGGTCCTTGTGAAGTGCACTGTTTGCCTTATTGCCAGCAGGGCACATTGCACGGTAACTGCTGCATTTTTAGTTTTTATCACTGTCTCTCTAACTGCTGAAGTGGGAAAGAACGATTGCCAAAACCTGACGTGTTTCTTTTCCTTTCTGCCCACTCTGACTTGGTTCTCAGCTGTATATTGCTCCAATGATGAGAAATGTTCCTCAGTTTATTCATTCACTGAATGTCTTTTCCAGCTCAAATAATGGTGATACCCTCTTGCAAATCAAGTCTCCAGCTGTCAGTAGCAGCAAATCAAAGAAACCTAATTAAGGCACAACAATCATTGTTTACACAAGAAATAATTCAGCTGCAAAAAGTGGCACACATAGGTACATTTTGCTAAAAGCAAGAGATAATACTTTAAAAGCAAGAGACACACCTCATTTAGTAAGACACCAAGTATGGGTGGCAACAAGGATGGACCTCCAGAAAAAAACCAAATAATCTGTTCACAAATATTTAAACCATTTTAGTACGTAAGTTCTAGTACATGAAAACAATAGCAAAAATCCTGAAATTTAATAAGAAATATTTATTGTATATAAAATATTTAGCCTTTTTATTTGCAGACATTAGGAAGCAAACCCCACTATTTTATCTGGATGAGGAAATACAAGTAAAATCAGATTGCACACAAAGATTTATAAATGCAGCTGGGTAAAGAATTACATCAAAGACTCCAAAACTATGATGCACAGTTCTTCCTGCTGCTTGTGTGGAAACATCTATTCCACACCTCAGTTACTGCTGATAATCTGCTGTGGAGCCTTACCTGTACAAGCTTCTCTGCAGTGAGAAAGTTCTAACAGTACAAGTTCTAAGAACTTGTTAGAACATCACATCAATAATCTTGAGAGGTCACCAAAATCCACTTACAAAGAGTTAATGCTGACATACCTGCATTATTTGAAAGAACTTCTTTTTTAAAACAAGAAAGCAAATGGTTTCTTGGCACAGAAACATTTATGTATGTAAACTTTAAATACTAGTCAAAGAAACAGAACAAATGACTTTCAGGTTGTCTGTGTCCTATGCCTTTAAAACTGGACGTTCAAAATACAAAACTTTCACATAAAAGTCAGATGGTTCAAAGCACTCAGCTTTAAAGCACCAGAACACATTAAAAAAATTCTGAAAATCACTGCTAGTAAGAGCATTTACATTCAATTTTTATTCAGTATTTACTATTACTAGTACATTAATGATGAGAAGGAATCAACGCATTCCAGAAGTTGAAAGTAAATGCTTTTTTTTCCAATACAAACACTTATCTCTGTGACACCACATTCTTCATGGAAACTGAACTTCAGATACAGTTTATGCTGCTGAGTGCAATTTACATGAGGTTTATTTTGTTACAGTGAATGACAGCTCAGTTTTCACTTCAAAATGATTTGAAGACATCTCGAGGTTGGAAATTAGTTACATACACAGAGACACTCACATAATCAGTGCAACCAGTTCAGCAGTTATACTGCTTAACTTGATTCTGGGCTTTGATCGCTTCAAGTGGGTCTGGAAAACTTACATCAATAATCTAATGTTTTCTTATATTCTTAGTCAAGATGCATATTGGAGTCACACTATAATACTGTTACAAACAGAAGACCAAAAAAAATTTTGCCACTTAAAGCATGATATACAATCTTTGCTGTTGCAATATATTGTTTTTTATGTACTCTGTCCTGTGAAGAGTACTACTGTCATATGATTTAGTTTTAGGTTGTCCTGCCAGAAGCAGGTGATCCTTATGGGTCCTTTCAAACTTCACATATTCTATTCTATGATTGTATCTCATAAGCCACCATGGAT
This sequence comes from Trochalopteron elliotii, assembly GCA_024734555.1. NCBI lineage: Eukaryota > Metazoa > Chordata > Aves > Passeriformes > Leiothrichidae > Trochalopteron > Trochalopteron elliotii. The sequence goes on along the minus strand of JANPWX010000064.1, from coordinate 1,105,880 downwards.
GTCCATTCTACTACAGAAACATTATTTTATTCCACACCTTGAATGACCGTTAAAAACAAATAATTTTTCTATAAAGCAATACATAGATGTGCCACTATTTAAACAAAAAAATCTTTCTCAACTGAAACTGTGTATTTTGGAATGATGGCTGCAGACTGGGAATGTCAGAATTATTCTACAATCTGTTATTCAAGCCACTCAACCTCAGTGAATATTTTACACAAGACAGAAGCACTTTAACTGAAGAAATAAGAAAGATTTATGCTAGAATACCATATGAGCTTGAGCTGGTGACTTATTAGCTAAAGCATTCACCAGAAAGAGAAAGGACATCAGATTAAATCATAACGAAGCAGAATTTCAACCTAGATCTCAGCTCTTACTTTCTGCAAAAGGCAGCAGAAAAAGGGTATCTAATATATATGACATGAAAATACTCACTGATGCCCTTACTTTTGGTTTGAGAATCCCATAGAAATTAAAATATAAAATCTGGAGTATAAATGCAAATACAGGTGTATGTTGGCTCAAAAGTATACAAAAATGTAGTTGATGTACTTTAAATGGTACAGCCTCTCAGGTGCCTAGAACACACATGAAAACTCCATCTTTGGTCCATATTTTATGTTTCACAGTGGCCAATAGCAAATTTCCAGGGAGGGCCAGAAAACCAGGTTAGCTGTATTGTTATGCTTCCCCAAAATGCTTTCACAAGTACCTCTACTGAGCAGAAGTCCCTGAGCATCATAGTGGGATCAAAAGGCTGTGATATCTGCAGTAGCAGTCTGTTGAATCTCAATTAATTTAAAATTCAGGTAAGATTTTCAATGATCTTTCAATTATTTGAAGTATACATTTTGTATTTGTCATGCTAAAAATACATTTTTAATATACAATCCAATTGAAAATACAATCGTCAGTACGAAATGTGCTTCAAGAATATGTATCAAGAACATGACAAAAATATTCTCCCCCACATGACCATCCTCTTTTCCCTTACACAGGAAATTACATCTGTGCATTTGGAGTAGAATGATTTTTACCAAAATCTTTGGTAAATGTGACAATAGTCCACATAGGGGTATCACCTTGTCTCCTGGTGGAAAAATAAAGAGCAAGTTGCAGGCATTAACTTTTCAACACAAGCCTTTATTTTTCTGCAAGCCTCAATTTCATCTAATTTCCCAGAACAAAGGAACAGATTATACTTTTACTAATTCAGTCAGTGTGTCTTAGTATTTTAGTACAAACTGGGCCATGTGCATAAAAACATACTATTGAGCCTCAAAACAGCAGAATGTTTTCTGTATGTTTATCTCACACATTGTCTGTTCACTCTATTAATAAACTTACATGTTAAAAAAAATATTAAATGTCCTTAAATGCACATAACACAAAGAACAGCCTCAAAGACTTGCCAAATGTACTTCAAATTGGCCCAATGCTTATGTTACTTTACACAGTCCAACACCTTTCTTCTGAACTGTTATGGAATGCATAGGTGGTCACTATGCCAAGTCCTCCTGGGCCTGGAAAGGACACCTAAAATCCAAATGCTTGACACTTAACTTTTGCAGTTCTGTCTATCTATACCAGCAACCCCTTCAAAGTTATCTATCAATGTCAATTAAGCATTGATCTTATGGTTTGTAAACAATGTCAATGTGAATTTCAACACTAAAGGCAAGGGGAGAAGGGGCATAAATGTGTATTACACAACAGTCTTCAGAAACAAAATCTGGGTGAAGTTAAGTGTAAATTCCATGTTTTGAACTAAATTAAGCAGTGAATATGTAGTACTTTATATAAGAAAACACAGAAGTTTTTGTATTACATGCATTGGAACAAAACGTACACTCAAAGTCGGATTTATTTTACTCCACACCAGAAATCTGGGAAGCACACATTTGATGCCACAAGTGGCATTGGTGCCACAAGGCTTCAGTCTTTAGTATAATTTGGGATCTGAAGGTAGTCTAAAGACTTCAGATTCTTGCAGAGCTACATAGCAAAGAAGCAATTGCTGGTGTAATTTTTTTTCTTTATCACTCTGAAGACACTTTTTTGCTAATATTCCTTGCAGCAGAGGTTATTGAAGCCAGAATAATAAAGCCAGTGATTAACCTAAATTTGCCAAGATGACAAGCTATTTATTATAAGGTACATATTTCTTTCTAAATAACACTTTAAAGAAAAGAAAAAAGTTCTTTCTAAACAGCAAAAAGTAAAGTACAAAAAGTATTAAAAATTACAAAACCTATGGATTTTCAGTTTCATATATTTCTGTATAAATGTCTCACAGGCTTGCCTAAGAATGTCATTAGGAATGCGTATTAATCCAACCATTCCATTTCCCTTTGATTACACATAAATTACATTCTTTATAGTTACAAACTTTATGTAAAAAGTTAAATATTCATGCTCTGTAGGATTTTTCTCAGTGTTTACATTTTCAAAGCCAACAGAAATTAGTCTGCTTTTAGTGATAACTGAAAGAGAAAAGAAAATATTTTAAAGGAGGATAAAATATGTAGAAAAATCTCACTGATATATTTTGCTTTATACTCTGTGGATCTTCATCTTTCTGTAGAACAGTGCTCCACTGGATGTATGACAAGCTAAATTCTAAAGACATATTACTATATTAACTTAATTTATGCTATCTGGATACCACTATAATACTCCAGACACCACAGTCATTTTCTTTTCTTACTTGCAATAATTAACAGTAGAGAGCAAAAGATGGCTAAATTAATTTATAACTTTATAGTTTCTTGTACTAATTATTTCCTCTTCTTGTATTTTAGGTCATCCTGTCATTCCTGCAAACACTAATCAATCATGGGATTTGAAGTTAATACTACTAAATAAATGAATTGTTTAATCTCCTATGATCATCTATACATACTTCATCTTCACAAAGCTCATCAATTTTATGTCATCAAGGACAAAGTGACCTTTGTTTCCACAAAATGCTTCTTACTACTGGACAAGTTGGTTACAAATTTATCACTTATCCTCAGGAAGGAAGTCCTTCGTGATCATCATTTGATAAATGCAAGATTGTGTGTTATTAATTGACCAGATCAGACTGAATTCCAAGACCATAACTGTGGAATACTAAAGGGCCTGTTACATTCCTGAACATTTGAGCTAAGATGAAGGACCTGCAACTCAGAACTAATTTACTGCTTGGTCTAGTTACCACTGCTGTACTACAAGCTGTAGGAAGAAAAGCAGACTGCCCAGAGTCATGTATATGTGAAATCAGACCATGGTTCACCCCCAGGTCTGTCTACATGGAAGCTCCAACAGTGGACTGTAATGATTTAGGCCTTTTTCATTTTCCAACCACACTGCCTGCTGACACACAAGTTCTACTTCTACAAACTAATAATATTGAAAAAATTGAACACCCAGTAGACTTCCCAGTGAATTTAACTGGTCTAGATTTATCTCAGAACAATTTATCCTCAGTGACCAGTATTAATCTTAGAAAGATACCACAGTTGCTTTCAGTGTACCTTGAAGAAAACAAACTTACTGAACTCCCTGAAGAATGTCTCTCTGGACTTAACAATTTACAAGAGCTTTATATTAATCATAATCTGCTTTCTGTGATTGCACCAGGAGCTTTCATAGGCCTCAATAATCTTCTCAGACTTCATCTCAATTCAAATGGTCTGCAAGTGATCAACAGAAAGTGGTTTGAAGCTACTCCTAATCTTGAAATTCTCATGATTGGAGAAAACCCAATAATCAGAATTGAAGACATGAACTTCAAGCCTCTTAGCAATCTGCGCAGCCTAGTTTTAGCAGGTATAAATCTCACTGAAATACCAGATAATGCTTTGGTTGGCCTTGACAACTTAGAAAGCATTTCCTTTTATGACAACAGATTTGTTAGAGTGCCCCACATCGCTCTTCAAAAGGCTACAAATCTTAAATTTCTGGATCTAAATAAGAATCCTATTAACAGAATACGACAAGGAGATTTTAGCAATATGCTGCACCTAAAAGAGTTAGGAATTAATAACATGCCTGAACTGATTTCTATAGATAGTCTTGCTGTTGATAACTTGCCAGATTTAAGAAAAATAGAAGCAACCAATAACCCCAGATTATCATACATTCACCCCAATGCATTCTACAGACTTCCCAAGCTGGAATCACTCATGCTCAACAGCAACGCGCTGAGTGCCCTGTACCGCAGTACCGTGGAATCTCTGCCAAACCTCAAAGAAGTCAGCATACACAGCAATCCCATCAGGTGTGATTGTGTCATCCGCTGGATTAACATGAATAAAACAAACATTCGTTTCATGGAGCCAGAGTCACTCTTCTGTGTAGACCCTCCCGAATTCCAGGGTCAGAATGTGAGACAGATACACTTTCGGGAAATGATGGAAATCTGTCTTCCCCTGATAGCTCCTGAAAGTTTTCCATCTACACTGGATTTAAAAGCTGGCAGCCATATTTCTTTGCACTGCAGAGCAACAGCAGAACCAGAACCTGAAATCTACTGGATAACACCATCAGGACACAAACTTTTGCCTAATACTATCTCTGATAAGTACTACATTCATTCCGAAGGAACGTTAGACATAAGTAATGTAACACAAAGAGAAAGTGGCTTATACACATGTATAGCAACAAATTTAGTTGGGGCAGACCTAAAGTCAGTCATGATTAAAGTGGATGGTTCTTTCCCTCAGGAACACAATGGGTCTTTAAATATTAAAATAAAAGACATAAAATCTAATTCTGTTTTGGTTTCATGGAAAGCAAGTTCTAAAATTCTGAAGTCCAGTGTTAGATGGACAGCCTTTCTGAAAGCTGAAGACTCCCGGGCTGCACAGAGTGCTCGAATACCATCTGATATAAAGGTATATAATCTTACACATCTAAATCCATCAACTGAATATAGAATTTGTGTAGACATTCCCACTGTCTACTCTCAGTATAGGAAACAATGTGTCAATGTAACCACAAAAGGACTGGATGTGGAAGTGAAAGGCCATGAAAAGAACAACATAATAGGATTCCTTACCTGCCTTGGTGGTCTTTTGGGAATCATCTCTCTGATATATCTCTACAGCTGCATCTCTCAAGATATTAACTATGGCATTGGACACAGCTATCTAAGGAATTATCTGAAGAAACAATCCTTTTCACTCAATGAGCTTTATCCTCCTGTAATCACTCTTTGGGACATGGGCAAAGAAAAAAGCACAGCAATGGAAGTAAAAGCAACCGTAATAGGTGTACCAACAAATATGTCATAAATATGTCAGTATAATTTCTGAAGTAAAAAGCACATGACATTATTTGTGCTGAATAAAAAGACAACAAGAAAAAAATATTTCTCTTAGGAACTAGATGCCCGGACTTTGTTGCTGCCAACAAATGGAATATATATGACTCAGTATAAGAGAAGAATTTTAATTAACTGGCTTCTAAGGGTATTCTACCAACCAAATAAAATTAACTTCATATTCTAGAACTTTCATGGGACTTTTAAGTCTGGAATACAGTGGAAGTAGCCAAGAACATTTTCTGTATTTTTTTTTTAAATTATTATATAAAAGTAGTGGAACTGAGCAATACCTCCTCCTGTGCTGTATTACACAAAAATAGCCACGAGTTTTTGCAGTGAACAGATATACTAGGATTGACATACGGTGTAATGAAATGGACAAATTCTGTAGAGTAGACACAGTGAGTATGTGAATTTTTTTTAATGAGAAAATACATTTTTGATTAAAATCAAAATTCTTTTTGTCTTGTTTGTTTCTAAAGAAAACACCCCACCCTTCTGGGAGTTCTTGTCTGACAATAAACAAACACATTCCAAAGTCTGATAAAATATCTCTTTGCATATTCTCCTATTAAAATGCTAATCTGAGCACAAAGGATATTTTTTGCGGATTTTAGGTTGTATAATGTTTCTAAGAGAAATGTAAATTTAGTGGTAGTTTTTTATCAAATTTTATTTACTCCAAGAACATTAGAAAGGCAAAAGGGATGTTGGAGATGAGGTCACTGAAACCCACTTTAATTAGATTTCAGCATGGATATTGGTTAATGAATAGTTTTTTATTCGTTTATTTTATACATTTTATGTATCTGTGTGAAATAATTCTGTTCTGTTAGCAACATGTGAGCCCGCAGATCTTTATTTCATTATATCTGTATTACATAACATTATTACTAGACAAAAGTAGTCTCTTCTAGAATACATGGCAGTGCTTTCCATGGCAGTACTGTGAACCACCATCCATATAAACATAACATCTTTAATCTCTATACAGAAGCATCTCCATGATATTACCCATTTTCCATGACCAAAGACATTTTTATTGCCAAAAACCCCACAGAAGCAACAGGTGAGCAATGGAATTCTTGTGTAGCTGTATATAAAAATGGACAGCTATTCCTTCTACAGATATCCTACATAACCCTCAAGTCTTTAGGAAGTAATAAACCCACCTTGTAGCTTTAAACTTGCATTGTTGCACAAACATGAAAAAAAAAAGTAACAGCACTTTTTTCAGCAAAGTAGAATCTCTTAAAAATCATAGAAAAAACTTAGTTGTGCTAAACTATGCTTCTTCATAATCTCATTTACACAAAGGTTGTTTTTTATCTACACAAGGCGTAGGGCTAAAATTGTCATGTATTTCATTAATTGGGATGTTTACTCTCTTTAATGGAGTAGGAAACTACATTTAATTTCCTCAGAAACAGAAAAATACACACCTGTGTTTCCATTTATTTCATAGTTTTCTCTCAGGAATGTATTAATAATTGCTTTAATGTATTAATGCATTAAAAGCAGTACTTACTGGTTATGCAAACCAGAAAAGACTACAAATGGTTTAACTTTTCTTTGGCATTTGACAGTAAACCTCATTCTGAAATGTACCACTAATGAAAGGGAGATAGCAAACATAAGTATTTGAAATATCTGGCTAGGAAATACCCAAAATACTGCCCTGAAAAAAACTTTTTAATAAATTTATATTACTTTTTTTTTTCTATCAGCTACTAGACTGAAAGATAATGTTTTATTCATAAAAAGATTAAGCATTTACTTTTTGGTAAAAAAATTGCTGTCATTTAAAAAAATAAATTGCAATATTTCATCAGATAATACAGCCAAATACTATCTCATATAGGAACATTTCTGCTTCTAGTTTAGGTAATATGCTTTGAAGTCATAACTCCTAAAAGTACCCATAAAACCTAGATAAGAGATTGAAGAAAAATATGATGATTTATATCCTAAAAGGAAATTTCCATTTTAATAAAACTTACTCTGCTTGTATAGTCTGAAGTAGTGACCTCAAGATAACTTAAAATAGAAATTGAGATTCTTCCCATAATCTTGTGCTGGCCAGTAAGACACAATGATCAACAATAATCTCATAAGATATTCCTTTTTATCTGAAGCCAGAAGAGATTTCTGAAACAGGTTGCTATATAGTATAGAAAATAAGTTCATACACCAGACAATTCTAGAAGAGCTGCAAGAAAAAAACTGAAAAGCAACACTCTGTCAGACATAAGGAAGAAAATAATTCTTATTATTGAACTCAATAGAGTGATGTGTGGCACTGACAAGACAAGAATTTTTACATGGAAGTATACAGTAAGTATGAAAAGTTCATTTTTAAAACTTCAGAAGACATTTGGAAGGATATAGCTAAACAGAATATAGGAGACAGCCATTGAACACAACCCAAAAGAGCCAAAAAAAGAGACTGAAAACTCACCTCATGCTAAAGATAAGAAAACGTATTTGAAAAAATATTAACAATTGCATGCAGCTTTTAAAGGAGTCAGAAACCAGATGACTAGAAATATATCTAGAGTAAAAACAATCATGGTATTGCCTTCTAAGTAGGAAAAAAATTCCCACATCTTTCTGGAATATAGGTTGACTTTCCAAACCTAGTGTTTTGGCAGGTCAGTTGATTGATGTACCAAATGTGTAACTTGAATATCTTTTCCTTTAATACCATTGAAAATAATTGGAACCAATTTTCTCAGGAAAAGACTACATAGATACTCAGGGAAAATGCTAAACTACAACAAAAAAAGAGAAAGATTATCAAAACAAGAGAAAGATAATCTAAACATTCAGTAAACATGAAATCAAGACAGAGAACAAAAATTATGCTAGATGACATAGTTTGTGAAAATTAAAGAAAAAGCCACCAAACTTCATTTCCGCATATGACAAGTATAGAAGTTCGATATTAAACAAGAGAACTGCAATTACTCATTTATATGGATAAATTCAATATATTACTGAAACTTGGCAAGCTTTGCATGATTGGAATGTTAAAATCACAATCATAACCTGTCTAGTCAGAACTGTGCTTTGAAACTGAGACTTGAGCTATTCACTTCACCTTCAATAAAAAAATCTAAAGGAGTTGCGTCCTCTTCAATGTTTCCATTGTAGGGTGGCGTGAAAATGACGTATCAGACTATATTTCATCCATGATTAGCTGCACTTCAATATTCTGAGAAAAAAGGTACAAGCAACCTTTGTAAATAGCATAGGAATACAGTAAAACTAGTAACGAATAATGAAAGCAGATCCTATGGTGTGTGACTGACTATGGTTATTTTTCTGGTTACATTAAGTAGTGTTTCATTTCTACAGTTGTGACCAAAAAGAGATAGAAGGTTAAGCCAATTGGACATCATGTTTAAAAGACTTGTTCTTTTGAACAATCATGAGAAATTTTAAATAAAAGTGTTGTACATCTACCTACTCAACTAAAATATTCTCAGAGAGTTATAAAGCTGCAGGTATATTGAAGTACCTTCAAAGCAACCTTTTATTAAATCATTCCTTCCTTCAGACAAAGCTGAAAACTACAAATTAAATTCCTCTTTCAGCTAAAAAATGCTTTTACAAATGTCTCTCACTTGCTTATCTTTCTGTCTCTCAGCTTCAATTATTTTTAGACCCTTTTTCCCAAAGCCCTTTTCTTTGCCTTGATGCAAATTCTCTGTTCCCTTCCATGCTCCCTGTGGGTTCTTTGCTTATTTCCTGCTACTATTGTTGCCAGACTGTCACATCATTTCCAGCACTTCCAGTAAGGACAGATGTTGTCTGACTTATTAAAAAAATCATCAATGAAACATAATACGTGGAAGCAAAATATTTGAATAGAGAAATACAATTATTAAAGAAAGACCTGGCATTCTTAGAGAAAAACCTAGTTGTAAAGCTGCTCAGGTAATGAGACAAAGCATCTCTCAAGGAAGCAAAGCAGAAATAATGTAATAACGGTCAGATGAAAATAATAATATTGGAGTTAAATAAAGCTGGAAGGGCACGCAGTTTGGGCAGATGGCCTATTCCTGATCCTAAAATAGCTGATGTTCTTTTTAACATTACAGTTTAGATTAAGTGGAAAACAACCCCATCTGCCTCACCCTTACGTAGCTATTGTTCGTTATCCATGTTGATGACAATTTCACACTGTGCTCCAAATAACCATAATGCTTTTCTGAATCACAAAAATACATCAAATTCAGTGCTGGTGTCTTCATCTATACACATTTCTTCCAGTCCAGACCTAGATTCTATAAAGAAAGCCTTTCAGCATTCATATACTACATTTTACAGGTCAAAGAGTTTACAGTTTTATCATTTAGCATGTGAGCACAAGTCAGATTCCTTGAGATGGCTGTTGGGAATAACTTTTGAGGGCAAAGTCTTGTCATACAATTTTATTTTTTGTATGAAATTTTATTCTGTGCTGTTAATATTTATAACTTCTTTTGTTTTGTCTCTAGCATGAATGTCAGCTAAACTTAAAAACATACAGCTGAATACTTTATAACAGCAGAGAAAGTGGGTTACTGTCTGAAGTCTACGTAAGACAGCTAAAACACACTTTTGACATAATGATGGAATGATTTCATAGGACACAGAAACAGAAGATGAAAATCTTAAAATTTCCCTTAAATGGAATATAAAGGGGCTACAAATAGAGTCAGAATTATCACTTTTAATTAAATGCAGTGCCCATTAATTATGCAAAAAAAAAATCCCCTAACCATTTAATTTCACTGTAGTAAAACAACAAACATATTAAACTGAAGTAATCAGCTATGTTTTTCTTTACGTACCAGGTAATAAAAGGATTAAGTTAAATTGTTACTATCAATTATAGTCTCTTAGATTAATCTTACCTTAGCAATTAATATAAAATGGAATATTAAAGTCTTACATAATTTATTTCATAAATGCTGTGAAGGTATTCATGATAAGTACATGTCCATTTTTAGCAAACTAAGTGCTATACTGAATATTCATGTGTTACACAATGTATTCCAAAATATGAAATAATGCTTTCTCCTAAAATACCTACCTGCTTGCACAATTTAAACTATCAATACCTAAAATATATAGCACATGACCACCACTACCCAATTCCATTTATTCTGCAGGAATGTAAAAGGATTTCTTTACTCAAGTTAGGATGACCTGTACCCCCAGGACTTCCAGACTTTCAGTTTGACAAGTTCACAATAGTACAGACAAATGTCACAGCACTTATAAATGTATCATGTTCAATCCACCTTGTTGCCTTTCAGGCTATTGAAGTCCTATTAAAAATTACTTCCTTTTCTACCTTGCATGGAATTCAACCTCTATTGTACCCTTCAAATTTCATTCCTTCACTCAGCAATCTTCTACTGTTTGCTCTTCCACAAAACTATATTAGCAGCAGCCCTCCTTTTTAACTACTTTCTACTTCATTAATACTTCATCTTTTTCCCAGCCTCCTATGAACCAAACTACTTCCAGAGTATCCTACTTCCTAGACTACTTCTAAAGTATTCTTCTCTAAGATATTTGTTTTCATTTTGTAATTATCAATGACACGGGAAAAAAACCCCAAGAAACACCAACAACATAAAAGCTGAATAGCTGTACAGATTTGAAGGCAAATTTCAAGTGTAGCTAGAAGAAAATTGCAACCCTGAAAACTCTGCTGTCTATTCCCCAACCTACTTCAGCAGTCAGCACTGCTTTAATAGTATTATGCTACCTTAAGCTCCCTTTCTCCCCCTTGGTCTTAGGAAAGCTGAGTGAAATGGAGGATGTCCACTACAGGTAGAGTAATCTAAAGTTTTTTGTAGCTTTTGCAATATCTGGATTATTAGAAAAAGAAAACAGAAAGAGAATAATCTTATTATTCATCCAGCCTTTCAAAAGCATAAAACAATTTATAAGCATACACCAATAAACACATCACACCAAAGTACATACACGGAGGATTAAACACCTCTGCAATGAACTAAAGGTTTAGAACAAAAGAAACAGAAATACATTGTCAAAGGGTTGTAAATCTTTTCTCTACCACACTGAGAGGTATACAACTACCTGCCAGTACTTTCAGTACTATCAGTACGAGTGAAAACATTTAGGTGTATAATTTCCACTGAATTTAACAGATACTAGGCTCCAACCTGTTAAGGTGATTTGGACATTACAAAGAATGCCCCTGGATGACCAAAAGCCTGACCATATGAACCTATCCACCTGACTGACAGCCCTCAAGGATTTTCATCTGCACAGCTCTACTAAAGACAGTATAAATGCAATATACATCATTCATTTAATTGAAAACATTACATATATTTTTAATTAAGACAAAATGGGAAAAGAACAATATTATTTATTTAAAATGCTTAGAATAGAATATTTTGTGGAGAGCATCTGTTTCAGGATTGAATAATTCAATATCCGTCAAAGAAATGCTGGATAGTGTAGAAAATTAAACACCAGCAAAGAAATTTTCTATATGCTCAGATATTATCTAGCTACAATCAAAATAATAGGCCATACAATATATTCTAAATAGCTTCATTTTAAGATACCACAAACAATCTAGGTTTACCTCGGATTCTTACTACTTCTGATCTAAAAGGTTTTCAAGAGTCTCCTCCTGATATTCATCTCTAATTATAATTATCATCCTACAGAATTTCCTAGGCTTCAACTTGTCTTCTTCCTTGTGTCTCCTTCATTTGAATTTTTTTTTTTTTTGCTTCAATTATCTCACACATGAAAATTCTCTGTTCTTGTATGTCATGCAACATTGTGATCCCACTATCAGCATTTCTTTTTTATCATTCTAGCAAAGAACTCTACTTTTCTCTTGCTAAAATTTATATTCTACTACACTGGTTGTGTATAAATAATCTAAATGCTTCTTGCTAGAACACTTACATTAAAATGACAAACTTCATGTATAACGCGATGACTTTATGGTGAGTAGGGGTTTGTCTTAAACAAGCACATGACAACTTTGTCAAAAATATTCAGAAAATTGACAAAATATAAGAAAGAAAAAATAATAAAAACAAAAAATGGTAAATTAGAAACCTTCATATGTTGCTAACAAATAAAGTGCAGACCATGCAAACGTTACAGGTAAAAGTGAGGAAAAAATGAGAAACTTTAGATACTCAGAGGAAGATAACTGAACTGTTAAAACCTATTGTAACATAAGATGGAAGAAATATGTTAGAAAAAAACAGAAAATAGCTGTAAAAGTGTGGCCAGAGAGGCCAAAACTGCTAAAAGAACAATTTTCTAACATGATCAAATCAATAAATAAGAGGAAAAATAAGTTGAATGAGCAAAGAGGTGCTACAAGTAGGTTTTAAGACAGTGAAGGAGAAAAATAGGATAGACAAAAGGTATAAGAAGGAAAAGGAACAAGAGAAGGCACTGTGTCTAACAGCTCACCCTGGAAACACAATAATTAAACATAACAATAGAGTAGTTAGTAGTCAAGCAAATTTTAAACAAGAAGAAGTGACAGTAGTAGCAGAAGTTAAGAAAAATTAATGATAAAGACATAAAGAAGACTCAAAGAAAACAAGTGAGCTTAAAGATACCCTGAGATATATAGATAAAGATATATATATATGTTTCAGATTAGGAAAAGACTTAACAAAAATGGGGAAGGAAAGGAAGACAGCAGCCCTGTGTGCTTTGATTTGGCCAAAAAATATTTAGTATAGAAAAAAGCTGTAAAGATACATGTTTTTAAATTTCTTTGTTGTTGTTTTCTTTTCAAAAATATTTCAGATTATTCTGAAATAATGCTAAGGAGACAAACTATAATTTCCACACCTTATGATCACGTGTCAAGGAAAAAGTTACAATACCGATCATAACAGAAGAACAAAAATATTTATTAGAAAGTGAAAAAAAGTGCTTAAGCAATGATAAAGAGCATGTTGGGAAATTCTGGCTAATACGCAGAAGCCAGTGACAGGGAGTCTCATTTGGGAGGTTTCATTAAGAAGACAATTGAAAGCTGATAACCCTGTGTTATTAAGCAAAATACTTTCATAAGGAAATCTCAGAGGGAAGGAGACACTACTGCCTCTAATTAGAGAGCTCAAGGTCCAGGAGCTGCTTAACATTATCAATTATAATGCCACTAATACCCAATGAAGGTTTGTGAATTTTCTTAACATTACCAGAGCCAAAACAATACCAAATATTGTTTTTAAGAAGCCTTGAAGTTCTTTAAAAATAATTCTGAAGTATTAACTAAAAAAACCATTTGAAGACAACAATGAAAGACACTGGAAGGTATTTGAGTTTGCTTTAAATGATGCTGAAAGCAAGTGTATTCTGCCAAAAAGAAGCCAATCATTGTTACATGCAATAAAAGCTTGAAGAAAAAGAAAAGAGAAGACCAAGAGCAGAGGGAAAATCAAAGAAAACAAAATCAATTAAATTAAGAGGGAAGACAAGAAGCATCTTGTTTAAAATTAAGTTATAAAAGTCAAGCTAAAATATTTAAGTTATATGCTAAAATAATGACCAATGCAAAAGAGTCAGTCAGGATACAGTAACAGAAACCTAGTTTTTTATAAGAATTTTTTAAAACCTGTTTTAAAACTCTTAGCAAACTAACTGAAAAATCAGTGAAAACATGGAAGTAAGAGAGACTGAATGAGCCAACTAGGTGTCTGTGTCTTAAACAGAGCTGATCTGCTGAATCTCTAACAATATATTTACAAGTAAAGTTGCTTCTCCAGTGCAATTTGAAGAGATCTGAATTAGGGAGTCCATACAGTGCTGTGAAGCCCTTTAAGGGTTTTCTAGCTTAGGTCCAAGTGCATTTGGACATTATTAGTTTGACAGAAAGGCACACTAATATCACTCCCGTGTAGACTGCATAAACAAAGGTGCTAAAATACACAGTACTAGCCATGGTAGTCTGGACATCACACCACACTCAAGGGGTAGAGGCCAATGATTTGTACTGGTTTGAGACCAGTTTCAAGTGGTGTTCCACAGGGTGCTGCTCTGGGATTTAACTTGCTTATTAATGACCTGGAGAAGACAAAATCCTTGTCAATCTGACAGTACTAATTTGGAGAATGCAGTCAATACATTTAACTACAGGGTTGCCATTTAGAGGAATCTAAAAATGCTGGAGAATTAGGCAAACAGGCTGATGTAAAATTCAGCAGGGACACATGTAAATTCCTGCACCTAGAGTGCACTAACACCTGAATGCCTACCAACCTGTGACTGCCTCACAGGGTAGCAGCTCTCCTCAAAATGACCTGGGGCTCTAAGCACAGCTGGCCAACAGGATACTGGGCTGTATTAACATGAAACTATTAAAAGACTGAGGAAAAGAATGTCCCTTCATTCAGCACTTGTTAGACTACCTCTGTAGTACTTTGTCTAATTTTGGTTCCCTACTTGGCCAGCCCCGTATGAGACATTAATCAACTGTAGCAAGCTTAGCAGGAGGTTCCCAAGATGTCAAGACCCAGAGCTCTACTTCTAAGAAGAAATTCTGAGGCAGCTGGCCTTGTTCAGCCTGGGAAAAAAAAGTAGGTTTGAGAAGAGTAAGTAGCAATCTTCCCATATCTAAAAGGTGGCTACTGAGAAGACAGAATCAGGTTGATTACTGAAGTGCACAGCAGGAAAATGAGTGACAAAAACTTAAAACAGAAGTTAGCAGGAAGGGGATTTACCTAGATATAGGAAAAATAATTAATTATGAGGAAAAAATATCTTGGCAATAGGTTGCAGAGATATGGTACACAATTATAAGCAAAATTATCTGACTCATAATTGACCCTGTTTTAAGCATGAGGCTGCATAGAGGACTTATCTTCCAACCTGAATATTTCTGCAGAGGAATTTTATCCCCAGAGAATATACATGCAATGTAACCTGTTCAGGGAAGCAAAAAACTTTTTAGCTGAAATGACTCTGAAGTTTCATACAGGAATATCCTGTCACTTTTTTTTAAATGATTACAAGAGTTCTTGAAGAGATGTTACCATTTCAGTAGGTGCTTAGGCCTCTTAAATGTCCAAATTTTAAAAATATATTCCGAATGCAGACAGATATTTCCACACTCTTTTAACATGTGGCCATACTTTATTTCAAATGTATTTACTCTACTTTTTTTAACAAAATCCTTAGGAATTTCTTACATGCCTTTTCTCGTGCTCTACCATTTTCATTATGATGCTCTTTGACATATTTAAATGGCATGATTTTGCATAAATGGAGAGCAGCAGACGGTGAAACTGAATATATGAGTTTCCTTCTTTTTTTACCAACACAGACATGAGTAATCAGCTATAACTAGCACATATTTTTCTGAAATGTAAAAAAATTTGAATAAATCCATGAACATCAGAAAAAGATTCAAATTCACAGAGCAAAAGAATATTCAGAGTTGGAAGCGACCCGTAAGGATCACTAAGTCCAACTCAAATGAATGTTGCATGTAGGAATTGAACCCATGACCTTACCATTCCTAGTACCATGCTCTAACCAACCTAATCTCTCTTCCAAAAAAGCATGAAACTTATAAACCAGAAAATCTTTCCTCGTGTACTGTTTCAATTATCATCAAATTTCATTTCTTTGGAGTATGGTTTTGTTCCATACCATCATAGAATCCTTTGTGGTCTTACAACCACATCAGCCAATTCCCTCAGGACTCAGATGCGTGTTGTGAGGTCCCACAGACTTACATACATTCAGGTTCTTCAGGTAGTTATAGACCTGGTCTTTACTTATAGTGGAGGGACTTTGCTTCCCCAGTCCCCATCCCACTGTCCATCCACTCCAAAAGCATGGAAAGAGAGGTTGTTATTGAAGACTGAGGCAAAAAAGTTGAGTACCTCAGCCTTCTCTTCCTCTGTTGTTACCAGTTTATCAGCAGTATTTATCAGGTGGTTTACACCTTCTTTGACCTTCCTTTTCTGGTTAACATACATGTAGAAACCCTTCCTGTTACTCTTTGTGTACCTTGTCAAGTTCAGTTCCAGCTTTTCCTTGGTCTTCCTCACCCCATCCTAGCACAAGTGACCTTCACCTCTGTGCTCGTCTTGGGGTTACCTGTCCTTGTTGCCACTACCTGTGGGTTTGTTTCTTTGCCTTTAGTTTGACCAGCAGGTCCTCACTCAGCCGTGCCAGGTTTTTGCCTTCCTTGCCCTATTTCGTGCTCCTGGTCATTTCTACCTCTTGTGTTCTATGGAAAACTTCCTCAAAGACCTGCCAGCTCTGATCTGCTCCCTTGTCCCAGAGGATCCTATTGACTATCTCCTTGACAAGTTGGAAGTTTGTTTTCCTAAAGTTCAGGGGCCTTACTGTACTATATACCTGATCCATATCCCTCAGGACTACAAATTCCACCAATGCATGATCACTGCAACTCAGGCTGCCTCCAAGCTGCATGTCCCCCCTTAGCTCACATATGTTGGTGACCATCAGATCCAGGAACACATTCCCTCTGCTAGGGCTGCCTCTTACCTGGCTCAAAACCTTATGTGGAACATGGTGCCTGGACAAGTTACATATTCTCCATCTTTGGAAGCAAATGAAGTGAAGCTGGATAGCACTTTGGGCAATCTAATCTAGTGAAAAACAACCCTGCCCACAGGGATTGAACTAGGAGACCTTTAAATACTCTTTCTGACTTGAACCATTTTATGATTCTAAGGAAAACATAAGGAAAAAAGGGGCCACTCACATGTAAGCCAGTGGCTGATCAGTACATCTGCCTGGCAAAATGTTGTACCTGATCACCACAGCCTGTTTTACTAAGCTCTAGTCTCAATTATTTTCTGTGTAAGTTTCCTGTCTAATCTCTGTGTGTGTGTGTGCAAAATCTACTACAGAACCCCAGGCTGAACTGAAGCCTGTGTTGGATGAGACATTCCAGAAGGAATGCAGATGTGGGGGACCCATAGCTTTTATTGCCAGTAACTGTAAGACACTGAGACAATTCTGGGTGGAATAACTGATTGTAGAAAACCCATATGTTGCAGATGAGTCTGAATGCAAGCAATAAAAAACTCTAGCCCTCATCAGTTGCCATCCATGCTGATCATGTTTGTGTGCTTATGCTGGTGCTGATACAGAAACTTTTCTCTCTGTGTTATCTGTGTGGTCAGTTAAGTGTGTGTACTGCATGGTGCATGCTTCTTCCTGTGCAGGATGTATGCTTAGCCTCACCACTGGCTGGACCCTGGGAGACAGAACCACAGTAACAACTCATTTATGGCATCAGGACAAGAACCTCCCTGAGTCCTACAATGCACCAAGGTTGGTACTAGCAGACTAAATAAAAAATATCCTACCAGCAACATGAAGTTCATAGGATTCAGCATCTCTAACACAATTTCTATGATTATCCTATCAATAAAAGCATTATAAGTAACCACATCTGAGGTGATGACTGGTTTAATCTTCAACAATCACTATTTATGTAAATGAGGGTTTTTCTAGTTTAAAAATAGTTTCTAATTAAAAATATTTCATTAGAGAACTTTCCCAAACTTATTCACATTTTTCCCCTGTACAGCACAAAATAAACTCTCACCACAACATCACCACCACAGGCAATAAGAATTGATCAGGGGTAAGCTTATTGGATCTGACGTATGCTGACAAACACTTTGACTAGTTTTTTCTAGGACTTCAAACACACTGCACCATTGAAATTATTTGCTTTTTGACCACAGGCAAAAGAACTGCCTGTTACTAAAGTGAACAATCTGCGCTTCTACCTTTGAGATCCTAATAATCATTCAAATTGATAGCATCAACCAGGGTTAAAATGCCCTAAGGAATCAATTCAGGAGAGCCACACCTTAATTAGTTTTTTTTAAAAAGCAACTGTTTTCATTTTATCTTCTGATATTATTATGCTCTTTCATTTGAAACAATAATTAAAAACATTGACTTGAGTTTGGTATCCTCCTCTCAGAAAAAGCCAGTTTAGTAAGTTTGTTTGACTACTTCCACAGACAACATCTACAGCTGATGCCCATGATCTTGACATCCCCTCTGAAAGCACTTGCCAAACAGTTACAGACAGTCTAAACTCTATCTTCATCCCTACTTCTGTTATTTTCTTAGCTTCCTTCAGAAACTGACTGGAAAACATGAGAGGCAATGAATTAATTACATTTAGAGCATCTGTTTCTTAAAATCTTGAGTCATATAGGCTTCCATCAATCCTTGTTCCTCAAACTAACAAGTGAATCATGCTACAGCAGCAATAATTCATTCCTTTTGTCAAATTGCTAATGATGAAAGAACTTGTAATATTTAAGTCCATATTTATTCAAAACCTTTGACTTGTGTAGTATCCTCCACAGAATCTACTTTTTCATTCCACAATAAAGCATCAGATAGGTAAGTGACAAGGAAACCTCCATTCTCTTGCAGATTCAGGTTCTTCCTGGTCTATACTAGTCAGACCAGTAAGTTCAACTTATTTTATGTAATTTCATACTAAACACGCATTCAGTTGATCACTCATTACAATGTACTTGGTGAGACACCAGCACAGGTTGGCCAGAGAGGAGGTGGGTGTCTCTTCCCTGGAAATGTTCAAGGTGAGGATGGACAGAGCCCTAGCCTAATCTAGTTGAACATGTGCCTGCTCATTGCAGTGGGGTTAAACTAAATGTCCTTCAAAGCTTCCTTAGAACCAAAACTCTTCTATATTTTTTTTAACTCTGTGAAAGCCTCAGACTTTGATATTATAGCCAAAATAATAACTATAAAGAGTACTTATTAAGTATTTCATATTACTGTAGGAAATATCAAAGCTCTTAAAGACTTTTGATAGTTCTTAACTTATTTAAACACATAAAGTCAAAATATTTGGTAATTTTTCAAAATTTTTTTTCTATATAGTTCACTCTTACACTTTGCACTTCAACTGATTTGTAGATACTGCTAAAAGAATCTCTTCCCCATTTAAGATGGTCCAGTGTCACTTTTAAAATATTTTCCTAATAAAACAGCCACTTTAACATGAACTTTTCATACAAATTTTAATTGCATATAGTACAATGAATGCCCAAGTTTCCAACCCAGTTTACAATACTGCAAAATCAATTGTTCACTGAATGACTGCTCATACCCACTCAGCATGAATTACTGCTTTATAAAGTAGATGGATATTTTTCCCTTGGGTGCAGTACAATATAGTGTATCTAGTTAAAAACAGGAGAGAGAGATTCATATTTTCTACTGCTTATTCAAATTTTGTGTACTAGATATGTCTTTTTTTAAATTGCCTCAAGATGTTACACTAAACAATTCTCTCAATTTTTGAGATACTAGTTAGCTCATACTTGTTTTCTTCCTTCTATTTAAAGCCAAAGGATTGATTCCTGATCATTTCATAGGAGAATAAGTAACTCACAATCTCTACCCTACTTATTACACATAAAAAATTACAGATACATATTTCCCATAGCATACATTAATGTTATTTATAATAACCAGTAACTACTACAAACAATAGAAGTTACAGCTTTGATTCCCTCATTGAGAGCAACAAAATCAACAAAGATCAGCATTTAAATTATGCTTATAAGGTTAATATATGTAAGGACATGTTCACACTTTTTTAATCTAGCAATCACTGACTTTAAGACTAGATACTAGAATAAAGTTTAGCACATATTAAGGCATGTAAGTGCCTATAAACTCAGAACTGGAATGTTGTGGTGGCTGCATCATTTGCTCCATCAGCTTCTGTTCAGAGTAGAAATCAAGCATCACTATATTCAACATGAGATAGTCAAGTGTTCAAAAGATTCTGAGTACATAAATGCACAAGCAGCATTGTCGATGGAAAACCTTACTAAATAAATTTCTCATTCTTAAAAAAATCAGGAAATGGTGAACTTCACACGTACCAAAAAAACTGATGTACTTTGGCTAAAAGTGTCTTATGAACTATATGCAGCTTGGAAAAGCATTTTGGGCAATATTGCAAGTACTTATTCCACATGGATTGCTAAATTCAATATCAACACTGAAAAAATAGTAGCTCTTATATTTACAGTCAGTTAAACTGCCATGCAACACCATGGGTTTGCTTTTTTTTCCCCCCGAAATACTAATATCATAGTGTGTCAGAAGATTTTTCTACAAGCAAGAGAAAAAGAGCAGGAAAGGTAAAAACGGCCACACTAGAAATCAAGTAGCTGTAATTACATTGAAGAATAGAGATTTTTTTTTTTCTAGATTAGAGAGTTTGAAAAGGTTAGTAACATGGCTTACAGTAATAACTGCTTTAATCACTAGCCTAACATTGATGCCTCAAAAAGCCTTACACTCTATACCACCTACAAGGATACTACAAAAAAGGAATGAGCTTTTGAAAACTATTTCACTGAAATTTAACTCTACAAAGGTATGAATTCAGTGGTATCAGTTTAGCTATCAATATGCAAGCTAAGCAACACAGACATATTAAAAAATGAAGAAGCAATTTCATGAAACTTTTTCAGATTTTGAATTAAAATTAAAAATTAAAAATCCAGAGGAAGATATTACTTTGAAACAAATGAGTCTCAAGCCCTGCAGTGTTTCATAAATCTCCCTCAACCTTTTCTCTCTTGTTCTGACAAAGTGACATGCAATGGCTACATAAAACAACAGAGGTTTAGGAAAACTTAAAAAAACACAGTGTCTACTATTATCAAAATGACATAAAAACATGGTAATTTTTGGCTTTTATCTTGGAAATGTGTCTTAATTATCCTTCTGCATCTTTAGCATGTTATAAACTTATTTATATTCACAAAAATTACTTTATTGCAGAATGACTACGTAAATACTACACTTACTCTGAAACCAAATAACTAACTTTTATATAACAAGTTAAATCAATGGAATTTCTAGCCAATCAGATCAAAATCTTTTATTTAAATCACTTTTTAAAATAAAAGCTCTTGCTAAGCAGTTTAAATTAATAAATAGCACATGCTAATCCCCCCCTCCCATTTACCACCTAGTATACATTTAATTTGTTCTAGCTTTCCTCTAAGGAATGGCATTTATTCTGTATTAATGTATATTTATCAATTCCCCCTATGTATGGTTAAGTACATACAGATTCAGACAGAGCTTCAATTTGACCAGGGAGCCACACAGGTGTAACATGTCTGCAAAAGGCCACTTATTTACAGCTGCCAGTATATCTGCACTTGGCAGAATTTGTCCTGGAACAGAAGGCAGGAAGAATAAGCAAATAAAGACAGTATCTAACATCTGAGTAATTCTCCTCAGTATCAGTGATGTTCTGTATTCCAGAAGTTAAGAACACATGTGAAAAGAAAAAAAAAGTTATTAATTATGGAGTTTAGAATTTTGTGGCTTTTGGATGACTCAAAGTTATCTTTGCTACTGTGTTTCCAGAGGCAGCAACCAGCAGGATTCCATGACTTTCTTTGTAACAATCATTGTTTTTTAACACTTCTCCAGAGAACGTTTTTATTCATCTACTGGCCAAATGAAACAGTTGCAGTTTTTAAACCTCTTTTCTCAAGAAAATCTCTCTCTGTATTCATCATTCTACCTGACTATATGGCAATAATAAATTTAATGAATTCACTTAGGAACTCTTAGAGTAACGCAGCTTACTACTTCTTTATTCATCTGTTACTAATGAATTTCTACATTCCATTAGTCTGACTGTTCACCTTGGCTGTTTTTCTGGAGTTCTTCCATCTCCCATGATACTGTCTCATTAAAATAGTTTTATATTACATATAATTTTTTTCTCTTCTTCAATAGTGTCATTCCTAAGCAGCCCAAACATTATTATAAAATAATTCATTTACATACCGAATTTCTATACTAAGTAAAAGATCTCTCAACCTTACTCATTCATTTATCTGATCTCTCCAGTCTAATCTTAGAATTACCATCCCAGCATATGAGTACCATCTGTATAAAATCAATAGCAATAAGGCAATTTTAATGGAGCCTGTCATATTTCCTTGGGAATAATTAAGGTGTCACTTGATCTTGAGAAAGACTTTCTGTAGCAATGAGTCTGAGTTTTTTCTTAAATAGTGTAAAAATTTAGATCTACTCTGTCTCTTCTGAGATAAGAAAATCTGCTTTATTTAATTTTTCTTCATTTGAACAGTTCTCATAATCTTCAAAAATTCCTAATCTTATGTATTTCAAATGTTTGTATTCATCCAATTTGTGCTGGCCTGCTACCTGCATCTAGCATAAGGCCAAATTGTATTTTTCTGTGCCAATGACAACTGCAGTTATTTAGTGAATCTGTTTGGTCCTTTAAACAAGGAAGGAAGTAGATTTAGAATATCAAAAGAAAAGTCTGTGAAAAACAAACAAGAAATTATGACAAAAACTATTCTGCAAGAGTAACTTGAAATTAGTGCTGTGGTCATAAACTAAAGCCATTAGTATTGTTCTATTCTGTAACTCCTAGGCACAGCAATTTATAATACAAAATAAGATGTGGTGTTGTCATACACCAGTGTCATGACTAGAGCAATAAATTTTAGAACTGCAAACTATTTATATATCTCTTGTATTATATAGAACAGCTAAATGAGAAAAGGCATCTGATGAAGGAAATAAATCACATGTGAAATTCTTATGAGAAAACAATCTACTTGCTTCCATGAAGTATTTTATTACTAAGCAGACTGACCAATTACAGGAATAAAAAGTGATCCCAGTTTACAGCTGTCACATTTTGATTAAGCCAAAATATGCAAAAAGTACTTTCTGTGAGCTACTAAATTTCAAATGTTGTAGAAATTTTCTAGCCTAATTTCATGCAACTTCTCATGAATGACCTATTTTTCTTACAGGACTATGTACAGGTAGATCAACCTAAATATAAATAAGTTCAACCACTAAAATGGATGCTGCCTTAGAGAAACAAAATCCAGATTTTTTAAATATAAATTTACTGGAAATGAATCACAGGATAATTTTGATTTGTAGGCACTTGTGGAGATCATACTGCTCAAATTAACTTCATAGCTTGACTGGGCTTCTCTTGGCCTTACCTAGAACAACTCTAAAAAATTTATGAATTTATTGTATCACATATCTTCTTTGAATTCTTTATGTCCATTTTTAAATTCTTCAGACTATCTTGGACCATCAATCATGGCACTTTTCTGTATTGTACCAGCCTACAAACTGATTTTTTAATATACCTATTGTTCTGAGTAAAACAATTGCAGACACACTAAACTGTCAGTCAGTCAACTAATACATTTTTCTGCACAGGGATATGAAACCTCTTTCTGTTTGAAAATACCAGAAAATTCAGTATTCAGTGCATCTTTTTCCAAATTGCCAATGTTTATAGAAAACAAAAAAGAATTTTTGACAGTGGAGGTATGACTGACACCAAAGAAGGCCTCAAGCATCTTAGTAAAGTTAATAACCTCTTAGTGCACTGACCTTTTCTCTGTACCCTTCCCATGGGCAGCTCCACACAGCATAGACTCCTTCTCTGTACCCTTTCCTAAGTCTTTCCTCTGCAGGACCAGGTAACTCCTTCCAGTCCCTAGCATGGCCACCTAACTCTGTTTGTCCCTCATGTAGCATCTTACCCTTTCTGTCCCTCACATGACCTCCTGTCCCTTCCTCCTCACAGCACAGCCAGCAGACTCCAACTGGCTCTCTACCAACCAACTCACTCTTTATCACACCCATAGCTGTGTGTGTGCAAGGCTGTTCCCACTCTTTGGTAACTAACACAGCTGCAATATATCGGGGGCAAGATTGCCTTCAGCACTATCTCTGTCCTCCCACAGATTTTTCTCCATGATACTGAGAATATAAAAATATTAGATAGCATTGACTAACTTTATAAAAGAGCAGGGGAAATGTTTATTTATTTATAAATAAAATATAAATAAAATATAAATAAAATAAAGGTCAGCAAGTGCTGAAAACTAATTAATGTGGGTATTTTTATAATGAATCTCACAACACTACCTTTGTCAATGATCTGGACAAGGGAATCAAGTGCACCCTCAATGAGTTTGCAGGTGACACCAAGATGAGTGGGAGTGTTGATCTGCCAGAGGCTAGGAAAGCTCTGTACTGGTCTGTACTCTGATCTGGACTGGTTGGATCAATGGGGCAAGAACAATTACATGAGGTACAATAAGAAGAAGTGCCGGGTCCTGCACTCAGGTCACAACAACCCCATGCAACACTATAGACTTGGGGGACAGATGGCTGGAAAGCAGCCCAATAGAAAAGGACCTGGGAGTACTGTTTGATAGCCAGCATGAGCCAGCAGCTGAACATGAGCCAGCTGTGCCCAGGTGGCCAAGACCAATGACATCCTGGCATGTACCACCAATAGCATGGCCAGCAGGACCAGGGCAGTGATTGTCCCTCTGTACTCAGCAACAGTGGGGTCACACCTTGAGTGCTGTGTCCAGTTCTGGGCCCTTCACTTATGAGAAGGGCATTGAGGGGCTGCAGCATGTCCAGAGAAGGGCAGCAAAACTGATGAGGAGTCTGGAGCTCAAATCTTATGAGGAGCAGCTGAGGGTTGTTTAACATAGAAAAAAGGAGGTTCAGAACAGACTTTACAGCTCTGAGAGGAGGTTGCAGCAATGGGTGTTGGTCTCGTCTACCAAGCAACAAGTGATAGGACAGGAGGAAGTGGTCTCAAGTAGCACCAGGAAAGGTTCAAATTGGGCATTAGGAAAAAATTTCTTTTCTGAAAGGATTGTCAAGCATTGGAACCCAGGGTAGTGGTTGAGTCACCACCCCTGAAGGTATGCAAAAGACATGTGGATGTGGCACTTAGAGTCATGGTTTAATGGTGAACTTGTCAGTGCTGGGTTAATGGCTGGACTCAATGATCTGAAAGGTCATCTCCTACTTATATGATTGTATGATTATACTATTTCAGGGAATGTTTTCTCTCTAGAAGGATGTTTTAGCTAAATAGATTCAACAGGAGGTGTATTCTTGATACTAAATTAGGTAACCCTTCTCAGATAATAGTAATGAAAATACTAAAACAACAGAATGTTTATGTGCTCCACTTTAGCTTCATGGGAAACAAATCAACAGCAACAAACAAGGCAAATTTTTGGGGAGAGGCTGCAGGGGATCAAATGAAACAAACTAAATCTATGGCATAACTTCCACATCTGTGATAGTCAGGAAACAAAAGTGATGGGAGTAACTCTTGAGGAACAAGGCTTCCTCAATCATAGTCAGTTCTCAGCTATCTATAAGAAAAAAAAATAACCTGGATAATCCATAATCTAATCTGGATAATCTGCTCAGGTTCCCCACTTATTCATTCCAGCTTCCAAGGAACTCTAGGTATTAAAAAGGGCAGTGAACACAACCTGCAGAGAGGACACTAAGATACAAGAGGGGTAGGCATTTTTGCCTTTTGACTCCATGAAAGCAGCCCATTTTCAGATCCAAGCAAAACTTTTAAGTACTATGTACATGTTTTTTCAGCACTGCATGTAAAATAATATTGCCCTGTAACTGAGTTGTTTCTGCACAGAATGAGCTTGATGCTTATCTTACAACAGTACTAATAGATTTTCAAAGTGATGCTAAATTACTGCTATAATCTAGCCTCACATCCTACAATCACACAGCTTCAGTCCCTGAGCTCAAATTACTGTTGAACTATAGCATGTAGTTCAAACAGTATAGTTTTTTTAATTAAAAAAAAATAAAATGTGGAAAACCTTTTGTTTCAATGTTGTAATGCAGTGTCAAAGGGTCACAAAAATACGTGTTGTATTTTTAGTTTAATTGATTAATATGTTATGAAAAAAAATAATGCAAATGACCTCCAAACAACATCTGCCACTATCTGTCACTTGAAACTCTGCAAAACCTCTCATTTAGTAAGTTTAAAAAAAATCAGAGATCACATCTTTTGAAAATAAACTGAGATTTGTATCTAAGAGGGAGATTTAGAAAAAAGATAAACTAAAATTTAATTTAGATTTCAACTCTGTAAAAGTACTACCTCCCCATATAAAGAATTGCTTTCTGTTTTGATTTGTATCTAAGACATCACCTAAGACACCACATAAAACATTTAAAGACATTTTTCTTCCTTTTTAATTTAGTGGTCAGGGTCATAGAAAACCTTTATTAGATAGCAGTTTTCTTGAAAGACTGACAAACAATCAAGGACATCCATTACCAACAGAAATACCCTTGCTTATTTCTGCCAGGCTTTTTAGATCTTTTTTGTCTCACTCATTTTACTTTCAAATGTTCTTTTCATCCAAGACTTCTTTAAATTTGAGAGGGTGAGGGGGGATAAAAAGTAAAAAATAAGAAAAAAATAAGATAAAGACTTTAGGATAATAAAATTAAGAGATGGTTATCTTCCCACCCTTATAGTAAGAACTTTTTAATATATATCTAGAAAGCAAGTAAAGGGAGATGTTTCTGTGTAAAATGACTCAGTTTCAGGATTCTGTCAGACAAAATGCTTTCTTCTCTTCTTTTTTCCTATACCTAAACTATTGGTCTTTC
Source organism: Trochalopteron elliotii (assembly GCA_024734555.1). Lineage (NCBI taxonomy): Eukaryota > Metazoa > Chordata > Aves > Passeriformes > Leiothrichidae > Trochalopteron > Trochalopteron elliotii. The sequence goes on along the minus strand of JANPWX010000064.1, from coordinate 1,078,990 downwards.
TCTTCAGCATTCTACACTCATTTAGCTGTAAGTCTAAATTCCCTACGGGTCCATTAAGTATGTTGCTAGGCAAACGGTCCAGTAGCAACTGTGAAACAGGAGGTTTGGATGGGAGCCAGTTTTATAGGTCACTACACTGTAAACCTTCACATCATTAGAGTAGAAACTAGTCTTGCAAAGTGCAACCATTACTACTTTTTTTTTTTTATATATATATTCTTTCCTTTCTCTGAGAAGACAGCCATTCATACTACACTTTTTCAATAATGAGTACTTCTAAATCAAAGGCATTGATAAGGATAGTATTTTTCCATATACTAGAAGGGTAAATTCTCTTCTTATTGAATGTTTTAATGCTATCTTATTTCTATATCTATTTAGAAATAATAGTCATAGCCATGTGAGGGATGTACAATTACCATGAGACAAACCTTTATCTTACAAACTCAAAGAGCACATAAATATAAAAGAGGACTTAACCTTAAGGAAGCAGAATTTTTTTTTTCTTTTCTTTGTTGTAGCAACAATAAGAAAAAGTAGACTATTCACACAAAATTACCCAGCCATCTGATTCAGGAAGGTTCCTTCTCTTTGACTGAAGTATTGTATCTTTGCTGTAATGTAGCATTATCTTGAAAATGAGCATATAAACTCTTCAGTGCGATCTTTATATTAATTCAATCAAAGAACTCTAGCTGAGAATAGCAAACTGCACAGTCCTGCTGATGTGACCACACTGCATTACCTTGTGGAAGACCTGCTGCTCTAGTTAATATGCTCAGAAATAAATGGAAGTGGAAGGTTCCCTGCCTATGGTGGGGCAGTTGGAATTTGATGATCTCTAAAGTCCCTTCCAACCCAAAACCATTCTATGACTCTGTGATTCCATGAAATAAATATGATGCCAGAAACAAGAACATTTCCATACCATTGTTTTTACAGGCTGAAAACACAGCAATGAAATCAGCGCACAAAATTGCAAAATGAATGAAGATCCACAAGAAAAATGCATAGCTTGGGCATGTACATGTTGGAGTTTCTTCAGTTAGTAGTCTGATATTGGTGCACTTTTGAGCTGAAGAAAGAAAGTGAAGCAGAGCAAACTAAAAACATTTCCTCTGTGAATGTTATATACACAGGGATTGTTTTAAAATATATATTATTGGAATGAATAATAATGATAAAAAGTCATTGAGAAAACAAAGCATTCATGATATCAATCAGTTCTTGAGTTTCTGTGCTCTTATTTGTTCATTATCAGTAGCATTTTAACTTTTATGGTAATACAACTACACCAATAATCCCCAACCTTTATGCTTTCATGTACAAGAAAATGAAAAATGGATTTAGGTATAACAAATGGAAATGCATAGGCTGAAAGATCACTACTGTCAAAGGTACAGAGAGCTAAGCAGCAACAGTAATGCCAGGGATTTCTCATCACTATCAGGTGAAAGGAAAATAGTGACATTTTTCCAATTAAGCCCTAGATAATCTTCTGTACTCTCTAATTTAATGGTCCTTGTAGGATTTTTAGTGTTAAAACAATTCTCCATATATATATTTACTTTTCCAGAAGTGCAAAAATTTTGAAGCCAAGAAATTGATTGTTATAACATTACTATAATCTTGAAAAAAGGTTTAGAATATGTCTACTTATCCTGTCAACTCCTGAGCAAAAATGTCATCAGACAAAGTTATCGGTGTTTATTTAAAACTTCTGATTTATATCTGTTCTGACTTGAACAAGTAAGATGGCAACTTACACTTCTAATTTTTCAATTTCTGTGTGTTATTTGGGCTATTTTGGAAACAAGATCACCAGAAGTAGCTCATGAACTCTCTCTGATTCTATTCAAGCAAATTCTTAAATCCATCTAATCTATGTACATAAACAAAGATGCCAGAGGGGTTCATTAAAGAACCCCCCTTTTACAAAATCCTGAGTGCTTAAAAAAAGCCTGCTGGGACTAACAACCTGTTTTTCAACCGCTTTTCAAAACTTGGCATTATAATTTGTGTTCAAAAGACAAACCAGAGGTACCAGATACTACTAAATTCTGTGTTGCTATATGCTTCAGAATGATTAGCAAGTTGTTAAACAGAAGGGCAAAAACTGGTACCTCACGTTTGCTAGTTTTATGGGAATTTTGTTAAGAAACTTAATTTACATGTCATGATTAAAAATGCAAGATGCCATTTGGCTCTAAAGGTACACTTTAAAAATACAATCATCCGACTGTGAATGGTGCATTGTCTTTTTTTTGTAGACAAATGTCTGGGCCCTGAGGGCACACAGGTCTTAGTGTCCCTACTTAACTCCCCTTACTCGGTCCCAGCCTCATTTTATTGCAGTCCCTGCCCCAGCCATTTCGGGGACACGCGTCCCAAGCCCTCCCAAAGCACAGACTGTGGGCACTCCCACTGTAGCCCTGTCTCCAGACCTGTCTCTGGTCCTTTCAGTTTTGCTGCTGACAGGACTCTCTGATGGCCCCTGGCCCTGGCTCATCACTTGCTGTGCTGGTTGTGTCGATACACCACAATGCCTGATCATGGCTCTGCCCCCGTGTTTGCACCTGTTGATGAGGGCACGGGGTGCTCTTAGCTTGTGCCCTCAAAAATCTGCTCTGTTCTTGCTTCTCCCTGACAGCAGATACAGGAACATGCTTGTGTTAATTCATTGTCTTAACAGGAATGATGAAGGTTTTGCTCTTAAGCCGAGACATGGAGTAAGTAATCTCTGGACACAGTGGAAGCTGAGAAAGTTCACATGCAAACAGCAAACAGGTGCCTGTCTAGAACTGAACAAGATGCTGCTTTCCTATTCATGCGTTTAGGCACAGAAATATCTTCTTAAACCTGGCCATCAAAGTTTTGCTAATTCGTATTTTTTAACCGACTAAATAATATTAAACAAGCTATTTGGCTATTTCCTTAATAATTTAAGTTCACAGAGATACTTTCTTGTTTCATGAATATTCCTGCCTGTACTTTTCCTGAATTAAGAAAATCAGACAAACAAAAACAAAACAAAAAATCATAAACATGAATTCATGAACAGAAGTTTGAAGTTGTACTGAGGCAGTCCATTTCATCAGAACAGCCTGAGAAGTCTATGAATTATGCCCTTGTTGAAAACAATCACAATGCTTAAGGAATTAACTCCTTTCTGTAGATACACAGTCCACTTTTTTTGGCATATATTTAATAAGGATAAACGAAACCTATAACATTAATTTTTGCAAGTATTTTTCTTCTGACAGTGGATCAAAAAGATGCCTAAAATAGTTCTAAATGTGCTCAGTTGCTGAGATAGCATAGTCATGTTAGCACAGACACTGCATAATGTACTTCAGACCACTAGCTGTAACATATTTTTGAAGATAGTGGTATATTTAGAAATTGTTTTTGATAAGCTATATGGACCCAAAGAAACTTGGTTGCTTCAAAGAGGCAGTCCCATTTCAGAACCCAAGAAGACAGGAAGGAATATGATTTGGACTTGTATAAGAAAACCCAATATTTTTTCTAGACAAAAAGGTTAATAAATAAAATAAACTTTAATAAACCATAATAGATGAAAATCTTTGCATGTTGCAACACTAAATGGAGTCCACTGCCACTGTCTAGGGTACACTGCCTAAATCAATAGAATTTAGAGGAAAAACAGCTTTCTAACTGTCAAACACACTCACCTAATCAATATCAGAAGTAATTGAATTACCATGCAGCTCAGATTTCTAAAATGGTCTTTATGAAAGTTTAAAATCATTATACACTTTAAACCAAACCACTATTTATTATTAAAAAAAAAAATGGGAAGACAGAAAATGCATTCAAACAAAAACAACAGACTTAAAGTATTTGAATGAAATACAAGTTTTATGCAACACAATTATGTCAATGGCCTTATCTCTTTAAAAAACTCCATAAAGATGCTACAAAAAATTTAACAGAAATTTAAAGACAAGGAATCTATACTACACACCCTTTTGTTGGAAAACACAAACTACATTAACACTGGGCTTCATGTTCTAAAGAATATAACAGCTTCTCTTTCTTAATTGCATTGTTTGACATTTCCTCCATCAGTCACAATCAAATTAAGAAAAAACACTGATTTGATTACTGTGTCTGCCCAACAAAATAGAAAACTTCACTACATAAACCCTACTCACTGCTGACTGAACAGTTAGATTTTATCTCGCTCCTCTTCATAATAGGCCAAATTAAAATCTTAAACTCACAAATGTTGGCCATGTATCCATGAGGGGATAAACCTACCCAGAGTGCTTCTGCTTATAGATGCAGCTCTAAAAAAATGAGAAATTAAGCTGAGTTAACATTTAGAGACTTGAAACCATGTCTTATAAGCATAAATTAGATTTTTTAAAAAATTATATATGCTACATGATATTATAAAGATGACATATCAGACTGAAGTTATTTTTAATCTGTGGTTGTTTTCATTTTGGGGCATATTTGGTGTTTTATTTTCTAGAAGACAATTTTTATGTTTATCAATTTCCATACTTAGTAAAATGAAAACAGCAAACATATTTATTCCTAAAGCCTTGAGGTCATCCTGACTTTGCCAGCTGCAAGAGAAACTCACTCCAGGCAAAAAGCTGAAGTGCTTTTAAATGTAAAATGTGCTCGCTTTCACATGAGCAAGCAGCCTGCAGGTAAAAAATGCCTGCCACAGATTCAAAAGATAACAGTGGGATTTCAAACTCTCTTTACAGAATATTTGTAACTAAATTTGTTGATCAGAAGACCACTGAATATCATAACAAACAGTACTATAATATGCAATAGGCACAAATGTGAGATCTGACAACAGCATGCGATTTTCTTGCTCACATTCTTTTAAAATTAAAAAATGTAACCTTTTCCTCTCATAGCTGAGCCTATATTGGGTAATTTATATTTAGTGAAAATACAGAAAAAGGGGTGGGGGAATGACAGAATAATGATATCACATAGCTTAAAGCACGCTTTTGGCCTGAAAGCATTAGGCTATTTTACAAGAGTTGCCACCCTCACCAAGCATTGCTGGCTTGCACTGAGCGGTTCTGAATCTGAAAGCTGTTACCATGTAGATTTCAGCCTACATAAAAGTAGACTGAGTGGCACCATCACTGAGGAGACAGTGTAGATGAAAGACTAAAAAGCTTCTAACTTAGTTAAGAATCTCTAAAAAGCATCCAGTCTTTCTAGTAAACAAATGGAGGCATAGGGGTAGCAGAGAGAATGTACAGCCATTAAATACTGACAGACACTCCTAGGTTTCTATGCTCAAGACCTCAACATCCCATAATACTTCCTTTCTAGTTCTGCATCACTGAAAGACTTTAGTCTATAAAGATGCAAGTAAAACTTTTATGTCATTAAAAACCCTTTTAACTTGTCAGTGTAGCACAGACATTTTAAATATACACATCCATTAGGTTTTACAGATTTCGCCTACCTGAAGGGATTGGGTTTTTATCTCAAGCTCCAGGAAGAAGGTATTCCAAGGTTTTCTCAGGCATTCACTATTCTTATACAAACTTAAGGCTTCTTCATTTTTTAAATTGTAATTTTAACATACATATAGTTAGTTGAAGGAAACAAGAGCCTTTGGTATTTATGGCTTCATATTATTTTTGTTCACTAATACTGGGAGAGACACCAGGAACTAGTAAATATGGTTGCAAATCAGAATGTTTCAAGAACCAATTCATTTCATAAGTCCTGTTAAATGGAAATGCTAGAACTATTTCACCTACAGTTTCTTGCCTTTTTTATTTAGAAATCCCTAATCACTGACTGAAAAATTAATGAGTAATTAATGATTACTAAATCCAAGAATTGATATAGTTCCTTTAAAACTATCAGTATAAAGAATGAAAACACATATTAAAAAAAAAAAAAGTAGTCCACAAGTAAACAGGTAAAAATATTTAATGAAGTTTTAAATTTAATTAAGAGTTTGGAATATATGCCCTTATTTCTGGATACCAAATATTCTCCTACTCATTTGTCAGACCTAATGCTGGGAAACATCAATAAATAATGACTCTCCCAGGTAGAAACAAGCTACATGGGTGAGTGTGTGGTTCACTACACTAAAATCAGGGTTAGTTACATATGACTGAAGCATGAATTCCAAAGAAGATGAAATGTCTCTCACTATTGATGAGAAGGATAGCATGCAATTTTATTCAGGGTCCTCTCTATGCACTTTTGCTATTCAAGCAATATATTTAATCCTTGCATGGTTCAAGAAGTCCAAGACACACAGCTGGAAACTAAACAGCTAGACAGAAACAGTAAAATATCAAAGGTACACTCAGGTTAGATCAGAGTCTTCTATAGAAGGTCTTTAAAATATGTAAGAAAAAAAATTTCTACTAGGTCAACACTTTTCACTGACTTCAGTGGGGCAGCATTTCATGCTGAAAAATTAACATTAGAGGAATATAGAATTCACTGGTTAGGTAGCCCAAGTTCTATAGAGAGATCAATTCCCCTTTGGCTACCATTCCCTGTTAGACATGCCTCCTAACCAAGCCATGTCTGAAATATTTTACTTACTCTGCCCAAACTGCCAAACTGTATCTCTTTTCCCAAACCTGGCCAATTCTTCACACTCTCACACCTCACTCTTCCAACCCCTAATTGGAGTCATCTTCCTAAAAGAGCCAATGCACACTACACCAAGTAAATTTTCACTTGTATTTTAAAAGCTGATCTCACACAAACCTCAGATGATTAAAACCAAAAAAATTAAACACACTGAGTATTTCTTCATTAGAGACCACAAAATTTATTGTGATCTAAATCTAAGTATGGAAGAAGTAAAATAGGAATATGTCTACTAAGAGTGAAATTTGACTGATAAGGTACCAGTAAATAATCCACATAGCCATTAAAAATATTGTCCTGGCAAACGTAAAATTGAGGGATTTAGTTCATTCCAAATAAGGATCCACAGTTGCTATGTTGTCAATAAATTCCAAGGGAATTGGAGTGGAGCTGTATATTTCCCCAGAGTTATTTTTAGCTGTCATTAAAGAAGGCCATTCAGGCTAGTAAAGGAAACAAAACGTGGAGGAGGAGAGCATGGAAATATCACCCTCCCTAACAGGAGCACAGTGCTGTGTAATGAAATGGGCTGGCACGCTATGGGGCACAGGCTTTTGTAGTTGTTTTCCTCTAGTTTATCCATAACCCATGGAGAGAGCTGCTGAGCAGTCAGTGAATTGCATGGTGATCAGGGACAGAATGAAGCACCTCTTACGTCCCTTTCTTATCAATGTCCTTACACTGTGCAAAGGTGTGGAGTACAAACATCTGACATTTGCAGAGGCTGGGATACTGGCAAGCACAGCTGGCTTGTTGCTGGGGCAGTGAGGTCACATAAAAGGGGGCCATCGTGCCAGTGGGTAGGGGAGGGAGGACAGGGAACAGCAGCTGTTCTGCTTCAGCAAAATTTTACAATTCATTGGATGAATGCAAAAAAGAAAAAAAGCATTTTATCTTTGCTTTCAAGGGGGCAAAATTCAATTCTTCCAACACTGCTGAGTATCTCTAAGATATGGCACACCTAAACTAATGAAGTCAAGAAAACTGTTGCATTTTTTCAAAACCACATTATCTACACTTGGTTAGTGATACTTTGTATCACTGCATAATTACAGACCAATAAAATCTCCATTAAATTCACACCAGTAAACATTTCTTTGAACTGAGTGAAATAAAGCTTTTTGATGTATGCTAGTCTCAGCATTTATCGTAAATATTAAAAATATATTCAGTAAATTAGATTACAAAAGAGTAGTAATTCCACAAGAATCGAAGTAAGACGGTGTTTAATTGCCTCAGTCCAATAAAGGAAAAATTATGGTAGAATCAATTAAAAATATATTAAACAAACGTATTTTAGGTGGCAGCAACCCAACTTCATTTTAGTGTATATTGCCTTGGGCTTTATAAGCTCGCTAGTTTTACATCCGATATAGTGGGATATAAAGAGACAAACTACAGTCATTGCCCTATGGATACCAATATAGGCTAGAAAATAAAACCAAAACCAAAAAAACCCATAAAATATATGATATGCTTTTTGGAGGGGATAGAATTTTTCTTCAGAATCACTTTACCCCTCTTCTCTAACCACAAAACATTGATTTTAAGAAAGTCTTCTCTAAATAAGAAGCATCAAAATACCTGTTTCCTAAAGCAATGAATATTTTAAATGTTCAAGGAAGGTCCTGATCAATGACAGGGATCATTTGCAAGTGTCACATTTTTCACAGTCTCTTCTGCTTTAGAGACCACGCAACCTTATCTTTTAATTGCTCCAGCCTGAAAAATATCCTTATGACAAGCACAATGATCCATTCAGAGTGCTGTTAGTAAAATAGTAAGAACAAAGAGTTCCTGGATGACTTAGGAAACCTGTCTGAGTTGGGTTTTATTACTTTTCCTTTTTTAATTTAATTTTTTGTAATTATTTTTAATTTTGCTGGGTTTTATTTATTAGTATTTTAATTACTTTTTAAATTCTGTTATTAGTTTTTAATTTTCATTATTTTTCATTTTATATTATTTTTAAATTTTAATTATTTTTAAATATTTATATTTTTATATTCTTATATTTTATTATTTATATTATTTAAAAATATTTTCCATTTTTTTATTACACTATATGTTTATTTTTATTACTTTGTATTATTTTTTAATTTTAAAATTTTAAGATTTTTATATTAACATTTTTCAAATTTTTATTATTTTATATTACTTTTAATATTTTTATTACTTTTTATATTTTTATTATATTTGTTAAATTTTTATCATTATTTGGTTTATTTTTAATTTTTTATTTTTATTTAATTTCTATGGGTTTAATTATAATTTTTTAATTTTTGTTTTAATTTTCTATTTATATTTGGTGTTTTGGTGGGGTTTTTTTTGGTGGATGGGGCAGAGAAAACCTTTCGTTTTGCACTTTTCTTGAACAGACAAAGACAGATGTTTTAATTTCCCCAAGGATGTTAAGTCCACAGACTCATCTGCATTGTACCACAGGTGCAAGTTACAGAATTTACAAATTCTAGCAGATCTTTCTCTGATATGCTCTCTCCCTTAAAATATTCAAGACATACAAGATAGAACATTAAGAGTTAGTGCAAAGGGAATACCTGAAATCAAAAGGCTGCTCACATGCATTTGCATGGTATCAACAACAGATGCAACATCTAATTTTTAAATTCTCATTTATATGAAATTTGAGGAGTTATTTTACTCTTTAAAAAAAAAAAAGCCAAATAACATGACATTTAAAAATCAAAGCAAAAAACATAGGTAAAAACATTATTTGTAAATGTATGAAGATACACAATTATTTACAGAAGCACACATGCATTCAATCAGTAAAGACCCTGTGACTTCATCCAGTAACAATATATCTGCAAAATCATGATATTGAACACTGAATGCACAACCTTCATAAGGAAATATTCACAAACAACTTTGTTACATTGTTTTATTAAATGCATGGAGGGAAAAACAATCAGTTAAAAAACTGGTATATTTCACAAGCTGGATAAGAGGACACATTTGAGAGACACACAAGTATTTATGCAAATATTAGAATTTAAAACAGAAAATTCCAACATGAAAACAAAATAAGAAACATTTAAGCTAGAGTCAACACAAAACTTTCCAGTTTTCTTGAGAGGGAATATGGCCATCTCCAAAGACACAGCTGTCTGCACCCCTCTTCTTGCCCCATCACTTCTCTTACAAAAAAAAATAAAGAAACTCCTACTCAAAAAGTCCCAATATATTTTAGTAGTAAATCTTTATAAAACATAAGGTTATATCTGAAGCCAGTGTATGTTATGCTGCAGAGGTTTTGTAAAAAGCTGTGGCTGATGCAGTGGCACGCCAGCCACAGGCTCAGCTGCCAGGTCCAGCTCCCCAGCTCACGAACGGAGGCACTGGGTGTCAATCACAGAACACCGATGCCTTCAGGGTAATGGGTGCCCAAACACTGCTCACCACTCTGCTTGCTGTTTCATAGGACAACAAAGGTATCACTTCTAGCTCAAGAAAACCATTTAGCTCTTCCAGCTAAACATCAGGGAATGCAATTGCAAGACAGAAAGGGGTAGATGCTCTATCAAAGATAAAAATCCAAAAGCACTATGATATGTAATGAAGAAAATGGTTTCCTTGCCACTAACTGTATACACATTGAACCACTGAATTGCAGGGTATATCCTGTTTCTTACTGATAGGAGAAGGAAGTAAGCCCTTTTTATAGTGTAAAAGTATTTTTCCTTCTTGTTCTAAAAAGGAATAATTTTTAATCAAAGTAATATAGTTTAAATTTACAAAATTGCCCTCAAATATCAACAAGAAGTAGTAGCATTAGATTTGGCTTAGTAACTTCATAAGAACATGTATAAAACATGCTACAACTTAAAAAACAGCTCTGTGATAATATATATATATATATTCATTGCACATATGTAATTCAGTTTCCCAAGTGCAAATATTGCAACAAGATATTTTATCACTGATTGCTGCTCTAATAATATACCAAATTCCAGCTTGGAAATTAAATATTCGCAAGAATACAATTAAAGTGGAACCCCCATTCTCAAAATAAATCATTAAAAAACACCCCTGTGATAAATAAAAGAAAATAGTATTCCTGCTGCCTTTGTCCAGTTCTTTTTTTTCCCATATGCTATCTTATTTGTCATATGGAGGTTGCAAAAATACCCTTTAAGAGAATAAATTAGAAAAATGAAGCATAAACAATAAAGCCTGCTCAGCAGTCGTGTTTTCCAGTGCTCTGTAGGGTAGCTACAGGAATTTTCCATGCTGTGAGTGTTAATGAGACCCTTCATAGGCACCATTAATACATAAAAGCAATCACTTATAATTCACCTTTTCAAATCTGTACTTCTTGAATTCAGTAACTAGAAGCAAAAGAGGTAGAATCATGCAAATACTATCCCCATTTACTGATATACTGATATACTGATTTACTGATATACTGATATACTGAGTGGTTACTAGGCCAAAAAGGGGTTGATAACAGAAAAGATGTCACCAGACAAAAATGCTTTGATAATCATGCCCAGAGTCCAGAAGCTCTTGGAAAACACGTACAGTTTTCAAGACTACAAAACTGTCCCTAAACATATGGTTTTCCTGATAGAAGAAAACATACTTACAGGAATTACTAATTAGCTAAAACTGGCTGGATTCAAGATACTTAGGCACTGAGAACAGAATGGGTATCTGACCAAACTGTAATGAAAGCAATCTGGCATGAAGGAAACACACAAATTTTATACAGTTTATATCCAAGTTGCCGTTTATCCTTTATAACATTTATTTAAATTAAATTGTGGAAAAATTCAGATTTTCAACATGGATACCAATAAAGTTCTGGTTAACAGTTGCCAGCATGAGGCAATTGTCACTAACCAGTATCTCACAAAAAGTACATTTCCAAGCCAGGCCCTGGACTTCAGCCAAGGAGAGCTTCACCAAACAGTGAGGGACTTGAAACTTTTGGTAGGAAGACCTTCATCTCTATTTCACTTCTGAATGGCCAATCCATGGGCAAAGACATGAATGGGGTCTGTGAGCCCCTAGTATTTGATAATTTTTCAAGTGAAAGAATATTAGTTCATTCTGCCAAATGCACTATTTTCTAAATTCAGTAACAGAAACATGAAGCAATATCATACCTGATTGCTATCAAGCATTCTGATCCCAGTTCAAAGTGATTTCTCTGTTCCAGGTACCAGGAAGTTTCTATGCAATTTAAACATATACCCGGAAATAAGATGAATTTTTTATAAAAAGATCCACCTCTTCAACAAAATGAACACTGATTTTTTGGTACAAGCTTGCCGTGGGTCATCCGTTCTCAGTTACAATTCTGCTTCTGATGAGGCAAACTGACCCTTGGGTTTCCCATAGTTCTCATTACCATCAACGGATTCAGGCAGGTCAACCCTTATCAGTGAAGTCCTTTTTTCATAGAGTGCTATCCATTGCCAGGTAAAAATACTTTTTAAATAGTACTACCTCCTGGATGAGCCCAAGCATGTACTTTGAGCTGCAGATTTAAACTGAATGTAGCAAATACATATCAAAGATATGCCTCAAAGCCAGCTTTGCTGGAGGTTTTTTATGGCCCTTCCCTACTCTTTTTCTGGTTTTGATGCCCATCAGACCCATTATGGAGAAATTTCAGCATCCTAAGTTATCAAAGGTACTTTTATTTTGGTGGCCAGGTTAGCTTCCTGAAGCCTTAGTGTGCAGCAAGAGCTTGTCCAGCATCTGATGTGAACTGAAACATTTGAAAGAGAGTAGTAAGTGTATAGGGTGAAGGAAGGCAGTGGCCAGCAGTTAAAGGGGTTTGACTGCTACGACACTTATTTACACAATGAAATGCACTTCCTAAGCACATTTCACTTTCATAGACTGACTTTACACGGAATTTTCATCCTTAAAAAAAAATTACTTCAGAAATACTTATGCAAACACATAATGTAAAATAAGAATCACACCTCATTAATAGCTTTTCCTAAAACCAAAAGAGGATGATGGACAAACTTGAGATTGGCAATTTATATGAGATGATTTATAAATGTGACTTGCTAGAAGGGATTGGGAGGAGCATCGTCACAGTAGCCATTTCTATCTAAGACTAAAATTCATTTTGCTTCCAGTTTTATAGTAGAAAATCACTAGGAAGGAATCACATACTGATATTTGGTAGTTTCAGTGAGCAGTTCATATAAGTGAAAGATCATTTCCTCTCATGTTAATTCCATCAAATAACTTAAGAAAAAAGTAAATTCTATCACTCTTCATGTACCCAAACAGCAGTATCTGAACTGCAGTGTTCAAAGGCAGAAGGCTTTATACACTATCCCAGTGGCATGTTACAACACTGCGTCAATTAGTATTGTAATCTGTATCATCTACTACATCTTCCTCACTTACTTTTTTTTTATATCTCTCTCTCTCCTTTTCACTATTTTTAATGAAAAAGTGAAATACTGCTAGTGCCTGCCAGACAGGAAATTAGCTCAACACTAAGGACAAGTAAAATTGCACTAACACATACTAAAAAGAACATAGCTATTTTCTGAGTTTTGCTTATTGCTTTTATACTCTGCTGTATAGACATTTGACTGAACCAATAAATACACAAATTTAAAAACAACCTGATCTAGAGGACAGAAAATACAACTACCCAGCAAAGTCAAGGGAAAAAAATCTCACAATATTTAAATTTAGACATGTCTGCTACAAACTCCCACCTCAAAACAGCTTCGAATTACTGTCAACATCAGTAGTACAGCTGTTATTACCATGACAAGCTAATTGCCACAGGATGTTTTATAGACCAAAAGTCTTAAAAGATAGAAAAGTGGTCACCAGAATTATTGGAGGGTAGATAATGAATTGTTTGGAGATATTAAACAAAAAATACAAATGTAACTTGTGACTCAGACAGTCCCTGAAAGCCTATCTGTTGGAAGTGAGGTTCACCAGGAGAAGAAATACATGATGCTTTTTCCATACGTTGCAGTTTGGGCAGATTGATGTGAATTTGTTTCGTTCTTAAGTACTGTTTATGTCTTTATTCTGTTAAAAAAGTTCCTTACTTCTTAAAATTCATTTACTTGGAAAAAAAAAAAGTAAACTCCACAAAATGCAACATCTGCAATGCTTTCTGTTTTATTTATGTTGGGTTTTCATTGATTGTTAGTGATATGGTACAAATAAATGGGGCTTTCTGCTAGCAGTAGACTTTTTTCCCTTGTAACAGGTTCAGTAAATAATCTCCCACATATTGTGACACCAAAACCACTGGTACTCTTCATCTTTTGTAATATTGTTTCAAAGAATTATACTCAAACATCAAAGGCTGTTGTTCTCAACCCAAATTTTGCAGAGATATAAACTGCTGTGGTAGATTAATCTCAATATGTCAAGTTATATATATGAATCATTAGGTCATATAATGGACAATCTAAATATCAACTTTCAGTGATGTGTGTGCTGATTATCTTTTTTTTCCTTGCAATTACCCTCGGAATTTATTTGAACTCAGTTATTGCTAATATGCCAAAATAAAGAATTACACTAGAATCAGCAATTTTATGCTAAATTATGTATCTATTTAATGCCTATAGAACTATATTTCTTGTGTTCCAAGAAAACATATTGGGATGATTTTCTCAGAACTTTGGTCCTGGTATATAATATACAGTTTATACTTTTAAATTACTTTTCATTTAAATTAGGCTTCTGTGACGGCCGTGACCTAATATATTGTGTGTTCTTAATTGTCTACCTCTTAATTGTCTACTTCAAGTAGAGTGAGTCAGATAAAATTATATGGAGGTAGGAGAAGTGTGTGCCATCATAGTGGCCAAGTGAGCATTAAGGGACAGAAGGTCCCAAAACAGAAAAGTATGGCAGAGCAGAGCATGCCAAGGGAGCAGGGCACATGCAACCAGGCATGAGAGAAGAAAATTAGTAAGGATCAGAGACATTTTTTCAAAATTTTCTTAATCCCAAAAAGTTAAGGAGTAGTTGAAACCAACCATGCATGAAAGACCTACTTGCTGTGCATGGAAAGAGTAATATTGCAAACTTGTTTATGTTGTTTTGCCTAAGCTAACTATGTGGTGTGTTTGTATTTGGGTTTTTTTCCCTCTATCAATAAAATAATTACCCAGTATATGCTGGATTTACAACTTTAAAAACATTTTGGTCTTTTTTAGGAGCACCTTATAAAGAGATGGTCAAGGCAGATTCTCTTCAAACCTCTCGCCTTCTCAGGGAAGCACAAGAGCTCACTAGAATTCTGCATCAAGTCTCCTTTTAATAATATTTCAAAAATATATTTTTAAACCTTTTGCAGACTTACAGTTTCTAGATTTACACAATTTACAAAGATGTGCTTTATACAGGGATTTAGAAAAATATATAAAGATAATTTTATAGGTCTGTAAAAGTCTTGAGGTAGATGAGAAAATACTTCTTTAATTTATTTTATACCTAATCTTTGTGCCAGCTACTTACCAGGGAGCATGATTTTCAGTTTATATTAAATTTTCTCTTTGTGCAGAATTTTTCCAGTAGGGCCTATATCTCTATCTGCTTTATTGGATCAATGCTGAATGACAAGAAAAGATAACATATATTCATCCAAATTTCTATTATATTCAAATGAATTATTATAAACAAGTTACGACTATGAATAAGATTATGATTACTCTTCCCAGACAAGACAGCATTCAGATGGAGAAGACATAATACAAATGACACTTGAATACTAAAGAGAGAGGCAACAGTCACATACACATACCACTCAAAAATACATAGCAAATGACAGCACCTCAAAATTACTATTAAGTATATCTGTCTGATATTCACTGAATAACTAGAGCAAAGCATGGGTACAGGTCAACTTTTTAGCTCTAAAGGAAGAGTTTACTCCAGGAATCTTCAAAGTGAATCTGAATCTACAAGGGTATAATCTGGGAAAATAGGTTAAGAACAGGCACTATTGCTATATTTAGGCACAAGGGAAATCTAAGAATATGCACACGTGAATCACAAAGAGACCAATGTCAAAAAATAAAATAAAGTGAATGAACACACAGATAGAATAAATGTTTTTGTCAGGTGAAACAACTGTGAACTAGAATGATCAAAAAAGCTTTAAAAAATACTTCTATAACAGAATAAACTACTGCATAAGTTAGAAGAACAAATAATCTTTTTTTTCCGTCATTTCCATTGATGGTAGAAAGTGCTAAAAAAGGGAAAAATTTACCTATCACGCCGAACTTTTGTGAACTGTGTTTATTGTTCACAAAATGCTCGAAAATTAAAAACAGCTGCCTAGACATTTATAGTTATTAAAATGCTTATAACAGACTGAAATAACAAAAATAGTTTTGAAGGCTCTCTGGTCAGATGACCAGACCTTCTAGTTTTGTGGTCAGCCTCATGCATTTATCTGTAGATTTTGGTTCTAGTCCTGTTTTGTTTTCATCCCTCTTATCCTTGTATTTTCCTAATACTTCTTTAGTTCAGCTGATTTGATGTACAGCTCTAACAGAGTAAGAGAGTAACAGAGTAAGTCATCACACAATTACATAATTTTTCCTATCTGTCCACCAGTCCCCTATCCAATTTGTAAGTAAAAAAATTTGTCCTACCATTTTCATTGTAGTTTAAGCAAATAAGGATTGTCCACCTAAACTAGTATTGTGTCTGACAACAGTCAAAAATGTTTGGTGAAAAGCATAACAGGGTAGCTCTGTATTCAAACTACCCCAGAAAAATTTTGTAGCTTTGGGCAATTTTCAGTCTGAAGAAACGTAAGCCATAAGTTTCTATCAATAGATAGAGAGATAGATCAATAGCATTTGATTCATGAAGTCAAAAAGGAATCAACTCTTATATGATTGCATTGCCTACCTTCACAGATCTACCTGTCTTTCTTTTAATTTGTTGAACAATTTATACCTAATTTAGCAGAGGAGTATGAAATGTCAATTATTGTTTCACGGTGTTAAGCTTTTGCAAATGTACGAAAATCAGCAGCAGGGGAGACACTAAAATTAAATACCCTCATGGGAGAAGACTGTAGAATAACCAGAATCATTCTATGTTCCACATGGATTTTGCTGGGGCGAGAGGAGCCATGTCATAGTTCCTACCCTCTGGGGAGGAATTCCCAGCATGGTGGTGGGTATTATACAATGTGTTAGATGGAAACTAGAAGTATTATAGCAGTTACAAAGCTGTGGCAACCAGGGAAAGACATGGAGTTAGGGCTATGGGAGATGGCAGAGAAAAGAATCTAGAACACCACCAAGGAGAAGGATAATATGGGAAAACAGGGAGGAAGCTGAGATGTCTAGAGGGGTATGTTGTAACTTTGCAGGAAACCTGGCTTCCGGGAAACCTGGAAACCCGTGCGACACCTGAGTGCAAAAAACCCCAAAGATCTTCCATTTAGTTCAAAGTGGAAAAAGTAGGAGACATCACTGTTGAAAGGAGAAGGGAAGGACAGCAAAATACAATGTAGGAATGGCAAAATAGAAAAGGCAAGAAGTCTATACAGTAAGACAGTTTGAAAGACACATTCCTCTACTATTTGAACAAAAAGTCCACAAATTTAAATAGATGTAAAAGTACTTAAAAGGAAAATCCTTCAAGGTTTAGCTCTATTTCCTGACAATTTTCAGAATAACCAAAGAAACCTCAAAAGCCTTAAATACCAGCTAAAATAACAATAACAGCTTCCTGTCTTTCCCAGCATAAAACACAACTGTGGCCCTAACTGGCTCTTCTGCCCACTCCTGAAAACTCCATTGGCTCCTACATACTGCCAGACCATGCTGGAACATATTTATTGCCAGCCTTCAGTACTACAGAGAACCTAGGAAACTCAGGTTGAAGTGGAAGCAAAAAATGTCATTCACTCCAAAAGTCACAATTTGGATAGAAACTCCTTGATGGGCATTGCCTGTCAAAGGCATGAGAGGCTTGCAGCTGAAAAAAGAGAGCACAGATCCTCTGCTTTGACAAACAGAAAGACATGCATGTCACAGGACTTTTTCTAGAGCATTCATAAAAACAGGCTAAGAAATGGACAATCAACTACTTAAAAAAGCAACTTGGAGGAAAGGATACTCATCCTATCTCTCAAGACATGAAGAATCCAACTTCCCTATCATCAGCATAGGAGGCCTTGTCCCTTAGATGTGGACAGAATTCCTGACAACATACAGTATTTGCCAGCTCCACTAATGTCTAAATTAATGCTCCTCATATTATGCTGCACAACTGTAGGTACTATACATAGCCCTGTCACAATCGTTGTCATAGTTCCTTAGCCAACAACTGATTCCACACCTTGCAGCTCAAACTGTTCCACATGATTTTTACATCTTGACCATTGTTTTTGGCCTGCTATTTCACTTCACACCAACCTGTACTGACCTTTAAATTCATCAAGAGAACAAACGAAGTATTAAGCCATAAGTCACTGTGCTGTTCTTTTTAATAACTAATTTTGTGAATCACTTTAAACTGTGATGTGTTTCCACCATTAGCAGCATATATCCAAAAGCCAAGAAGACCAGAATTTTGAGAGTATAACCTGATTCCTCTTAAAGATGCTTCATCTTCAGAAAATGCTGCTTTTATAGTGGTGTGCCCATAATCTTTCACATCATGAAAACATTATCTCAAATTTCTCACTTCATAAATAGCATTCTGTACCTAATGAGGTACTTAACTTTGCTTTTAACTACACATAAGTTATATTTTGATCAATTCACAGTGTTATACCTAGTTTACTAAAGGACTTTAGCAGTAATCACAAAGCTGTATGTTCCAACAAAAAGCAACTCAAATTTGAAATACCAGCTAATGAAAATACTAGTGAATTTTACATAATAACATTAAATATTATCACCGATTTCATTAGACGACACATCTAACAATCCATATTAGGAAAATAAATCTGACAGAACACTTCAGTCACAAACTATTTGAGGTTCAATACAGATGATAAATTTTAGATATCTTTGCTTCCTCTTTAATGAACCATGAGTATTTGAGTACTGAAATAATTTAAATATAAATTTTCTTTTATCAGAAGAAAGCTATTTTCCTGGCCAGTACTTCTTAAAATAAAACAGTATTTCATATTTTTCATAGGTGAAAATATTTTTAAATACACTGAGTAAACAATTCAAAGTTTTACTTTAAAACTTCCTATGACATGCATATCAAAACCAAGAAAAACAAGTTGGTTTTTTTACATCTGTCTGCTTGGGCTTATTTACTGTGATTTTAAATTATACAGACAGGAGGAACTGAAATCCCATTATTACCTATGGAATATCTGCTGCATTTTGGAACTCTGTCTTTCATCTGACAGCTCCTACTGCTCATCTAGTACAAACTGGGCTGACAGAAAACCAACTGATTCTAAAGATTAATTTCATGACATCATATTAAAAGACACAGAAGACAGTTTCTAAGATCTTCTGATAATAAAAAAAAAAAAATCCTGGTCACTAATCAATGAACAGAAACTAATCAATGATAAGGGACTCAACAATTTACCGTATTTTTGGTGAGATTTTTCTTCACCTTTAGCCAAATAAAAAATCACCTTTACATAATTCAAGCCATTGCTTAATTGGTTTTCAATGATACCTCTCTTTTGAATGCTTGCTTATTTACATCATGTTGCATTAAAAGAAAAGCAGTTTTATTCAAAAACATGTATATCACAGACAGTTATTTGCTAGATTTCACAGTAAACAGCAAAGAAATTCAATATAGGCTGTCAATATTGTTCAAACTTCTAGTTTCTGGGTAATTGCTGCATATTCAGAACACAGTTTTCTTTGCATTTGTCTTCCTATATTGTTATTTACAGATAATAATAGTTTTTAAAAGAAGGTGCTTGTACATTTTACTTGTAAATACCAAAGCCAAAGAATAAGGTCTCATTGAAGAAAAACTGGTGGTGCAGTTCACTGAAAAAATGGACCCTTTCTGCTTTTCATGTTATGTGGTACACAAGCAGATCAAAAAGAATTTTGCCGTTTTCCTTTGGTCATTTTGTATACACCAGAATATTTTATAATATGTAGTTTTCAATGACATTACTTGAATGCCTGAAAGAGAAGACTTTTGACTACTCAAGCAGTTTTGTTGGGCTGACCCTGGCTGAATGCCTGGTGGTCACAAAAGCCACCCTATCACTCTCCTCCTCAGCTGGACAGGGGAGAGAAAATACAATGAAAGGCTCAGGGGTTCAGTAAGGACAGGGACAGATCATTCATCAAGTACCATCACAGGAAACAGACTGAACATGAGGACTTATTTTAATTTATTACCAATCAAATCCAAGTAGAATAATGAGAATAAAACCAAAACTTCGAACACCTTTCTCCTAGCCCTCCCATCTTCCTGGAACAACTTTCACTCCCAAATTCTCTGTCAACTCCCCTCCTAGTGGCACAGGGGGACAGCAAATGGAGACTGCAGTCAGTTTATCACACATTGTCTCTGCCACTCCTTCCTCTTTAGGGAGATGGCTCCTCACACTCTTCCCCTGCACCAGTGTGGGTGCCTTCCATGGGGTGCAGTCCTTCAGGAACACACTGCTCCACTGTGGGTCCCCCACTGGGTCACAAGGCCTCCTAGAACACCTGATCCAGCATGGGCTCCTCTACATGGTTCTCTCAAGGAGCCTGCTCCAGCACAGGCTTTCCAGAGGTTCAAAGACTCCTTCAGGCATCCACCTGCTCCAGTGTGGGTTCCTCCATGGGCTGCAGGTGGATCTCTGCCCCACCATGGATGTCTATGGGCTGCAGGGGGACAGCCTGACTCACCAGGGTCTGCACCAGCAGGGGAACCTCTGCTTAGGCACCTTGTGCACCTCCCTCCTCCTTCTTCACTGACCTGGGTGTCTACAGAGTTGTTTTTCTCTGTATTGCTTTTCTCTGTATTGTTTTTCTCACACAATATTGCTACTTTCTCCAGCTGCAGTTGCCGTTCAGCAGGACTTTTTCCCCCCTAAATCTGTTATCCCAGAGGCATTATCACCATCATGGGTAGGCTCAGCCTCAGCCAGCAGCAGGCCTGCCTTGGAGTCAGCTGGCACTAGCCCTGCTGGACATGGGGAAAGCTTCTTGCACCTTTTCTCAGAAGCTATTCCTGTAGCCCCCCTGCTACCAAAACCTGGTCATGCAGACTTCATTTAGTGGTAGGTGTCTGATCACTGACACCAAAAAAAACTTCTAATAGTGTCAGATAACATATACTTTTATTCTTAGTTTCCTGTGCTTTTCTCTGTTTCGAACATAAAGAAGGTTTGTCCTCTGGACTTCATTCTTCTTCCTTTCATACCAATATTGGGCAGCTCATATACAATGGTTGATTATTTCCCATTATCTGTTCCATCTAAATCAGTGTCCACATACCCATCATTATCCTGTTTTCTTTCCTTCCTTTTCTGTCAACACACCTTCATTACAGCTCAGTCAAGGTATGTGGGCACTCAAAGAGTTAAAAATATTCAATGGATTAATTCAGCTAGTGGTATTAATGTCTATATTAATTTCAGGAGACCTCACCTTAGACATAAACCCCTTTCAAGACATAAAATGTCACTAGTCTATCCTTTAAGTAATCCAGCTCCATCAGGAAAGAGGATAGTAGTTTTAATAAAATGGGACTCATAAGTTTTTATTACTTTTACAGTGAATGGTTTTCAGTTTTATTGGCTCTTGGAAGGAGCAATTTAGTTTCTCTATTTAAACATGACTTTTTATCCTTCACAACTTGCAGGTTTCAATGTTATGTTTCTAACATTACAAATATATATGCGGGTACTGAGGTTTTAATAAAAGTATTAAGTCCTTTTTGCTGGTGTATACAATCTAGGATTATGACAATCACAGGAGAAGAAAAAAAATACTTAATCACTTTTCTAGACTAGTACAGCTAACAGCATTTTTGAGGATGGATGAATGTAAGCATTATAAAATGGGGTTATCAGCAATCACATTGAGTTAAGTAATACATACTGTTACACATTGATTTCAGTGCTTCTCTCGCTCCTTGAATTTTCATGGAAAAAGAATTCAATGTTCTCTACAATGTGTAGAATGTTCTTTACATATTAATATCATGGCCCTAATTGACATCAGTGAGAGTGGTACCATCAGATCACAAAATGGAAAAATGGGACATCAACATTTTTCTATTAGGTGACCGAAGAAACTAAGACTGATTTCAAGGGGAAGAATAAAATAAATCTTTTGTTGTTTTGTTTTTTTTCTTTTCACCATGGCTTAAGTAGTTAAGCATCAGAAATTTAAATATTATTCCTGAAATACTGTCTGATTTTTTTTTTCTACACTTTTGGAGCAGACAGGAAAGACTTGCTCTGATATGACAAAACTGTGTTTTCTCTTCACAGTTTTTATCTGTGACTGGCAAAACAGAAAAGAGCAGTATTTATAGAACCATGAGAAATCTTTAATAAATTATGAAATAATGGCATCACCAACAAACAATTGACCAAAGTAGACTTGCAGCCTGGAATTCTACTAATTACTTTAGATGAGGTAAAGATGACAAAGCTGTCCTAGTATAGAAACCATGAAATTTTTTTTTTCTCTTGCACTTTCCTGTTTATCAGAGTGAAATTATATCAGGAATGTGTTTATAATAAGATGAAGACATGTTTACAAAGAGCTTGAGCCTTAGCTGTAAAAAAATAAAATCTTCTTTTATTCATTTAGTTATAAAAAAAGAGGTGATGTCAGAAAGAAACATCAACTTGCAACAACTGCATGCATTCCACTATTTCTGCAGCATTGAGCTGGCAATAGACTGGCTAGCTAAAGACATAAATTAGACCTGCCTTCACAACTACACAAATTATAACAGAGGTTGTCAATGGAAGCTGACGCATCACTGCCTCTCACCTCTGAAATAACAGCGAGCAGACTCTTGTGCAACAACATACAACACATCAAAATACTCTGGCATTCACATATGGCACAAGAGCAGATAATAATTCAAAAAAAATCTCAATATCTGGTTATGAGCTAAAAAGTATACAAAAAAGAAAATTATTAAGATCAAAATTTAGTAAAGCCTCCTTTTGGATGTGACAGAATTCTCAAATTTCACACTTACTTTTTTTTCTTTTAACTGTAGCTGGCTGCAACAAATTTGAGATTGCTAACATGTTAGCATTACTGAAATAATTAAGCTTGGGAGCAATAGAGTTTTTTAAATTAGCTCTCTCAAAGAAATTACCATTATAATCACCTAATTACCCTTTGATGTAGCTTTATTCATAAATGCTTTAAACATTCATCGCCTTACTACTGAGGGCTATGCCTCAGTTTATATACTCCACGAGAAAATAAAGTTACTATTATGCACAGAAGAACATGTGTGAACAGAAAGCGCCAGAATGCTGAATGCCACAATTTTAAGTCTATGTTTTTCTTTCAAGACTTTATAAAACTTAAAGAAATAAACCAGCTTGTCCATTAAAATTAGATATTTTAAAAATAGCTCTTTTTTTCGGTTTATGCAATTTAAACTGTCTACATCTGACTCTTAAAGCTTAGCATAACACCACTTCTCAAATAAATGATTGAGCTATAAAACTGTTAATGAGTGGATTTGTCTTTTGAGATTTGTCTTATATTCAATAAATTAGTCCTTCAGCAAAACCACTTCTTTAGAAGTCTTTCAGCAGTTTTTAAGAATTGTTGGTGTATCTCCCCAGGTAAAAAAATGTTGGGCTGCAGTATGAGACCGCACACCCATTGAAGGGTATCAGCAGTGAAAATGCAGAACACATTAGCAACAAGCCTGCTGCAGACTCAGTACACAGCAAGGATATTGGCCAAAACCAAAACATGTGCCAACATGTTTTTATTAACATTGCAACTTTCAGCAGATCCAGGAAAGACTGAAAGAAATCTCTTCATCAGTGCAGCAATCAGACCTTCATAGGACCTCATGTCCTAAGAGGGCAAGTTTTACATAGTCTCATTTGGATTGATAGAGACTTAATATTTTAGGTACATAACATAGATTTCCATGGATTAACATGCAGCTGGCATCTGTTTCAAACTAAGAACACAAACAAATATATTCAAATAAGTAGTTTAGTACTCAGTTTCTCTTTTTAAAGAGTACATCAAATAATATTTTTATGATCCTATAATTTTACACAGTATGATCATTTTTCTATATTAAATCTATTTCTGGGGGTTTTTTTCAATAAATTTAAAATAATGCTGGAACTGAGATACTAATAGAGGCTAGAATCATTTAAGTATTATGATTTAAGTTAAATAATTAGATTCACTATAACTATTTTTTATTAAAATGTCATCCAAATGAGAATTAGCTTTGGTTTAAAAAATACTTTCTTCCTAACTGGTAGATACTAGGCGAATCTTGCTAACTAACAGATATTTTAGGACAGACTTTTTTCTTTTTCTCAGATCACCCTCATTATATCAGACTTAAACTTTGCTCACAAAATATTTGGAGGTTTTTTTCTTATTTCTTTAGTTTTCATCAAAATCCTAATAATGACCATTACTTCCTCATTCCTAGAATTTTGACAGAATTCATTCTTGCTTCTGAAATCCACATTATTTTACAATAAAACAGACTCATCTCCATTTTATATTTTCTATCTGCACCACTCTTGTGCCTTGATGCTAACAGCATATTTTAAGAACTATAGAGGGTACCAGATAAACCTCACAATTCCAACATGCTGGTAATCAAAATTAGGTAAGTACTTTTTCTTACTGGCTGTTCTAGGAGAAGGCCCTTCCCAGGAAACATCTGGTCCAAAAGACACATCCTAAAAATCTCAGTACTATCAGGTTTGGAAGACCATAAGCAAATATTAATGACTAATAATGTTTTATCTGCTATACTTCTGAAATTTAACTCTGAAGACAGAAGAATAATCCAAGTTTTATTGGCTGATGTGTAACAGCATTAGAAATAAGAGACAGAACTGTGATTTGTCAACAGACATCTTATAATGTAGCTGATTTTAAAATTTCACTAAAATACATCTTTATTGTAAATACCTTTTCTACCTAATTCAATTTTACTCATTACATATATTCTACATAAAGGAAGGTAAAGATTTCACTGTAATCAAAGAACATCTCAAATTTTCAAAGGCTTATCAGAAAAAAAGTTACTGAGAAGATAAGATAATTCAACTTCAAAAGGCTTAATTTCAACATCTGATACCCAAATACTTAAAAAGGAAACCTGAAAATACATCTGGAGTCCATGAAGTAATACAATTTTCTGGTTTGTTATATTAATAGAAATATAGGCATTTTTACCTTAATAGGGTTCAATCTTCTGCCATTGTTGTTTATATCAAGCTCTTGTAATACTGGTAAATTGCAACTGAGAGTCAAGTAAAGCAAGTCAAAATGACAAACTTATGAAATATGATTCTTGTATGTTAATTATGCAATTTTTATATTAAGTTAAAGCAATAGGATGGACAAACACACAGAGCATTTTAAAGTATTAATTTAATAAAAACATTTCCTCACCAATTTACCATAACACCTGAAAAACTAATCTGGACCTATTCCATGAACATACAAGTCTTTTCTTGAATTGAAAATAACTTCAAAAGGAGGTTGTTTGGATGAAGCAGGAACAAGTTGTTGACACATTCTATCTCTGGATTTTCAAACAGAATAACAAAACAAAATCAATAGTAAACTACATTTTCTAAAGAGCCCTGGTTGTAGGCAATATTGCTAGCAAGAAACAAAAAAATTATATTTAGTGATATTTACTCCAGATATGGAAGCAAAACAAGTATTTTGAAAGTTTTGGTCTCCACAGTTTCATTTCTTAATAAAATCAAAAGCAATCAAAAACAAACATTTGTCAATGTTCTGTCACTTCTCTATTTTAATATAGAATTTTAACGAATCCAATATTCTGTCTTATGTTTTAATTACCCAGCTGAGACAGAAAAGCTTATATGTACATCCATTTACATTCAATCCATCTACCTGTCAATGTACTTCATGAAAATAAATGTATTCCTCATGAGAGAGGAATGCAGATCTAATGAGACTGTCTGGAAGGTTTATATGCCCTACTGTATTTCCTAAATTCTGAGAAGCAGTGAGAGGTGATTCTTCATCAACACATCAATAGTTATCAAAACTTGAAAAGTAACTCCCTTTTGAAAACAAAATGGAAAGGGTTTTTTTCAAAATCTTATAACAATGTACAAACTACTATATCTCTATTCAGCTAGACTTCCAATATACATTCCAACCCATGACAGAGGACAAAAACCTATAAATAAACAATTTCATTTGGAGTTAAAATCTTCTACGCATAAATGCCTGAAAACTGTCAAATTTTGCTGGCTAAGGTGCATGTAACAGAAAATAAAAACCCTTTCTTCGCTGTATGAGATGCAAGTGCAAGATTAGATGTGTTTATTTTCATTTAATTTTCTAAATTGCCTTAAGAAATATCTTTTTCAATTCATACTTTTAAATAAATATTCAAAAGATATAGGAATACAAAAAAATTATTTCCTGAATTATTTTTCTAAAATTCATTGTACGATGTCTATGCAAAGCATACTTACAAGATTACTTTGTTTCTAAAGTTGAACAAGTTTCTAACTGAAATATCTGGAGAGAAGACAAATGCCACAGTTCATCATGATTTTGCCTGGACTAAAGAGAATCTTGTGACTGAAAGCCAGCTCTTTTTACAGCTATGTGTGGTTTTCTTCTTGATTAATTGAACTGGGAAAGGCTGTACAATGCAGAGGGTTTAAAACCACCTACGTTAACTATCTATCCCAGGATGAAATAAATCGACCTTTGAGTGAGCCCTTCCTATTTTTCAAAGCAAACCTGGATGGTTTTCCTAGCTACTTTTTTTTATGCCAAAACAAGCAACAAGGCCCCCCAAGCAGACTCACAAGATCTGCTACCCCTGTCTCTTCCTATTGGTTTGACCTTCCAGAAGCATGTCCATGGATATAGCCAGTCCTGATGGAGTCTGTGACCATGAGTCCCGCAGCAGTGGGTGGTCCCCCCTTGTCTGCCCTTGTGCTGGCTGCAGATCATTCCTGGCTACCAACCTGCCCCATGAGGCTCTCTTTAGATGGCTAAAGTGGCCTACTTTGACCATTAACTGAAAGAATATACTTGCTTTTAATGGGATGCATCACATGTTTACATTTATGCATCAGTTTAGAGTGTACTGGATATGCACCCTCTGACCAAGTTCAAGCAATGTTTGAGGTTGCAGTGTAACCTACAACTCAACAAATCACAAAAACAAATGGTTGGAGTTGTTTGATACTTTCATCAATTTTCCTTCCCTTATCATTTTCAGAAGAAAGATTTCCATAAAAACTTGCCATTG
Organism: Trochalopteron elliotii; assembly: GCA_024734555.1. Lineage (NCBI taxonomy): Eukaryota > Metazoa > Chordata > Aves > Passeriformes > Leiothrichidae > Trochalopteron > Trochalopteron elliotii. Next base: position 1,051,921 of record JANPWX010000064.1, on the reverse strand, counting down.
TATTTCAGTGATCTGTTTCACTAAATCCACACAAAATATCCAATTATCCCACTCCCTTCTATTAGTCAAAGTAGTCATAACTTTTTGGCAGCTTTTGTCCATGCTGTTTGTGCTTCTGTAAACTTTATATCTCAGGAAGGGGAGATTGTCCTTATCTACCTCACTGAGGTTATCTACAAGCTGTGGGCTATTTGTGTCACCAGGCAAACAGACAACCACCACAAACATTCTCCTGATGGATTGTCCTGATGGTTCATCTGGGATTGTCCTGATGGATCATTTGGGACCTCCTTGAGAGAGCCAAGGGCTGCCAGATAAAAATCAGCAGCAATTGATTTCCAGCAGAATCTTGAAAATCAGAGACATACATCTCACTTGTCTCTCCAGATGCACAACTACAGATTCTCCTACTGTGCACTGCAAAAGAAAATACTCATGAAGGACTGGTGGTTTCACTCAAGACTTAAAATAACCATGAACTGCTATATTTTACCTTTGAAAATAATAGCATGCTGTGTTACCAGTTGTTTCAACACATCAGTATGTATTTTAATTGAAGGTGACAACATATTAAAAGTTTGACCCTTGGAAACTGAGTATTTCAAGTTGAGGATCATTCACATCACCTACTTCATATGCTTCATTTGCATATGTATTCCAGGCTTCCTATATAGCCACTAAAGCTCAGTTCCTTCTGTTTCAAGAAATAGTCACATTTGTTATCAAGCCAAATGCATTTGGTCTTTACATGGGTGTTGTGGGAGAACAGGAAGAACTCTAAAAGTGAACACAATGGCCAAATGGTATTGCCTTGGAGACACTAAAGTTACAGCAGAAGGTGACAAACTTGCAGCAGCATCTCCTCACACAGTGACAAGAAGCATGGCAAGATAAAGAAATGCTCAGCAAAAATTAATTTTTAGAAACTTAAATACTAGAGAATGTTCCCAAATAAGATGTTGCCTGGTATTACAGTATTATCAGAGTCTGAATCTGCATAATTTTGACATTAAAAAATCATGCAGTTAATTCTATCAAAACCAAGAAAGACTGCAGGCAAATAAATGTTAAGCTCTATGCACTTGTAATTTTTCAAAGTAACCCAGACATTTTTACAGCTTGTTTCATAGTACTGTAGGAGTCTAACAATCCCTGCTCTGTGGCATTAAAACAACTCTAGTAACTGTTGAGACTGTTAAAAATACTAATAACACCCACACACCAGAGGAGATTCAACCTGCTTGTAAAGCCTAGAAAGTAGTTCACTCCTGTTCTTAAAAACTAAAAGTGATAATAACACAGAAAAGAGAGCAGTTTCTTGGATTTTTTCTATCTTGAAATATATTCATGTTATGTTTCCTAATATGCTAAAAAGGAAACTAAATTATTAAAAAGGAAAAAGCTGTACAAAAAGTCAGGATAAAACTTTGAAAATGAAACTTTTAAAGGTATTAATATGTAAAAGTGTTATTCTTCAAATATATTATAATATAGATTAAAAATTGCTTCAGGATGTGGACGTTTCATTATCTTTCTATCTGAGAATGTACTATTTCTGCAATGGCTGTTCCAGCATATGACATTATTTATTTTAGTTTGAATGCTAAAGTTGACAAAGAAAAAATCATGCAAATAAATTCAAAAATCCATGCAACTACAGACATGGAACAGACAAAATATATTGTCTTAAGTTGTTTTCTGTTTAACAATCATTTTAATAATATCATCAAAAGAGATGAATTCAACTAGTTGTGCATGACTGACATTGACATGATACAATACTTTTTATTATAAACAGACACCACATGTGGTCGACTGTAAGAGGCCTAGGTGAAAAAAAAAATAAAAGTCAAACTGGTCCCCCATGGAGGACAGAAATCAGCACTAATTGGAAGTTACACACAAGGAGGAACCATATGTTGAGGCTCAGACAGAAAGTTGAATCGAGAGGTTCCTAACATATATTACTCCATTATTGGCGCAATATCTAAATATTATAAATACAGGATCCAGGAGATTACTTATATTATCCAGGCAATATAAGGTATCATGGGAATCAACTGAGTTAACAAATAGGCAACACACTATTAAGAGGTCTCATGGACCAATTTATACTGTTATTATAGAAGTCTAATAATTATGACTCTGAATAAATTTTCACAATAACTAAGGGAAAAAGGAAAAAGCTCTTTAAAACATTCAGCACATTTTCATAATGTAACCATGTTGGGTATCTAATTCAGATATAGGCATGAAAAGCCTTAAATGGCCAAATGAGAGCTTAAGAATACCCGAAGTTCAATATGCCACCATGACAGATCTGTGTTGCACATTTTAGAAGCCTCCAAATGGCTAAAAAGCTGAAACACTGCCAGCGTGGATGTTGAGTTTAGCTGATGACCACCAGTCAGTGTATTGAGAGGTCACTAGGGCAGTGAGAAGCATTAATAATGATGATTTCTAAGTAGAAACTGTCCAGAACTGACTGGTTTTGTAACTGGGCTTAGAAAATTAGAGGGATGATGTAGTTTCCATAACTGTGGGCCCACTGCAGTTATCAAACAATTGCAAAAATCTGAGTTTAAATTTGTACTAAAGCAAAGAATACAGATCCCTGTGTAAAGAACATAAACATGCCTAAACTATAATGGAATTATATGTAACACTATAAGTACAGTTCAAGAATGTATTTACAACAATAAATAAATATGAGAATGCTATTAGTGTCACCATAAACCTATTAATTAACACAAGTTCTGTGTGAGATATTCAAAAAATTATTGCTACTATTTCCAAATTTCTTTACTTAGCTGTACTGAGAAGAAAAATCCTACCATTAAAATAACATTAATGCTTAAATAATCGTGTGTCCCTACTGTTCATATTCTTACAAAATTATTAGAAGACTGAATCTGCGTTTCTAAAAAAAATGTACACAACGTGTATTTTTTATCTATCAAGTTATTATGAATATTAACTCTCTATAGGATCCTAGGAAAAAAAAATCCAGAAAAATTAAAATAATGGAAAAAGAGCAAAGAATTTTGCAAATATGTTTAAACTTATATATAATTGCTAGAGAACTATAGAGCAGCAAGTTGTGGTGGCCAGACAACATGTAAGTTATATTCCATAGTACAAAGAAAATACAATTCTAAAGAATTCACTGTCAAAACTTCAGAACTAAATTTTGTGATCTTCTCACTAATTAAATAGGAGAAATTGACAGAAGTGATCCCAGGTAATTTTTTTTTCTGTTGCCAGGTACTTTCTAAAAGAGATACGTAGGATAAAAGAGAGCAATAATCACACCAAAGTCCCATATCACAACAGGAGAAATGAATATGCATCTGTCCTTTTTTTAACATCAGGGAATTTGAAAAAAGTATAACACTATAAACCTATCTGACGAAAGATAGTAAACTTTCCACATCAACAGATTCAAAGGCCTATTAAAATTAGATTGCTCTTACTGACCTAGCTGTCACTATCCATACTGCACAGTGAAGAAACTGAAGTAAAATATGAGTTGTGTGTGGAGTTTCAGAATGACATTAAGTAAGAAAGGAAAACCAACATTCAGAACTTGCTCATCTCAAGCCCAGATCCACTAGAGCATTCTGCACATCTCATCTTACCACAGAAGAGACAAAGGCATTTACTGTATATTAAAATACATTTTAAAATTATGCACATAAGAAGACTGATAACTAAATATCACGGATATTTAGTATCTGTGATATTCAGTAAAAAGTAAATAATTGTTGTTACCTTCAAAGAGCACCATCACAGACTGCGTGGATAAAATAGGAATATATAATATTCAGAATTAATTCCTTGTTTGTTAATATACATGATTAGTCATAATCACATATAACTATTTTGCAAGGTAGTAAGACTAATATAATTAAAATAATGTCTGTAATGTGTAATTTAAATAGGAAAAAACCCTTTTTGTACCACATGAATAACAGAGCAATTTCATTTAAAAAGTTCATATAGGATTTTTTAAAACCATTCTGATTATTTTTTCACAATAACAGATTTTTCTCTATGTAACATATTTGCCTAATTAATAACAAGGAGCATTCTGTGAGTCTATGAAAAATCCATGACACAATTCCTCTGAAGTCCTCTACATTGGATTTTATATTTTCTGTTTAAATTTTACATCCTACTGTGAGCCAAGCTATGGCTGCTTGCTAATTTCTCTAAAGCACCCTGACTGGAACCCATCATTACTCTAAGTTCACTTTTCAGGGAGGAATAATTCAATCATTTTGTATTTTGTAGAGCTCTGGATCAATTCAAACATGTAATAAGAACAACTTTAAAAGGCATTCTTCCTTCAATTAAGAAGAAAGAAACTTAATTTTTAACATTTCTTATACTACCACTGAAGAAATAGAAGTGTATGTGGGCTCAGATAAAAGAAATCCCCATCTGTTTCCTCTCATGCTTCAAACCAGAAGACCCAAGCTTTAGTAAGGGAGCCATAAATACAGAAAAGTTATTGGTACTCTGTTAGAAAATATATTTTTTCTTTGGATAGAATGACAGTAAATTACATTCTGGTCCCTAAACCTTGCTCTTCTCACTTTGCAGTGACTGCGAACACTTTCCTCCACACAGAGCTTAGAGTTATCTACTGACGACTCAAAAACCTTCCTGTTGCACCAACTTATCTCCTATGCCTGGTTAATATCTCTCCTTAAGCATGCCACTGTCACTTTAAACATGAGTCTCCCATCTTCACTTACAAATTTTCCCCATCACTATTACAACTATTACTATCTTACTCTTTCAAGACTATAGACTATATTTTTTCTTCTCTCTACCCTCATTAGTTATCCAAAAATACATCTCTAGTACCTGTCATTTTATTTCCATACACATTTCAGCTAGCACTGACATTCACCAACTCATCACTTCTATTAACAGGGCCTTGTTCTGGCCCTGAGCTATTCTCTCACCAATCCTTTCTGTCTCAGTGACAATTTTAATGCAACGACATTGTTGTCAAACCACATGGCTTTGACTCTTTTTGGTGAGACCTTCACTACTGCCATTTCAAAATTTAGATTAGGAACACTGTCAAAAACTTTTTGAAAACACTGTGTTTACTCTGCTTTCCTAAGTCCAATTCCTCACCATCCAATCCACCATACGCTGTCCACATATTCTTCAAATCCCTTTTGTTAACCTCCTCCACCAAAGGCCTCTTTTGTTAACACCTACCTTCAGCCTACATAAAACCAGCCAGGTGATTCATTCTGACAAGTAAATAAGCATTTACATCCAGCTCTACTTATTCACACCCATGTGCAATCTGACATGGCTGCTGAGGTGGTTCATATCAGGAATGAACCTGGGCTAGATGAATTGCGATATGGCAGAAGAAAGAAAAAGAAAGCATTATATATACTGCTCTTTGTAGCTCATTTACAGTACATTCTTACCATTTGTAGTGATTATAGTAATTGTCCACTCTTGTACCCATGTTCTACATGTTCATATATGATGCATGACAGAATTTCATTGATTCTGAACTACTGAAATACTGTATTATAAAGTAGGTGCAACTAATAAGTAATGCCTGTGACCACTGGGTAACGTGGTTAAAGAACTATTTCATCTGAGGAGATACTTACTACTCTGCTACATCTGATGCTCATCCTCAGCTTAACAAATAGATTTATATTAATAGCTTTCTTGATCTTTTTTCCTAAATGCTGTTCTGCAGTGGAGATACTTGATATTGTCCCCACACTTGCATCTGTTCACCTGATAAGATTTGAGACAAGAACTGTGCCTCATTTGTTTTCTAAATGAGCCCCATACATATTATATTCATCAAACATTAGCTCATTCATCAATAAAGGGTTCTGCTATTCCGCTACTCTAAGATTTTATAAAATAATTAGACTGTATAGTATTGTTTGCTATCCTTCTATATGTTGTTTGGAGTTTTTTCCAGATAAAAAATAGATCTAATACAAAGAAACTCAAAATTTGGACATGCCATCTATCAAACATGCACAATTCCTTACTTATATGAAAAGATTTAGAGCTTACTACACTGTGGGAATAATTCAGTTCAGTTTTTAACACTGGAATAGTTATATAATCTCATCTAAACACAGTCTTGTTCAGGCTGCTCAGTATGATTGGCTGTGTACAGAAATGACACAGATCAGAAGTAGATAGCTCTAGAACAGAGCTACCATACTTTTGCAGATGTTGCTCAACCCATTACACAACCTGTAGAAGGTAGCTTGGGAAAAGGCAGAAATTACATTATCATGCTGTCAGCACCTCAGCAATCTCCACCACAGAACCGTGGAGTTTCAGTTTGTTTTAAAAAAACAGAATGAAAAGCCTACATTGAAATGTAGAGTGAATTTCTATAACAAAGCAAAAGAAATAACTGTAAAATTTATAAATGAAGATGTAAAGGACATTTCCTGCAGCGGGTACAGACATCACATTAAATTTTAAAGGGCCTACTGCTGAATGTGAAATATGAGTATTAGGTGACCGGAGCATAGAAAATGCCCTTAACCAATCTATGAAATGGCTTTTCTCTCCAGATCACGAAGAAATATACACTGAAAGAGCTATGTATCAAGGAGGTGAATAAGAAAAAAATGAAACAAAGAACAACAAAAAAAAAAAAAATGGAGCAGTGGTTTCTTTTACCATAAACCTTCCTGAATATGCTTTAGGGAGATAGAATCATCTACAACACAGGAGAACAAGGACAAGTGTGGGCTCCTCAGTGGGTGTTCAACTGAGCAATAACTCAGTCCCTTTAAGAAGCTATAAGCTTAACATACAGCTGAAGTACATCAGCGAGGAGAGAAATCCAATCTCCTCAGAGATCATTTATGACAAAGTGCACCTAACTGAGGCCCAATTTGTTTGTGGAATTGTAGTCATTCCATTGCAACTAAAGAACAAATGAATCTGCCTTGCAGAGGATTCATTCAGGGTATAAAAGAAAACAAAAGAGAGAAACAGATACAACACTTCATTTACACACCGATTCACAGGCTAACTTACAGAAATGATTGATAAAGCAATTTTTAAAAGCAGAGAACTCCCTGAAAGAGAAGGCCTTTGAATCACATCTGCCAAGTGAGCACTTCTTATTTCAGATTTATAAATGTATACTCATTGGCTTAGAATCCATACTTTGTCTCATATTACTGTTTCCCAATTTAATTCACATGCTTAAATTGAAAATTTTGTTGAACTCAGAGAACTAACATGATTCTTGTTTTATATAAAAAAGTAAAACACACTCTAAGATTAAATTTTTTAAAGTACCAGAGTGCAGTGTGTGTTAGCAGCTTCCTGCGGGCAAGGACACCAGGAGCAGTGGGGGCTTCCACAGGGCAGATCCTGGCCAGGGCTTTTCTCACTATCTCAGGTCAGGGAGCAGAGCATTCAGGATCAGCTGGGACAGCCCTTGCAACAAGGCACCTCCCTGGAAAGGTGCTTTTCTTATTATTCATATTTAACTTTTATTATATGTGCTATTTTAAAGCAATCTATTTTGAAGTGCTTATATTTTTAATTGGATTTACTGTGAAAACATTAAAATCATGTAACACTGGCTAACATATCAATCAGTATTTTATCACTTGGCTTGATTTTATTCAAAATTAACTTTAAGTATATTCACTGGAAATTAAAAACTGGAAAGAAATTTTGGTCACTAATTACAATTTTGGGTCAATTTCTGCTCCTTTTCTTGTTCATATATACAGCAAGACTTTCCATTTCTCCATTCAAACATCATATAAGCATGAACTCAGTCAACAAAAATCTGTGCACATCAAATAATAAAAATATTCAGGGACAGACTGGACAAGATTACAAGAGACGCATTGCTTCAGACTTGAAATTAGAGTAGGAAAACCCTGAAATTGTTCAAAGACAGTAACCAGTGGTTCCAGAAAAACTACACAGGTCCACAGAAAATGAGAGAAAATAGTCACTGTCCACCAATTAAAAGCAAAGGTGTAAATTCCAGTCCTTAAATGCTACAAAAAAAGGCAACGCAACAGTGCTTTTGGAAAGTGACATTTACTTTTTAGGTACTGAAAAAAACTGCTTAAATAAATTAAAAAAAAAAAAAAACAAAATCCCAAAACTAGTGAGAATACAACTCTCCAGATACTTTCAAGCAGAAGAGACAACAGCTATTGCAAACATTCAAATAGAAGAAAGGCAAAATGCCATGACTAGAGAACTAAACAATTGAGAGAATCTGTATTTGAAATAGAATAAATTAGCACCTACAGAAGAATATTACAGAATTATTTACAAAACAAACCCACCATAAACAAAATATTAAAAGGGAGTAACCAAACTGCTTGTCCAAAAGCTGAAGATAAAAACAAGAGCCTCTATCGAGCATTTAAAAAAATTCTATAAGAGAATATATATATTCTATAAGAGAATATAGATAGATATAGATATAGATAGATATATAGATATAAATATATATTCTATAAGAGAATATATATGAGGTTAATTGTATTTTTAATTGAGAACTTCAAAACTTTAAAAGACATAGAAAGATAACTGAACTTTGCAAAAGGGAGGGAATTTTCTGTGCTAATGAAACAACAATGAAAGTAGAAAATTGTGTGGAAAGAATGCAGTTAAATGAAGCCAAAGCAGAGAGATGGAACTCCTAAGATTAGTTGCATATGAGAATCCTATATCTATGTTTGCAAGTAGCTACCTAATATCTTATTTTGACACTTTGAAAAATACATACTTTATATACTACGCAAATAAAATCAGTAGTACTAACACCACTAAATTTAATGAAGTGCAAAAGTGTGTAAAATGGAGCAGCTAGTGTCAGAAAAGGTAAAGGAGCAAAGAACCTGACCACCAATTTTAGTAACACTACAGAAGATGCTTTAACTTATCAGTTTCTTGTTTCACAAATTATGCAAAATTTTTTGATCGTGATTATTGTAAGAAATTATGCATGAAAGCAGATTTCCTAGACACACCATAGACTGATAATCAATATATATATTAGCTCTAGTGAAAACGTCAATAGATGTGTCAGGACAGCTTAAATTGAGAAATATATTTGCCAAAAACATGTACAACTGCCTTTGACTTAAGTATATATGTCTAACTAGTATTGTGAAACTCACTGGAGGATTTCAGTCAAAGAATGAAACTTACAGTAGTCATAAACGACACTACAGTATATAATTTACATGAATACTGAAGAAATGAAACCCTGTTTAGGGTTTAGATTTAGCTATAACAGGACACTTTTTCAAAAAGGCTCAGTTTTAAAATGCGTAGAAACTTAGCATATATTGTTTTGAATCTTGCTACTATACATATTGATTTTAATATTTGGAAGAACTTGCTTCCTTCTGGAGAAAATATCCAGTACTCAGCTGAATAACTGTGTTACACAATGGGTGAGCAGCTGGCTCATGGGTCAGGCACAAAGGGTTACAGTGAATGGGGTGACATCAGACTGGTGACCTGACATAGTGGGGTTCCATAGGGCCCTCGGCCCTGTGCTCTTCAACATCTTCATAAAAGATTTGTACACAGGACAGGATACTGAGCAACTTTGCAGGTGATACAAAACTGGGAGGAGCTGTTGACTCTCTCCCTGCAGAGACCTCAACAAATCAGAGAACAGGGCAATCACCAACTGTCAGAGTTCAGAGCATCCCTTTGGATGACCTGGGACCCGAGGAAGGGCGTTTGAACCCTGAACAAGGGGGTGTGGAGCCGGTCCAGGGGGGTTGGAGACCTTGGCACAGAGCCCAGGAAGGAACCGAGTTTGATTTTAGTCCATGGGAGAGGCTTCCAACACTAAGAGAGGAATTACAAACCACAAAGGTGTGAAAATAGTAGTTTAGCACAGCATGGGGTGAAAAATTTTGTAGTTCTTAGAACAGAGGTAAGTGGGGGACAAAATGGAGGATTTAGGGTGTTGCCCTAAGTCCCTCTCCTTCTTCCTTGTCCTCCATTTTCTGAGGTGGTGATGACACAAGGTAGTTTGAGGGGATTGGGTCAAGGTAGAAATGACCCTTCTAGTATAGGTACTAGACTTTGGCACGAAATTGTAAGTAATAGACACGTAGTTAGTTATATAAGAGCAAAACAACACCCCATTGGTGGGCAGCCACCTTGTGTACTGCTGTCCGTACCTCGGCTGGGTGCGGAGAAAATTCTGAGATATCAAATAATATCAAATAATAAACAACACGAGAAACCTGAAAACAAGGCCTAAAAGACTGCTTTTTTCACCCAACATGGCTCAGGGCTTTTAGAGGCCCAAGGACTTTTAACAACCTGAATCTTGGGTGAGAAACCAAACCCGAGAACCAACCATATGAAGTTCAACAAGGGGAAGTGTGGGATTCTGCTCCTAGGATGGCGCAACCCTGGATGTATGGACAGACTGGGGAACAAGAAGTTGAAGAGCAGCACTGTGGAAAGGGACCTGGAGGTCCTGGTAGATAGCAAGTTGAATATGAGTCAGCAGTGCTCTGGCAGCCAGGAGGGCCAGCCCTTTCCTGGGGTACATCAGGCACAGTATCACAGCCGGGCAAGGGAGGGGATTGTCCTGGTCTGCTCTGCACTGGGGCAGCCTCACCTCCAGTGCTGGGGGCAGTTTTGGGTGCCACAATATAAGAAAGATACAAAGCTGTGAGAGTGTCCTAAGGAGGGCAAATAAGATGGTGAATGGCCTTGAGGGAAAGCCTTTTGAGGAGTGGCTGAGATCACTTGGTCTGTTCAGCCTCGAGGAGACTGAGGGGAAAACTCATTGCAGCTACAACTTCCTCAAAGGTAAGGAGGGGGAGGCAGGTATCAATCCTTTTACTCTCTTTCCCTTTCACTGGTCACTTTTCCTGACCACTGACAGGACCCAAGGAAATAGCATGAAGCTACAGTCAAACAATTCTGTTTCTGATCCACATTCATTTAACCCAGAAAAGCCTTTTACTCCACTTGTCACTTACTTTTCACCAGGATTCTTTGCTCTTCAGCTGCATTTATGACACATCTAATTCATTGTCCTTGTTTTTTTCTTGGTGCATCAAATGTGTCAGTTCTGAGTTATTTCCCAAGAAAGTTCATTTCCAGCCATAATCTGTGCAGATTCGAGTCAGTCAGACTGCTAATCTCAGGATTTATTTTAGCTTTGGTAGCACTCATACAGCTGACATAATAGAACAGAAGAATATAAATTATATCACAAATAAAAATTTGCAGTACATAACATCTTTCAGTAACCCTAACTTTAAAAAAATGAACATAAAAAACCATAGCTTTAAGAAAAAATCCCACAATTAGCAGTAATTAATAGATCTGGAATAATTTACACAGATATGACTAAATACATTTGCTTCCCAGGTTTTTATCTCCTCCCTCTACCTTTAAGCATAAAGTTATCTTCTCTTGTAGGACTGCTATTTCAGATCAACAGCAAATATTTTAACCTGAAATAATATTTAATAAAGCAGGGAGAAGGGGGGATTTAAAGGTTAGCTTAGATATTTTCTATTTAGTTCATATTTGCATTCAATACTGCAGACCAAGTGCACATATAGACAAAATGTACGGCAGGACAGCATTGAATGGGATATTGTCAAGTCAGTGTTTCACTGAACTTTCTGAGACACTGCTTTTAGCATCTTCTCAGGTCACAACATTTAAAGGGCTCAGAACATTTAACTACAGGATAGAAAATATTCTTTTTGAAAACCACAACTTAAAAGACTTTCTTCTATGCAGTTTGAATCAGGAAATATACAGCAAAAACTACATGAAAAAATGACTACATGACAAAATTCTCTGAAGTAACAGTTATGGAAACAACTTATTGTATGCAAAGCAAAACAAATCTGTCTTTAAGGAGGACTGTCAGAATACACAGTAACTTACTGACTAAATAAGGGATGAGTCTCACATATTGACACTTTGTTGCAACCACGCAAATCACTCACTATGCTTATCTAGAAATTGGCTACTTCTGTATCAATGAGGAGTTCTCATCTCATCTGGTGTTTTCTAAATTTGTTGTGGATTCTTTAAATAAGAAAATACATCTTCCATTCAATGAAAAACAAAAATAATTTTTTTTCAACAGTTTCGTAAAAGAAATACACTTCAATTTTATATGAAAGTTCAAAATTAGTCAATATGTCTGCCTTTCCTACTACCACTTACTTAACGAATTCTTCTCTAGAAAAATTCTATTTACAAGACAAAAGTAGTTATAGTGTAAGAAAATGGCCTCATTATGGCCAAAACTGTAGCCCCCACACAAACAAGGCATCAATGAGTGAGGAAAGCTCAGGCTGATGTGAGTACTAAAGCAGTTCGATTGCTATGAAGAAAAGTTTCCAGAGACTACAGAAAGGTTTAAAAACTCTTCTCATGACTACAAAGGCATGACCAAACAAATCAAACCAAAACCCACTGAGATGTGCAGCTTTTTCACAGAACAGAATAAAGTGAAAGGAATTTGCTCACTATAAAGAGCAGTAAATTCTTATCATGTAAAAAAAAAAATTAAAAGGCTTGTCATTTTGCAAAATAGACTGATTTAAGTTATGCGTAAATTACACATTCCTCTTTCACAGTGTCTCACCATATGTAATAATGCAAATTTAAATAAGCCAGTGCCTTACTGAACAATAGTCCAAGCAGTACGAATTTCAAAGGGTGAAAAAATACTCAATTTTAATATAATCACAACCTTTTGTCCAACAAAAGATTCTTCATTCAGGGATTTTACTGAAGCAATTCTCAAGTTTTTCTATAAGGCAAATTCTTTAAAGTTTTGTATCTCTTTTTCAGCCCAGTGATTAACTTCATTCTAAATTAAAACCTCTTTATGTCTTTGTATGCCAATCTGTATTATATATTTCCATAAAACACTGAATTAATACAGTGAGAAAAAAAAAAGCCTGGATACTTGTTTTTTAAGATCATCGTCCTGTTATTGAAACTGCATTTTTCCTCAATTTTTCTAATATATTAAAAATATTCAAATTTTAAAAATAATGTGAATAAATGGATTGCTTCAGCTGTAATATACATCAAATCCAAAAATGACTGAACAGAATATTCCTTTAAAAATCTGGAACAGAAACTATTCCCCAGTTTTCAGTTTCTTAAAGATTCTTCATTTGCTCATGAAGCTTTTTCTAAACTTAAAAGAAAAAAAAATGAACAAACAAACAAAACAAAAAACAACCTAACAAAGCCAACAGCACAAAACTAAGACCTGAAAAGCAAAATAAACTCATTTGTGTTTCCTGTCAATTTGCATGACTTGTTTTCCCTAGTTTTTCTCCTGGCACTTAAAAGACTTTGAGATCTGCATAGCCTACTTTCACTGTCATTTCAGGAAAGATTCATGTCATCTACTTTGGAGGTGTCTGTATCTCACCTAGTTCCCTTATGTTCTATAGTGAATAGAGAGCAACTGGTCACTTTTAGTACCCAATTTATGTAACTTATTTTAGATGTCTGCTTCAAAATGAGATGGTTTACTCACCTAGGAATGTCCATTTATCTCCACTGACTGCAAGGGAGAGAAGTCTAAACAATGAACTTAAATTTAGACATCTTCATTTGGCCAGATGAAACTCAGGCTTATAGCCCTTCCAGATACAATCTCTATTTCACATGCCCAATGGTCCTGCTTTTGAATCCTGTATAATGGAACCTTGTTTCCTGACAAAGGTCCCCTGTGACTCCCTGAGCCAGTCACCAGTAATTTGCTGGTAAACTCTGTAAAAGATAGCTTTATTCCAATAGTGACATGGTTTGCTTTCTCTTGTCTGTATGTTTTTGATTCTGCTATTACAGCATCATGTAGCTTAACTTCCACTAAAATTTGGGCAGATCTAGAGCTAACCATTTTCCCTTTTTCTCAGCGTCCTGGGTTGTAGTATAGGACGTGCACAAAGTATTCTATCACCATCTTCATGAACTGTTGAATCCAATTATTGGAGCAGTGTTTTCCCAGGCCCCCTCCCTCTGGGCTATCTTCTCCTAATGGCCCATCAAATGCCTGCTGCATGACTCATAGGTAACTCCCTCCAGGAGTTATCTCTCTTTAATGGGCCATCAAGGACCCCCTGTATAACTCATCATCCCATAGTGAAATGCTCCACCCAGGGGGAGGAGCCAAGCATTCTCACCTGGATATAATCTGGGATTTGGGACAGTACAAGCAGCCCTTACCCACTGGATTCCCAGAGGAACCAGACCTTTCTACGGGATCACTGCTTCAGGAAGACCACCTCACCTGGACTGCTTCTATCACCCTGCTCAGGTTGTATTCTGACTCTGTCAGTGGTCTTTTGTATTATTGCATTTATTTTATTTTATTTTATTTTTTTCCTTTCTTCTTATTAAATTGTATTTCTGACTTGGAGCCTCTCACTTGTTTTGCTTTCAAACCACTACACTCAGTTTCCTAAATTTCTATGGAAGTTGGTGTACTATGGATTCTATGCCTTGGTTTGGGGTTTTTGTGACACCCTTTTTAAAGGGCAACCCATTAGATTTTATTTCCTTTCTAATTAGTTTCATTCTCTGAGCTATACTGCACTTAGGATAATTTTGATATCTTCAACTGTAAGGATGTCATCCTAAACCACATTCTCTTCTGTACTTTACAGCTTTCTTACAGCTCCTCAATTTAAAAATTTCCTTGCAATCTTCTTGAAGTTAAGTGTCAACAGTTAGGCTTTAGATGAGGTCACTCTCTCATACATAGGTGCCCTTTATTTGGAAAAGTCCTTCACATAATATTTCTCCACAAAATGTTAAACACCTTTACATATGAGCTTCTGAGTTTTAAACATTGGGTTGATGAGCAGAGCTAATAGCCAAAAGCAATAGCTCTGGATTTATTTCCATATTTCTAACCTATTTTGGATTATGGACAAGTTTATTGTGGACTCATTTATACTAAAATAATTATTTAATTCCCAGACTGGAATTTACTAATCCCTTTGCAGGACACAGATTATCTACTATCCCTCAAAGGACTGACAGACTGTTACTAACAAGCATTTTAAATTAAAATTGCTGTTATGTTGCAATTAACAAACAGATATAAGTCACTGATATAGCTAAATCTCAGTAACCCAAGATGAGGTTGTTCAAGGACACCACAGCTCTCATTTTCTTAACAACTCTTCAACAACATTGGAGTAAAAAAAAAAGATTTAAAACAAACAAATATTTAATTCAAGGCCTAGGAACAAAACAGAAAGGTTTTTGTTGCTTGATTCCCAAGAGAAGCACTACAGCCACTTATTGTTTAAAGAATTAATTCTTCAGAGACATATTAAAGACTCCATCAATATGTAAAGCACTTGCACTGTATCATTTGTAGTTCTGCTTGACATTTAGTTTCTTACACAAAAACCAAGGGACAAAACCATTCTTCTTGTGTGTTGATATTCTAAATTTGAGGTACATCAGACATAAACCTGGCATTCTTCCAGTTTATTTCATTCTGGTCACACTAGGGAAAATAGGCTCAGGTTTTAGCCTCCCAACAATTCTCAAAAGAATCAAAGCTATCTCTCCAAATGAATTGTTAGCTACAAAATTCAGTGTCCAAGGTCAAAAAATACTGCTGACCACATATGAAAACTTTTTAAGGCAGCTCCTGAACAAAGACAGTAACCTTGATATTTTTCATTTACATGCTTTGATAAATCCCTTTTGGAAGATCAGACACTTAGTATTATCAATTACATTATCTGCACAGATATAATAAGCAAACTGCATTGATTTCAGCCATGTTGTATGGAGCAAATCATCTGACAGCTTTTTGCCATACTTAGAGCATTGTATTTCAAGCCTAATTTGTCTACATTAATTCTGGTGCTACCTGTCTTGACTACAAAGTGACAACAAGTAGAAGGAAGGGACTATATTACTTTCTTCCAGAGTAAGTTCTTATCATGAAGTTTATTAGAGACCACTCTCATATTCCTGGAAAGAAAGGTCAGCTTCCCTGTAGAGACACTCAACAGTACAGGTGCAAAAGGTACATAATCCTTGAATGCAGAAGTAAGCCTGATAGAATGACTGTGATTCACACCAATATATATATAATTTATACATATAATTCACACCAATTTTTATTCATATATATATATATATAAAACTTTTCAGGCTTACTTCCAACCTGAGGTTAGAGAGAATTTGGTTATTTAAATAATGATAGTTCATCTGGCATACACAATTTCAAAAGGTAATTAAAGCAAATAAGTAAAGGTGCTAGGTATGCTGGGATTCCAGGTGGACTTTGAGAGCTGTCTCAAACTTGTCTCTTTTGTAACCCAGGATTTTTTTTTCCACACTGATATCTCAGTACCAGTTGTGCAATATCGCAGTGTTTCCCTGCCTGAAAAAGTTGTTTGGAAAACATTCACAAATTTTAGTGAACTTAAACACATTTTAGTTTAATGATGTTAGGTATGTGTGCATTAAGATGGCAAGAAAAGTGAAAGAGGCACATCCAAAATCAACCATGTTTGTAGAAATATGACTATGGAAATGATGAGACAGAAAAAGAGGATGTGAGCCCTACTACATCCATTAGCCAAACCCTTGGTAAATTGCAGGTGTCGAAGCTGGCATTGGAAGCCGTAACTGCCTACTTGTCCACTGGCAGTCATGAAAAAAGTGTGTATGCAATACTTCCCATACTGCAATTCCTTCCTGAGAAATTAATGAAAGTGATTTTGCTTCCAAAACTGCCAGGTCTTTCAAAAACTCTCAGTATATACAAAAGTATCAAGGAACATCACACTGTCTCGTTATTTTCCAGACACTTGCATGTGGCTATACAGTCCTGCTAAGTACCTTCTAAAAACTAAACTTATGGTCCCAGCACTGCTGAGAAGGCAGTACATCCAAAAAGCAGTAAAGCTCACGTTTATCTATGTAAAGCAACTGTCCTGTGAGCAAAAAATGTAAAAGACTTTTGCTGGGGAACAATCTCTCTTCTAATTTAACACTGAAAGATCTGAAGAACGTGAAGACTCTGCAGTGCTACATTAACTAATGCCACTTGATCTCAAAAATAGCTCATAACCTGTTATGATGGCTGGTTATGATTTTGTCATGCATCTTAAGTTCATATTCAATACTTAATTTAGACTTCATGACTTATATATGATGTTATATTCTCTAGTTTTCTAGAGACTTTCTTTACATTTCTTCATAATTCACTTGCTTCATATGCTGTGGAAAAGTCAACAGGATTGAAAAACCATTATGAATATTTCCAGGCTACAGTGCAATGTGCCTAATGAGAAGCTTAAATTTAATTTTCTCAAAAACCAACATATGTAGTACAAAAAGTCCTTGTCTGTCTTTAACTATAATTGTACTCTGCTCACTTATCAGAGTGTCTAATTAGTCATTACTCACACTAACAGAACACATCCCCTATCCTTCAGAATCAAATATGACACAGCAAAATATTTTAGGCATGTGTTGTTAACTATGTATTTACGACAAACTCAATATTCCAGGAACACAGCCATCAGAGACCAAGAGATTCTGGTCTCATTTGAATTGTTTGGCAAGATAGAAAAGGTTAGAACAAATCTTTTTATTACCACCCATCAAGATCAACAGATAAAAATCTACAGCAATGTTGAGCTCAGACTATTCACAATTAGAAATAGGATTTCTACCCATTATTTCTTTTCTTTGGAAAGCGAATAGAGTAATGAAGAAATTAGCATGAATGTTTATGTCTAGCATCTAGCAGAGCTGAGTAATTTGTAGAGTGCAGGAAAGTGAAGATTGGCTGATGGGTCTAATTTGGACTTGTTTTTACACTTAAAGTAATTTTAGCTAAATTGTTTGGATACAAAAATCTAAATGTTTCATTTTCCAAGTGTTTATTCAGAGCCTCTTACAGAAACATTCACACATAGTATCATTTCCTTAAAAGATGCAATTCTAATGAATAAACTATTTGTCTCTTAGTAAACTTTGTTTTGAAGCACTATGATTTTCAGCCCAAGACTGTGAAGTTTGGAAAAACTTTGATATGTGACTGAAACTAAGTTTACAATAAAAGCTAGCCAAGAAATTCTTCGCTATAATTTGTAAATCATATTACTGCACTTACAATAGCGTTGCCAGTACTTTCCACTCTCACAAAGTACCATTGTCACTGCTGGAGCAGTTTTAGAGAAGGGCTACAAAGATGACCAGAGGGCTAGAGACAGGCATAGAGGTTGTTCAGCCTGGACAAGAGAAAACTTTGGGGAGATCTTGTGCCTTCCAGTGCCTGGAGGGGGCCCACAGAAAAGCTGGAGAAAAACCTTTAACAATGGCATGTAGTGATAGGACAAGGGTTAATGGCTTTAAACTGAAAGATCAGAGCAGATACGAAGAAGAAGTCTTTGACCATGAGGATGGTGAGACACTGGAACAAGTTGCCAAGGGAAACTGAATGCCTGGAAGTTTCAAGGCCAGGCTGGACGGTGTTTTGAGCAGCATGGTCTAGTGAAAAGCGTACTTGCCCATGGCAGGGGGATTGTAAGATCCCATCAAATCCAAACAATTCTATGAGTCTATATACATTTGGATCTTTCATACAACTGTACTATGCACAAGACAGGCAAAAAATCTTCGTAAAACATGCAGTCCCTGTAGTTTTTGTGGTCAAAAAACTCCCAAAATTTCCCCTTATTTTTCAACAGATTTCTACTAAAATCCCGTGACAGGCATTTACAATAAACTTTCACTCCCTTTAGACTGCCTGATTGGTACAATTTGCTAACAGCCTAAGCCTGAAGTATTCCTGGCAGATCTCACTCCCTTCACACTGCCTGACTAGCACTAAAAAGGTGTCTGGAGCATATAGTTTCCCTAGGTGCTTACACAAAACTGTACAAAAAAGGGAAACATAATTCATGCTGATATGCTTTTGGCCACATCTATCCCAATGTGAGCATTTTAGATGTTTTACCATATCCTTCTGAATATAGTACCTAAACCCACAGGCATTTATCAAGGTGTAGGAATATATATACACACGATATTATATACTCTGATTTATACTTTGTTATTTTCTTGTGAATTCATACCAGTTGTTTTGCTTTTTGTTTGCTAGTTAACATCTAGTTTTCAAAGAATTGCATGTCATAATCTCATGCTTTCATTACCATATGATAACTGTCAACTGAAACCCATAATTTTAGATGCAGAGCCAGGATTCCTTTTTTCTGCATTGTGCACCACCTTAAATTTAGCTATACTGATTTTCATTCTATTTGCCATGCACTCAATTCAATAAAGTGCCCTGGCAAATTTTTTTGTTGGTGCTACCTTACCTACCCAGAGTATGTTAGCAAGTCAACACCAAATTGAAATATATCACTGCTTACTGGGGTTTTTCCCATATTATTTATATTGAAAAACCTATGTTCAATAAAGACCTTGCAACCTTCACGGAAGACCACTCTTCACTGATCAAAGAACCATACATTTTAATCAACTATTCATCCTTGCAAACTTAAACACAATAACTATTTCTTTTCCCTTATAACCTCTGGTAAAGTACCAAAGTTAACATCTTTGATAAATTCTGGCCAAATGTATTAATCAACAGGATTCACATAACAACCAATTCTCTCAAAGCTGCACGATATATCAAAAATGAAAAATTTCCTTTTATAACAGCCATGTTTGCTTGTACAAAAACATAAGATATCTACCCATTCATTCATTAATTCTATTACCCACTCAATAATCAATAATGAAAAGGAAAAATCATGACTTCAAATGCATTCAGATGGTAGTAGGAAGAGTTTTTGTTTTTCAGTGATCAATTACACAAAATGATGGAGGCAATTGAATATTTTCCTTAGAATAACAGAAACACCACAGTTATATCAAAAAGTACTTTATTTTCACACACAATTTCTTCTGTCTGTATTTCTGTCTAAAGATTATGTTACGCATTTGTAACAACTGCATAAATGGTCTGCATTAATGAACAGACATTTCAGTCATTTATAAGAGCGCTAATATTTTAGCCTATGAAATCATTATGTAAATTAAACTAATTTCCACCACAGACATTCAACTTCAAACAGCTGCACAAACCAGGATTTTTCCTCTTCTAAAGAAATCTGCATACTATTGTGTTTTGTATCACAGTCCTGCAGCACTAGTATTGTCCTTTACTGGCACAAAATAGACCTTGAAGCCTTGGTCCATATTTTAGGTGCTTGCTGTGATGCTCACCTTACCATCTGTTCACATTAATCTCTCAAATGAATCCACTCAAAAGCATGCCAAATATAATCAGATTTATGGTAAAAAATATTTGTAATTAAAGGCAAAAGGGAGCACTTGATCACAAGAAATAGTGAAGTTCTATGTACATCTTTAGTCAGTCATCTTTAAGCTTGCATTACCATAATTGATGGCTTTTCCTCTTTTGAAAACACCCACTTGACCAATTGGATAAGATAATCAGGCTACTATATTAGCTCTGTAGCTTTTATGACCAAGTGACTGTACAGAGAAAGAGCATGACTTGGCCTCTCCATTTCTTTCTCCTTCTTATCACCCACTACAGCAGACTAGCAAAACAACCTACGTCTTTGGAAAGAGCATTACAATGCTATTACTCAATAAATACTGCTGAAAACAACAAAGGGAGTGTCATAGATTCTCAACACCAGAAAGATTGTAGAATCATACAATAGTTTGAATTGGAAGGGACCAAACGGTCTCCTAGTCCCATTGCCCTGCAATGAGTAGGGACATCTTTCAGCAGACCAGGTTTCTCAGAGCTCCACCCAAACTGACCTTGAATGTTTCCAGAGATGAAGCATTTATCATCTCTCTGAGTAACCTGTGCTAGTGTTTCATCAGCTTCATTGTAAAAAAGCTTTCTTCCTATAGCTAATCTAAATCAACCCTCCTTGAGTTAAAAACCATTATACTCTACCCTACTGTACCACGCCCTGCTAAAAAGTTTGTTCTCATCTCTAAAGATCAACATTAGGTATTTAAAGGCTGTGTAATAAGGTCTCCCTGAAGCCTTCTCCAAATTGAGTGACCCCAACTCTTTCAGACCGTCTCCACAGAAGAGGTGCTCCAGCCACCTGATCATCTATCTTTGTGGCCCTCCTCAGAACTCACTCCAACAATTACATGTCCATCTTACACTGGGTGTGCTGGAGCTGGATGCAGCACTTCAGGTGAGGTCTCACCAGAGCAGAACAGAGACACAAAATCACCTCCCTCAACCTGCTAATCATGCTTCTTTCATGCAGACCAGGAATGAAGAGTGAGTAAACGAATTTGAGCAGCAGGAAAGACAGGAATCTAGAAAAAAACAGGGCTACTCCCAGTCCTTTAGAATGTACAGCCTCTTTGTACCCTGAACCCCCTTAAATTATCCTTCCTAGCACTCTCTCTTCTGTCCAGAAGGCACTCCTTTAATGATTATGAAACTGAAATTTCTTTCTCTCAAAAGTCTTGACTCACTTCTAATTATATAAATTCAGAGGTTATAAAAATTGTAGTTACAGATGATAAAATTAGGAGAAATAGAAAATTTAATATAGAAACCTTGGAAGATAAGCAGGAACCAAAAAACCCAGTGAAAGAAAGTTAATTCTTCATGTAACAGTTATCCAAGTTTTAATCTATTATCTGTTTTAAAAGAAAACCCAACGAATTGGTAAAGTGCTTTTTCATTGAAGACTAAGACATAGGGTAGAAAAATATGACTAAGCAGAGACCCATATAAGGGCACAAACATGTGCTAAACATCAGCTATATCTGGTACAGCCATAAATTTCAGCACCTTTGCACCTAGTCAGGTGGATAAACACAAGCAGGTGCAGACTAGAAAGCAGGACAATATAATACCAAAGTCACATTTAGAGATCACACAAATACAAGTATGTATCGGTATCTCTGACTTTAATTCAAAAAACGGGTTTCTGTGTTTACTAAAATGGCTGATGCTTGTTATGATTCTGACATATTCTAAAACTTTGTATCACTTTAATTTTCTAATTACAAGACAACATGAGTCCCAACAGAAAATTAGGCAACCACAAACACCATATTTACATTAATCTATTTCTCCTCCTCAAATAGCAATAGTAGTTTATACTACAATCAACAGGTTTAAAAATTTTAATTTTTATAAAAGAAAGCCTTAGATTCTGTTCCATAGGCATACAGCCATGTCAAAAATTATGATCTCACTACCTGACATATTTGAAGCAGGTTTTAAAGGCATCATACTTTCCTGAACAAAGCTCTCTAGCCCACGCTCATGAAACAAATGTTGCATAACATATTTCTAAACTGTGCCTATACCTATTTCAGAGACATCAAATAGGTCAAATAGGTCAACAGACATGGCCACATTAAAACATCATCTTCTACATCATCTATCTTTATCCATTTGGCCAGCAAATTCAAATGCAATTCAGAAGGATGATGACCTAATATATTTCATTTAGAAATAGTACTCACTCCAAACCATTTTAGGAAGTAATCTGTTTAACAAAATAAAGGTCAAGTGCCAATTAGTATTACATGTGATTTATAATGTTACATTTCAAGAGAAAAGATAAAATAGACCTGATTTATTTGTAATAGCTTTTCTCAATATATCAAATTGCATGAATAGAAGGATGATGATAATGAGCAGGACTAGGCCCCAAATGGTTACTATGCAAAATTCTAAACAATGGCAGATCTATCTCTGCACAGAGAGCTTACAATGCAAATGATCTTATTCTTTGCAAAGGAAATATAGAAAAGAACAGAAGGAAGCAAACAGAAGTATTTAGAGTAAGAAGAAGTACTCTCAATTAAAGGGGTTTTAAATATCCTGTTTCTTTAAATGCTAAACCCAAACTGATGCAGTGTAGCACTTGTCAGTGAAGGTATTTCACCCCTGATTCTATAAAATAAACTACAATAAATCAAATATTTGTTTGAACTGTCCTAAACTACATGTGGTTGATAACTGTACTCTTCAAGCCCACCAGGCAGCAGACAACTGATTAATCACAGTTATCAACTTAGAATTGTTGTTGTCTCTTTTAAATATCCTGCTCCAAACTATTGAGAGGAGTTATCTGAAGCACTACCACAGTACCATTTGCTGCTGTGAAGGGACTATAATTAGCTTGTAAATTGTTTTAATTTGTTTGATTAGCCTCTAGAAAAAACAGGTCATCTGAAATATTTCTTCCCTGTTTTTATACCTAAATTACTTTTTCCTTGGGATCATTACAGACAGCATGTACAGTGACACCTTAGTTGTAAAAGTCAGCTTTTACAGTGCCTGCTATTCAGACTAGAATTTTCCCTGCTGAGCATCTATTAAAAGCTGATTTTTTTTTCTTTACCTTTCCAATTAAAATTGCTCAACTGTTACTGGAAACCAGGTAGAGGTAAAATATATTATTCGGCCAATACTATGATGTCCATACACTGATTTCACTGAGAAATTTAAATGAGGCTTTCTTTTGAACCAGATCTTGAAATCTGTCCAGAGATTAAATCTCTATAAATTTATAATATCTTCTTAGCTCACAAGACCCTATTTATATCCTGCAGTTTACAGACGGCTTTTCTGCTTATACGCTGTTGAGGTCACGTACTTCACCCTAAGACAACCTTGTTTATATTGAACACATTCAATCCCCACGTAGAGCCAGCATGGTTCATCTACTCCCAAAGGAAAACTGGGCACATTTACCAGCTTTATTGACTCTCCAAATTAAACTAATCATGCCAGAAAGCAGTCCTTGATTCAATATTTTCTGTAAATAATACACTGAAGTCTATGTGTATCATGCTAGGTTATTAGTATCATGATCCACTTCAGGGCTATCAAGCACTCAATCTTCTTTGTGCAATTGGTCCCCATGCCTGGTATTTGATGATGCAGAGGTTCAGAATGAGAACCAAAATCAAGCAGGATGTCTCTCCTGTACTTTCAGTAGCTCCACCAAAGGCACCTAGGGAAGTCAAAGTAACAGTAGCTGTCTTGCTGGAAGCAGGTAATAACCTGGGGCAAAGATGTGGAGACAACAGAAAAACAGGACGAAAAGAAACACAGAAAATTGTCTTCACAAGTCTACATACTCCTTTCCAGAACACAGCTTGGGTTTGCCAAGTATGAAAACTAGTCCTACAGCACCAATTAATAGCAAAAATCACTAGCATAGTTAATGCCTCATCCCTCCATGCTGTTGCTTATATAGCCCAATACTAGCTGGCAATTACTAAAGAGCTTGATATTCTTTCAATACAATAGACAGCAACTAAAATATAGGCTTGTATTTGCATACACCTCTTGTTATTCCATATTTCTTTCACAAACAACAACACTTTTTGGTGAGAAAAGTCAACTTGTTTAATTTCAATGGTTATTTTGTTCTTCTCAATATTTAACTGTGGTCTGTAAAGAAACAAAATAAAGACATCACAGTACCTATTATTTCAAACACTAATGTCAATTTGAGTGGCCTGTTTGTTTCAATCACTATCATATTAACATAATTCTTTTAGAAGGATGCATTGTTCACGTGTGTCTTAAATAATGAAAATGTTGTTATTTTGAGTCTTTCTTAACCATATTCAGTCCATTTTAATCTTAGACACCACCCAATTTTGCTGAAATGTCAGTTCCTGGATCCGGCTTCATCTTTCTTTCTTCCAATCTAAAGTTTATCTAAATCTAAAGTTCAACCAATCTAAAGTTTACGTCTTTTCATAATATCGTCTATCTCTCCATCAGTGCAGAAGTCCTTGCTCACTGAATAAAGCACTCCCCCAGATGTTTCATTTTGTTTGAGTAAGTTTTCCCACATCTCTCACCATTTCCCTTCACATTCGTTTCTAGGCTATTTTAGGACCTACATTCTCAGGATGTGATGTATCTGTACAGGATGATGGCATGTCAAGATTAATCCAGAGCCATAATAAGTACACACATCACCTGTAAAGGATTTTACTATCTTGAAAAGATCACACTATCACACTTTCTAGTTTGCAGCTTTGATTGCCAGGAGGTTGTTTCCTGTTACAAGGAAAACAGTAATCAGATCTCAGAGTAGGAACAACCACGGCTCATACCTGAGGCACTTCATTTGGTGGTGTTCCAGAAATCTGAGATTAAAATTAATTTATGTTGGCCAATACTGTGATGGTGGGATCAAATCAGAGCATTCCAGTGCTTCCACTGTTACAACAAATTATTGAAATATATCTAACTTTAAAAACACCATATCCTATTACAGTCATAAAAAAGAAAACACACTGCTCCTGGAGCCTACAGAGTCTTCATCATAGGAAGTTTTTAAGGATAGGTTAAACCATTCCCGACAGTGTGTTAATTCTACTTGGAGAAACATCTGAGGGACACATGGGCAAGAGGCTATCACTGTAGATAGGAAGTCAAAACCCAGCACACAAGCATTAATGAGTACATGTGCACGTGTGTGTGTGTACAACTAATAGAAGTCCAGAAATATCCTGTGAGCAAGGAGTTTTGATTTGTCTGCTCATCACACTGGACACAAAACTGCAGATTGCTTGTCCATCCTTCTGCAGGCAGCAATCTTGCAGTGAGCACCCAATGGACAGTTTTACTGCTCAGAAAAAGGGTTCTTTGATTCAAAATGGTGCTTAGAGCACTAGGGTGAACTACACAAAGCCACTTTGGCTAAAGTAGTTTGCCTCCAGGGCAACTGTACAAATTAATACCCTGTTATGTTGAAGTAGAAATTACCTAATACTCCAGCTACATATTATCACAGATTTAATGATCTTTGCAAAATAAAGTTACATCATCCAGTGATGATCTCCTCATGAAGTAAACTTGCTCAACGTTTCCAATAATTTATCAGCTTTCTGTAATTTCCTGCCACTCTTTCCAAAGTCTCTGCCTTTCTTATGATAAGTTAATTTTTAATTTAATGTCAGTGTGGTAGTTCAAATTTTATTTCCTCTATGTTCCTCATTGTTCAATAGCAGTGAGTGTTGTATCTTACATTTTCTTTAGGTTTTTTGTTTGTTTGTTTTCAGAACTGCAGAGTAGCTCACAGAAGGGAAAAAAACTGCAACATGAATTTAGCTGTACAACACAGTGTAATTATAGGTAGCCAGTTTCATGTATTAGTACTTATTCCTGAGTCTGCTCTGATTCAAACACTTTGTTTGAGTGGTTGTAACTTTAGGACTTAGAGACATTTCTAATAATTGCCAATGATGTCTTGCCCTGCAGCTATCCGGATGAAATTCTATTGCAATCATGCCATGCCACTCAGCTCACTAAGTCAGCCTGCTAGAACACTTCACCACCTTCCCCATTTAAGCTGCCAAAATAGTGTTGTGTCTTCTGCAAAATTTGCTGCTTCTCTGTTCATCTTCCATTTTCTGGCTAATAATAGCACATTAAGTGCTAACACGAGTGCTAGCAAAGAACTGAAGTACACTGCACTATTAATATAAAACTTGAACATACATACTTACTGACTACTTTCTTTCTGTCAGACACAGTCCATTGGAGAAACCTTGCTTCTCTTTTAACATCTTTTCTCCTAGGCTTTTCTACAGAAAAGCTGGAAAAATACTAAAGGAGAGTAACACATATCCTTTGGGTAAATTTCCTCATCTCCTTCCCAGTTCATTTTGGAACAGATTTAATGTTTTCTTTCTGATATTTTTCCACCTACTATAGCAGTAAATATAAAAAATACTATTGACAGCTTAATTATTACAGAACAGCTTGATTTTTTTTGGAATAGGTGTTAAGATAAGCCTTTCTCCCCACTGCATACAACAAAAAATTCTCCTGCTTAGACTGATTTCTACAATGCTAAGATAAAGCATGCATGTTTTAAAACTGGGAAAAAAGTTCAAGAGAAGACCTGAAATTTTGTAATCTCCCTACAGTTCCAGAATTTAAGGAGCGAGTGAATATTTTTAAGAATGCTTTGTAAACTATTGAAATGTAAATTTAACCATCCCCAGGACAAGGACTGATCTCATCATGGGTTTACATAAGCAGTATTATTCATTGCTAGCATATTCTTTATTAGCATTCTTAAGTAGAATTTTAATTTTTCATAGCTGAAAACAGAATTTGATAAATATCATCACATGTGCTGCTGCCAATATGGAGTTGCTCTGTAGGCCAGATTAATGCCAGTATGGTCAAAAGGCATAGTGTTGTTACAGCTGTGAGGATTTAAAGAGATAAGTCAAGATGTGGAAGAAATACTATTTTTTATTTAATTAAATCATACAGCTGGATTGCCTGCAATTTAGATCTTGTATTGGGCCTGTATTCCCCCAAACACATGGGGCTTTTTTCTGAACTGAAAAAAATCACTACCACTCTATAGATCTTGCCTTACTGATATGGAAAAAAGATCAAAACAAGAGAGCACAGTTCTGAAGAAGAGTTTAGTTTTGGAAATTTTGACAAACTAGTGGAACACATCTGAATGTGTTTCCTGGCTGTTGCTTAGAAGGAATGAGAAGTACTTCCTTGTTAAACAAAGACTGAAGATTAGGAAAAAGTGGTCCCTTAGTTGCCTTTTTTAAAAATCATGGTGGGCATAGAAAATCTTTCACCACTTCACCACAAAGATTTATGAAATAGTTATTTTTTTAAATATCACTAGTATACCTGGTATTTTACTGGCTGAAAAACACCTCAAAACTGCCAGCCTAATAATAGACAGTGTTCATAGTGAAGGAAAGAATACAAAGGCATGTCAACTCAGATGCACAAATGGACTTAAAATTTATACCCACATATGAAAATTTAGTAAATTCTTTATGTGCATCAGAAAATATACAGAAAGGATTTGAAAGCACAGAACAAAAATGCTTTGCAGATAGACTGAGAAAAGTGTGTACAATTGAGTAGGAGGCAAGATATGGAACATTAGGACTAATAAATAAATGCTCACCTTGAGAATGAATGCCTAGAAAATTATGGCATTCAGAATAGCAAGTTCTGAGGCCTGCTTGTTTCTGCTAAAAAAAAGTTACAAAACAAAAAAACTATGTAAGTGAAATAGGTAGTGAACTGGTAGGAAGTATTTTGCAGGCAAAGAAAAAAAAGAAAATCAGTTAAAATTGGTCTGAGGCAATATGTTTTTCAGATACAATATACTAATGGCACTTTATCAATCAGTATAATTTACTGTTTCAAAAGTTTCATTTATGATATAATGATTTTGTAATTTCATATATTTTGAATCCCTGCAGGTTTTCTCATTTATTATATGAAAATATGTATTTAACTATAAAAAACATGATGGGTGCTTGGCTCTAGCACCAAGCAAATGGTTGAGTAAAATCTAACAGAACTATTTTGCAGACCTGGTTTCTGTAGGCAGTCATGTCCCTTTATAGCATGTAGAGTAGGAATGGGCTCTAGTGACATACAAAAGAAACTCTTACTTTGATTATGCCAGTATTAATTATACAATACAATAGCTCCTCTGAGAAGAATAGAATTGTTGTAGCTTGTGAAATATGTGCATATCTTTTACTACTGAGAAGCACTGCAGAAGTGTAATAATTAAATTAACAAATTAAAAGGTTTGCCATGCACGTAGCAGGATCTACGTTTATGGAAAGGAGTGAATGAAATGGTAAGATTAAAAAGTAATTTCACTTTTTAAACTGAGACCTTCTGTCATATATGGCCAAAAGCATCCTATTTTTGACAGTTAGTCCCACACTGAGCAAGTCAGGCTATTGCAGTTTTTTCTGTTGTTGTAAAAGAGTAAGAACAACATAATTACTACTTGTCAACTATACTAATTTTTCTACTGCCTCTGTCTTATTGGAGACATATCTTCTTTCATACTGTTGTCAAAAACTAAAATCACTTCTTCATAAGTATAAAATCATTACAACTTGTTTTAAAATAACATTATCCTAGATCACTCTACTTTAATAATTTTGAAAATAAACTCATTCTTGAAAATAATGTGTTTGACTCCAATGGTTTTTTTGTGTAACTTCTTTCTGTAGTTAAACATTTGCTTTGGTCATATGTGTGTGGTTTTTAACTTGTTTCATGTCCTGTTTTCATGATTGATTAAATGAGGAGTGGTGAACCATATTCAAAGTTTCATTTAAGACTTCAGTAAATCTATAAATTTAAACTTCTATTCATGTGCTCTAAAATGACAAAATGCAAAGTGGTAACAGTTTTTTGAATTTTGTTGTCATTGTTGCTTTGTTGTTTGATCAAAATCGAATCAGAATCAAAGTAAAGAAAATTCCTAAGAACTAAGAAATATGCTTTTTGGCAACTTTTCTTATAATCTTTCCTAATTCTGGGAAATGTTCTCATCCCCTGTCTATGAATATAGAGTAAATATAGCACTCACATAGCAAGTAACATCTTTCTTATGTAACGGTGTAACATTTTAAATAAAAGTGAAAATATGCATAGCAAGATAAATATGCAGTGGAAACACCTCACGAAGCAGAATCTCTTCCCTAGTGAATGGAGGGACGTGTGATGATCAGGCATTTCTAAAAATAACTTGTTGATTTAGATCATAGGCCTCACTGAAGACTCTACATGAGAAAAGTTAAGCTGATGAAAGTAGTTTGATAAAGACAATATATTTAGTGTTACCTTTTAAAATACATTGCCAGTGTTGTAGTTATATTTTTAATATTTTAAATTGTGATTTTACTTCACCATTACAAAATACCTTTGCAGACAGAAAATGGTGACATCAGTTGTTAAATCACCATCCATTTAGTAGATATCCCTTCCAAGGAAAAAAAATTATTACATAAGCAAAAAGAGTTATTTCCTTAGTAGCACATATTGCATAAGGAGTTCTACTCACCAGGGAACAAATGAGTGGACTTTTCCATTTTAATTACAATGAAAGGAACTTAGTTCTTGACTGTGCATCTAATATGCTGTGTAATTGTTTATTATGACAAATTGATCAAAAATTATTATCTTTCAGGAAAAAATTATTATGGCAATCAATTCTCCCAGAAAAAGATATACAGTTTCAAAGCCAAAACTTCTGCAGGTCATCCTAGAAAATACCCTATTGGCTAGTCAGTCTCCTACTGACTTTAGGAGACAGTACTTCATTTCACACATGAAGAGAAAGCAACTGCAGAAGAAATATAGCTTTTGTCTTATTAGGCTATAGAACACAGAAATCCACTAAGTATGATCACAGCTATTTCATAGAATTGTATTTTAAATAAAAGATCTGAACTAATGTACAGGGGGTTTTTTTATTTCAAAATGCTTCCCTATTTCAAACCACTATGTCAATTACAAAAGCATCAATAAAAGTAATAAACAAGGAATTATCTAGTCATGGTTTTGAATAATCTTCAAATATTGACCTAATAAAAAAGCATGAAGTTAAATCTGTGTAAAGGGTTTGGTATTTTGAAACTGACAAGACAAATTGTCATGTTTTTATCTACCTACACTGAGATGAGGGATGTAAATATAGGGAGGCTTTTCCAGTTTACTGCTCAATATCATTCTTGAAATGACAATTATTTCAAGATAGCAAAAAGGGGCAAAGGAAAAGGCTGCTTACCACCCTGGAGGCATTTTGATAGTGAATTCTTTTCTTTTACCAACTTCAATGTATTTGGGCAGTAGTTATTGTAAATTGTATCCTTCTTATCCAAACTATGACAAAACCAGCTTAAGGTGTTTCCCCTCTTACAAGGGCATTTCTTACTTTGATATCTACGTGATTAGCATGGCCATTTCTGTATTTCAATATCTCTGCAAAACACATGCTGCATATAAAAAGTAATTTGAAGTATTTAACAATAATAAGGTATGATATTTCAGTCTGATTATTTTATGAATATGCTTTAAGTAACAGGTACTAAATTCTTGCTATTAGTCTTATTTTGGAAATGTAGACTAAAACTAAATACCATACTGCAGAAAAAGCCTAACAAGTTATTGAATCCAGTGGGACCAGATTAACACAGAACCTTCCTGTGCCTTCTTCAGTTTTCCAACACATGAAAAACCCCACAGTTCATGTGACAAAGCAGCTGGCTAAATGCAGATTTAGCTGTCAGGCAGAAATCTGTGTATGACTGAGCTCAAGACAAGAAGTGGAAAATAACTCTTCAACAAAGTTTTTCATTGCAACTATCTCCTTTTAAGAAGTAAACACCAGAAATTCCTGGTTATTATATAGATCCATACCATTAATTTTCCCCCAACTATTTTTTAAAAGAACATAAACGAAGTCAGCTTCTTCTTTGTGAGGATATAAAGACATCTTTTAGTTTTACAGACTTCAGCCAAATTTGAGATTGGAATTAATCCCCAGAAACTGGAATGATGCTTCTATATTGCTAGCAACTGTTCATTTTCCTATGACTTCTGTGGTATTTAGGAAAACAGAAGTGCAACAATGCATCACATTCTTAGTCTTATATGTTAATTGTAAGACCTTTGGTTCTCATCAAATGAATAGTGGGAAGGATCTCACTGCATGTTAAAATATATTAAGACGGAATATACAAAGAATGAAGAACGCTTCCAGTGAAAGACAGTAGTAACAACAGAACAAATAAATATAAAAATATAAACACACTATATGTATGTATGTATGTATGTATGTAAAACATACAATTGATCATCAATAAACTCTGGCAAAAATGTTAGTATCTGATCTTGCAATAAGATAGGCTGAAAGAATCTTCCAATTAAAGTACTGGGTACACAAAGTTATAAAAAAATTACATGCTGTGACAGCTTGTAATAAAGGAATTGGCTGAAGTGGAAGGTATTGTAATAAAGGTATTGGCTGAAGTGGTCTTACTAACGGTATATTTTCCAGCAGAAAACTAAGAGAACTCCTTGAATAGTAAATTTCACCAGGACAAGTCAAGAAAAACCTCTCATATTTTGAATCAGTAAAAATGAAAAGATTGAAAGTACTTTTCAACAAAGTAAACTTTCAATTAAAAAAGTAAAAAAAGAAAAAAAAGAGCATTGAAAATGTTGACTATAAAATGCCTTACTCTATAATTTAAGGAATATCAAAGAAAATTCCAAGTGACATCAGAGACCCAGATTCACTAGAGGGAGAATTTCTTTCCTGGAGAAAACAGGAAAAAAAATATATAGCTTACAGAAGAAGATCATGGAGAAATAAGCTCTATTTATTTCAGTGGGGAAGTCCATATCCATCCTCACACACCAAAGACTCAAAATGAAACAATGTTTTAAAATCTTAAAGGTAAATACAAATGCTTACAGCTTTAAATATTAAGGAAATATGTCAGTCTGAAATGTTTCTATTTTATTTGCTGAACAAAATATTTCTATAAATTTTTAAACTAAAATTGTAAAGTCATTGCAAAAATCAGCTTCAAGGTCTTATACCCAGACAACACCTATTCTGGCTATTGACTACAAAAAAAATTTTCTCAAATTACCACAGCATCTTAATCACTTAGTTGGTGCAGGGCAGTATGCAGACTTGACATCTGTTTTCTAAGGTCACCACCTAAACAGGATCATATTAAAAAAAATTGCTTCTCACAAAGAGCAAATTTACACAGAGGTGAATCACTTATGTATGATGTTTTATAAGACTTATTGTTGCACTGCTGGCACTCCAAAACCTCATCTTAAAAAAGAACCAAACTGAAACATACCTCATAGGAGGGTCAATGTCGTCTCTGGAGACAGAAAAATTACTTACATTTAGGTCCAAAATTCTTGACCACTGTTTTATATTCGTAAGAATACTCTTAAAAATTTAGACAAAAGGAAAGCCAATTAATTATAGGTCAAAATTTCTGTAAATCTGAATTTAAGTCCAAATGTCTGAATCTAAATTTTAGCATCCAAATGTCAACTTTTCTATATTTATACTCTCTTTCTATTTGAAGATATATTTTTCCAGAATCTAATTATGTTTTTTGGCAGAAACCTTGCCGAGAGCATTCTGGAGTTCTGCAGATTTTTAACACCAGAACTCCTGGCAAAATCTCTATATAGCAGATAAAATTTTAGTAGAAAAAGCAAGAGAAAAAAAGCAGTAAAAATCAAAATTCTCTCCTCATGTCTTACATAACCAATGTTCTTAAGCTTACTTTCTCTTATTTGGCCAAAAATGAAAGACTGTAACAGGGCTCAAAAGTACCATTTCAGAATGGTGCCCTTTTCATAGGAAGCAGTTTGAAGTTTCTGCAGTCAAATGTTTCAAATATTTTTTTCATACAATGAGATCCTTTGAGGAAAAAAAAATTTAAAAAAATCATTAAATTTTTTAGTACTTCATTACTCATGTATATAAATTCTATGAGACTGAAACTACAATTATAACCTCCTTTTCCCCACGCTAAACTCCAACACATGGAATTCTAACAAACATTATAGAAAATTAGCCACTGAAGACAAAAAAAAAGGACAAAATTTTATGTTAAACTCTAAA
This sequence comes from Trochalopteron elliotii, assembly GCA_024734555.1. NCBI lineage: Eukaryota > Metazoa > Chordata > Aves > Passeriformes > Leiothrichidae > Trochalopteron > Trochalopteron elliotii. The sequence goes on along the minus strand of JANPWX010000064.1, from coordinate 1,018,367 downwards.
GAAAGCCAAAGGATTTGTTAAAGAACATATGAAAAGCGTTTGAAATATTCACTGTCTCAAACATCTCCTCTGTGCAAAAAACCCCAATATTATGAATTACCAGCATGGAGAATGAGTGAACTACTTCTGATTTCTCCCAACTAATTTTCTTACATCATCTCACAAAAAGAGAAAATTACTCAGTATTCATGAGAAAAAAACATCATTAACACCGTACATCATATTATAATTTCATAAAAGAATTTTACAAAGTCAATATAAGTTATGCAATAATAATACAAAGAATTTTTAAGAAATATTTCCTTAATTTCTGCAAATTGTTTTGTAAGGACTGTGGAACATCATTCTAGAGAAAGCCTAATTCTTAAACAGAATCAGATGTCTCCAAACTCACCCTTATGCTGCACAGTAGATACATTTCAGGTCTTTTCCTATGCATCAACCGAAGTCTGGTGATCTGCAACTTTCTTGGGCAATATAAATCAGTGCTTTTACTTTATTGTCAAAAGTGGCTGTCTCACTTCTGTGTTGTTGTTTTTTCTCCCTAATATCCAACCTAAAAATCCCTCACTCTTTTCTAAATATACGTTTCAAAACAAGTCAGAAATCCCCAACTGGGATCATTACACTTGAGTTAACCGATTATAAATGGGTGTGTTGTTAATTTTACAGCTGATTCTAGTTCTAGCTGCAAATTATTCTAGATTGTAACTCCAAGGTTATTTATGAGATTCTCTTAAATTTAACCCTAAAATATTCAAGGAAAATATTAAAAATATTTTCAAGTTGTAACACTCACTGAGTATATATACACATCTAATATATGTACATCTAGTAGAATAGTACCTACCAAAATTACAGAATTAATGCCTCCATCAAGAAAAGTATAAATATTAAACTTCCAAAAAAAGTTAACAGAAAGAAGTTAACTTTTTGACAGGAGAAAAAATAAAATTCAGAAATTATTTTCTCTGAGTGTCCAAATCTTGCATGCTGTAGCTCAAGAACAAAAGAAATAATACTTTTTAAAATTACAAGAAATGTAAATCACAAAAAATGTTAAATTGGGAGCAAGGAGGAGATTCAAATGGCATAATTATTCCTAGAAACATCATGGACATTGTGGGCACCAGCACAGGATTTAAATCAGAGCTTGTGAAGGTCACAGGAGCTCATAAAAAAGAATATTAAGAGGAACACTTACAAGGGCAAGGTTGAGATCACTTACAAGGTTGAGAAGCCAAAAAAGAGGTTAGATGAGGTCAGAAGTAGAACAATTGTTTGTTTTGTTATTGTGTGTAAAGTATGAAGACTTGGATTACAGAAGTTGGAAATAAACATGATGGTACACAAGACATGAATAAATAATTGGATCAATTCCTCAACCAGGTGATAGGTTTTGAGTATTATCTCAAAACTGTAGGAGAACAATATATTCAAAATGTAAAAGTTTTTACTCAAAAGCTTTGCAATAAACTTTAAATACCACAAAACATTTTTTAATGAATGGGCCTTCCTGCTGGATTCATTTGGATGAACATTTATTGAAGCACTAATTGTCAGCACTACTTTCAGATCTCCATCAGTTCTCATAAAAGTCCATATGTTCTTTGGTTTAAAAGTGCAGCTTAATGACACAGGAAAGTGCAAGCCAATTTATCATCCTTCCTTAACCTTTTGAAAAATAAATTAGTTTTTATGAGAAACAATCACGGTAAATAAAGTAAAAAGCATTTCAATTCTATCATAATATGGTGTCATTTTGCATTGTCTTAATGCAATTGCTTAACTTCAAAATTATTCAAATCAATCACTTATTTTTTCCCTGACCTAGAGTTTAGTATCTCTAGAAGGGCAAAGACAAGGACCAACTTTCCAAATAGCTTTATATGTCTGAGACGTGACTACCCACCAGGTGTTTGTACATCCCTCTCAGCAGAGCCACATTTCTACAGCACAACCTCTACTTTCAACACATTTATGCTAGTATAAAATTCTTTGTGCTACAGGGATTTATTGTTCCTTTAAAAACCTACACTTACATGAAGGATTTTAACCAGTATAACTGAATCTACACTAGAGGGTGCTGCTATTTTAATTGTAAAAGGTTTTTACAGATATTGCAGATTCAGAGCAGTACATTTTGTAATGTTTCAGAAATATTTTCATGTTATCTCGGACAGCAAATTACTACCAAATGAGAATTAAACTTATGATCACAGACAGGCTTTTGTACTGAAGTTCAGGTATTGTGATGTGCTGCCCTAGCCAACCATACATAAAATAAACGTGACCAACTAACTCGTGTGGTGTGTTAGAACCTGTACTGAATGCTTCAAAGCAACAAAATTCATAATAGACACAGAAGAGTCTTTTTTCCCCCATCTGTCTCACTATAGCTCACCAGACACATCACTGGTACATGTCAAGTCTTGTTCCAAATCCAGAAGTTGGTTATTATTTTCTATCATAATTGCACATTGGTGCTTGTATTTAACATTTGAATAAATTAGTAAAGAGAACGAAGAATTTTTAGCATCAAAAAACCAGTTTGTAAAACGGACGCTGACAGATTTGAAACTGCACAAATTTGTACTGACTCTTCCAAAAACAAAAGTATATACTTTTTCCATGTTGCATTAAGATTAAAAAGGAAAATACACTTTTCAAAGTACATACAACTTGAAAGCTTCAAATAGAATTTTGCCTCAGGCTGCAGAACAGCCTTTGCATGAGCTTCCATACCAATAATTCCATCTTCCTTGATCCATACAGAGCAACATTTATATGCTGCCTCTTATCTGATCTCTCTGCTCACTAAACTTTCTGAGAACATGGGCTTTTCTGGGAGGTCCAGTGTATCATGTCAGGGGCCATTTGTCCTGATCCACATTTCCATTGTTCATCCAGTACCAAATCCACCCCAGAATACATATTGTAGATAAGAATGAACTTGGAAGAAATAGTTTATCTTCTTACTTAGCTTTTACTTCCCCGGAGACTTCGATCTCTTAGGCTCTATTCAAAGAATAAGGGGAGAGGAGAAGATATTACTCTACCGTCTCTCTTGTACCATTTCCACAAACAAAAGGAAAAGATTCATAAATACAGGCAAGTGAAGGAAAAGAGTTTTGTCTATGGCAAATAACATGGCAAATAACAAGCCTGATGACACAGAGGGATCCTATGAGAAAATATTCTGTGAGCTAAGGGCTATAAAGTTGATCCGTGCTGGACTGAAATAAAAGAAAGATTTTACTCTAATTCTAGTTCCTATGCAGAAAAGAAAATGGGAGAAAAAACCTCAGAAAATTATAGCAAACATATAGATGCACTGATTAAGGGGATACAATCTACATGGCACAGTAAACCACAGTACAGATCTTAAAAAAAAAATCTGAAAAAATCCAGAGGGGAAAAAAAAGATAAAACTGGAATTTGTAACTTTTGTAAGACGACTTCTTGATTTCTGCTGTCTTTCCCCCACTCTCTTTTTCTCTATTTCTTCTGCCCATTCCTCTTCCCCTATCCTTTCCCTCCTTCTGTCTATTTTTGAGGAAAAAAAAAGCAGATAATAAAATGCTTCACTTAGTTGTCAGAAAGCACTATTTAAATTTAAACACTATTTAAATTCTTCAGGTGCATCTCCACTTTGAAAAGCTTAGTTTACTCATTCAAAGAAAAAGCAATTAGGTAAAACTGGTAAGTAACAAATAGAAAATAGCAAATATTAGAATAGCTAGCAAAACATTACACTAGAAATCACTCATTTAAAGGATGCATCAACATTTTTAATATAATACATTTGTAAAAAATTAAATTCTCTGTTTACTGACAACTCTGTAAATCTAATCTTTTTACACATATATGCTGTGAAATATTTGCACAGCTGAAGGAATACCTCCAGTAGTTAAAATTCCTTTATTTTTTTCTGAGAATCTGAGAATAAAGAAAGATTTCTATATCTCATATTAAGATCACCAGCATAACTTTCATAGTCAAAACAACTATCCACACACTTCATTGGTATTAAGGCTCAAAGAATTCTAAACATCCCATAAAACAACCTGTTTCTGGGTTACAATGTCCAAGGGAAGACCAACATTACAGATCCCTAAGGGCCAATTTCCTGCCCACTTTTGTTATTCAACAACATTAAGAAAATTGTTCTTTGAGTCAACTAAAACAATTCTTTCAAAGTGTTTTTTAATATTATCTCATAAATGAGGTAGTTTCTTGTTTTACTCCAAGTACAAATTGAAAACCTAATTTTTAAGAAAATCTATCACTAAATACAGATTTGTTATTTAACTACTGACAAGGTAAGCAAGTAAGTTTTACTATTTCATAATAATTCAAATTATATTTCTAAGAAATGTTTTAGAAATAACAGGTCACTTAGCAAATCCCTCCACCACTTAGCCAGAAGTCTGTAAAATGTTATCAATTAATATTATTTGATTTACTATTATGATATTGCTAACACGTATAATCCATGCCCCCCGAGAAATCTTCTCTTTGCTGCAAGAGTAATGTTAAATCTTATAAGAGATGCAAAACATATATTGGTATGGAGAAATTCACAACAATTCACAGAACCAAAATGATTTGGGTTGGAAGTGACCTTTCATTATTGAAATCTTTTCCTCGGAATCCACTTTTAATGTAGTAGGAAAAATATGTCCTTCAAAATTTGTTCTGTTTATTAGAAAAAAAAATTTGTGACTCATTTATTTCCATCTAGTCTGTTTTACTTAAATATGCCCTTAAATTTTTCCCCAAACACTTAAAACTTCTATATGTACAAGGTTCTATCAAGTTTGATTAATTTATATAGACTTCTGTGGACAAGTAATCTTGTTCAATTTATTTATCTGTTTGCACAGCTTCTTGTATACTGATGTCATGTGGGAAAAGGAGGGGAAGTTTCTAAGTGGCTGATATAGAATCAACCAGCACAGATAAATAATTTTACAGCTGTAAATACAGATCTTGGCACAGTTTGTATCTCACCATATAATGTAACTTTTACACAAGAAGATATTATCTGTTTGTAATAATAGAAAGAGCACAACACAAAGACTAGCTAATATTTATGAGAAGGGGCTGCTGAGCTAAGCAGACCTTGCTGTAAGCCTGTAGCCTTAGTTAATATCTCTTTGGAAAAAGGTCAGTTCTGTATGTACATGAAAAAAATATCGAAATGATAAAGTAAGAAAGCATACTTGGAAAGAAAAAAAAAATTTTTTAAAATGCAAGCTATGTGCAGTACAAAGGAAAACACAGAAGTACAAACTCTGAATTTGATCTTATTTTCCCTAGTCATTATGGCCATTTCAAAGACCATTTCAAGAGTACTGTATATAACATTTCTTAAATAACCTCTTTTTACAAAGGCTGCAAAAATTCAAATACTATTAAGATCACAGCCATATTAAGATGCTACAGTCATCACCAGACAGAAAATCTAGCACACCCTGAAAACAAGCATGCTGAAGGAAAGGCATTTGTAGGTGTACTGTCACAGGATTTCACTTCCTATTCCCTTTGCCACTGTTCCTAGGAGTGAATCATTCTAAGCATTCAGAAGATACTCCAGAAACTTTCCACTCTGGTAAAAATACACAGGAATATATAAAGAGCTTCTGCTTCTCCACTTCCAAAACCAAGGAATTGTAGCCATTACTAAGCTATGAGTATCAGAGTTGTATGGCCACAAGTTAATGCTCTTCCTATCACAGAAGGACTTACCTGCTCTTCCTAATAGCTGGTGAAATAGCTCAGAGCATCTTCTCCCTCACATCAATTTGCTAATTGGTGAAATAACTCCATCAGGACAGCTAGCCTGGTAGTGAGTTATTTTGGTGCCATGGAGGTGACATTCCTAGCTGGCAATAAACATCTTGCCTTGAAAGGGAGAGTGTAGGAAGATAAGCTGGAATTTCTGGCTGACAGACACTTACTTCACTTTACGAACTATAAAAGCTACACCAAACTTTCACAAAGCATAAGTCTTCTGCACATTCCCTGGAAATGGGTGGGGTCCTTTCCCCAAAGTTGGGATGCCAACTTTTGTAGTTACTCCCCTGAGGGTTGAGTGAAAGGACTCTGTGTACTCCATCATCAGTTTGGTGGTAAATCACATTGACTCCTAACCTATACTATTTCTTCCCTAGTTATAATATAGGTACCTTTATGTTGTGCACCATTTTATGTAATCTACTGGTAGTTCTTTTGTTTTATCCTGTGTAATAAGTAGCTCTCTTTAAGGTCTTTTGTCTGTTTAAGTTCCTGTCTATTCAATAGACTCATTTTATAATAGACCTGATCTACCAAGTTTGAGAACTTGTGAGCCAGAGTGATTTAGGTGCAGGTCTCCTGAGCAGAGCTGCTGCCAAAAATCTGAGCCTAAGGCAGGGCTTGTCTAAAGCTCTCACTCAATCCATAACAGGTGTATTGAAGATGATGCAGCAGCATTTAGAGATGTATATTACCTGCCATGGGACAGGTCCAAGTGAAAAACATGTGGCTGGGCAGAGACTGAGATGTGAAACTAGGATGGGAATTTATTATCATTAAATCAAAGTAGCCAGAAAAATGTGGGGAAAGCCATCTTGTTTCATTTTATCTGTGCAGAAAGAAAAAGAAATCTGACTTGGAGATGTTTTATCACCTAAAATTTGTAAAATTTACATCTTAACATACAGGTGGCATTGAACCAAGAATTTATTTAGCTTGGAAACTGCTGAAAATGCTTAGACCTATAAGCCATCAGAGCTTGTGAAAGGCACAACGATCAGCTAACAACCATCCCACTCAAATAAGTATGGGCTGGCACTGCAAATACTATCTGAAGCTGAGACCTTGAGTCTGCATAGCCAGGAAAGGGTAAATAATTATCGAAGGTAGTGGCTGGAGTAGACCATAGGTAGATATCCTTTTTCCATAAAACATATCCTAAAGCATTACATTTCGTAACTTCAGGACACCACTTTGGTTTGTATCAGTATTTCAGCATTATTATATAGTCACACCTTCATTTGTCTAACATACTCCCTTGCCTAAAAACTTACAAAAAGTTTAGCTTTTCATTTACTTTTATTTTGATCTAGATATGAAAATTATGAAATTGTTTCTTTTTTGAAGTTCTAAAGTCAAAGTCAATGATAAAATAAGGCACAGAATAATGGGAATGATATGTAGTAAAAAGAAAAATTAAGTCTTCTGAGATTCCGCAGGGAGACATTTATTGCCAAAATTAAAAGAAAGAAAAGAAAGAAGAAGAGCATGATATTTTGTATTCAAATAATACAGGCAGCGTAGGCTCTTCCTTGAAAATATGATCTCAAAACACATCCTCACTATCCCTACCTACCCTGTAAACTTCAGACACGGAGTATTTCACGAAATATTTCTCCCACAAATGCTCACAAATCCATACAAAGAGGACATTTATTTTCTAGAATCTAGGAATACATGTCATTATATCTTTGACTAGTTATGTAATGTTAATAATCTAAGGAATGAAAGATTGATTTCAAAATTACCTGATATTTAGATATCATTTAAATTAATGACATGTGTTAGTTTTTCAATCTAGTAGAAGTTTTTGAGATTTTCTAGAGACCTTGTATATGACTTTACCCACCAGATAGCTAGTGTAGCACTAGAACTTTCAAAAACTGTATTCCCTTCACCCACACTGTATTGTGCTCTACAGTGTCACTCAATCAGAGGGCAGGCTAAGAAAACCTTGTGATAAGAAATCTGAGTTCTGGAGAAGGTCATTCCAACTGCCCTGGCACAGGCTCTTTTCTGGATAGAAGCACCTTGCTAGGACTTTCTTCAACAGCTTGTACTTTACCCACATTTATAGGACCACAATCAAAAAAAAAAAAAAAAAAAGTAGGGATGACGGTATAGGATGAAAACGTACAAAATCCAGTGAAAAACATATTAACATCTCTGCAACCTAAAATAAACGCATGTACACATAGAACTGTGTTTCACATTTAGTGCCCAACTCCACAATGCTAGCTTTGTTTCCTATTTATTAGTATTGTCATAACATGAAAAACAAATACTATTTGTTAGGCTAGCAGCCATTACACAAAATTAACAGACATATTCTGCTTCAGGGCATGAATACAAGAAAATTGTCAGACATTAATAATGTAGACAGAGTACTTTCCTGGGAAAATGAAGATCCAATGGAACAACAGATAAATCATGCCCAACTGTTCACTGTTTGTTGTTTCACAATCTGTTGTATTTTATCGAATATGACTAGTACAAGTCTGTTACAGCCATAAAAAAATTAGCAGAAATTAATATGTAAATTACTGTAGTGCTTGTGTGGGAATCCATTTCATTAATTTGAGTTCATTGACATGACTGTGTAATCTAAATTTATGAGGTTTTGAACTGCCACTCCATGGAGAATTCTACATTTATTGAATTTTGCTTTAGAAGTATTTTGTGCATTAAGCAATACTTGTAGGGCAGTAATGTACATGAATGGCTTGGAATTTAATTTATATAATATATATCAGGCATTTTGCCTGTGAGAAGACATATAACCTACAAATCCAAAAAAAAAAAGAGAAGGCACTTAGATATTTCCTTTTAAAACATTTATGGACAGTAATGAAAACAAATTACTGGAAGAGGGAACAAGAAGTTTTTGAAATTCTCAGTGAAGTAAATATTATTCATAATTATTTTGTTGAAACAAATGCAAATCTTCTTCTTGTTAGTTTAAGGGCTTTATGATGCAAAGAACTCAAGCTGAAGAAAAAAGGCATAGAAGAAATCACATACAAATCTGAACAAGAAGGTTTATCAATACATAGGCCAGCTTGAAGGTCAAACCTTCAATACCAAGTTTTGGAAAACAGCAGCAAGAAAAGAAATAATAAAATTCCTTACCATTCAACACTTTAACTAATATCTGGATATAAAGATAGCAAATGCTCTGCATCATATTGTCTTTAACATCCTCTAGTTTTTTAGATATAAAACAGGTATACAAATAATATGATGCTATCAAAGTATTTCTCAAGAAAATACTGAAAGAAACATGCTAATCTGCTTTCTGAAGAAAAGAGGAAATAAAACAGAAAAGATAGAACAAAACATTTAATCAGTTATGAATACCTAATTTTAGAAGTACAAAAATGTGAAGGTTAAAAAATATTAATATGATCAGAAGTTTTATTTTCAATTGTTGACAACATTGTAAAGTGGGGTTTTCCCCCAGTGTGATTCTAAATGTTTTGATACGACCTATTTGCTGGTGGGATGCACTACTAGGTTTATTATTTTGTAAAATGCAATTTTATTAGCGAGAGGATTGTTTCATTACTATGGCTTAAATGTTTTTTACTATGACATAAATATGAAGTATTTTTCTAGGAGTGCCTACGGTGCAGTTTTACCCCTACACATTTCAATCTTTTTCACTTACAGACATGCATCCATAAACAGAAAGAGTTTTCATGTATCATCATCTATCATCAGCCTTTGAATGAAGAAAACTGCTTTGAAATGGGGATTTGGGGGCAAGGAAAGGGAAGATTTGGTATCAGATTTGTTTAAACATGACACAATGAGGAATATATTCCCAACTAGCAACGAATCTTTCACACTTGTCAGATCCTCCTGTCAGCATCCCCTGCAGCTCTGCTGACTACCAGAACACCTGTCTGCTCCAAGGTCACTGATCCAATGTCACATTGCAGTGAACATGCTCATACACAATCAGGATTTCAGTGTCATCTGGCAAGAGATTTTGTTGTCCCTGATATTTTACTTATAACTGATTACTGGGTAATTATACTTTGTGAATTGATACGATTTTGTAAATCAGAACCTTGAAATTAGCGTATCTGATTAGCAAAGAAGCAAGTAAAGATATGACCCAAAGAAGCACACACAGACAGAAGTGTCTCTTAAATGGAATGGCTCCAGTTCATTTATTTATATCACTTATATGGAGATAGCATTTCCGTAGGTTTCTTCATACTGATCACCTACCAAAGGAATCTTTTTTCTTTTTATTCTTTTTCAAGAGATGCATTTCATAGTTAAAACACCATCTGTTTTTTGCCTCCTAAAACATTTCCAACTACTTGCTATTTAGGAAGCTATCTGTTTCATGCAAAGACTTTAAAAAAATACTGCATTTTTCCTAATATTGAATAAACATATAAATTAAGTAACCATTGCATGCCCATAGACCTGCATTAAGGTGTAAATTATAAAGGCAAATAAGAAATACTGCAGGAGGCTGTCTTTTGCCTTAACCTTGGCATTAAAAGAATGTAATACATAACTTTGTTCTTTTCCCCCGAGTAACTGTAATGTTAGAATCATATCCTCCAGTTGTTCTGAGATTGAAACCTTCTGTTCATGTCTGTAACTATAATCTTTCTTCCCTGAATTTTGCAAAACATAGCAAGCAATTGTCAGGAGAAACACATTCCTCAACAGCACTTAACCTACTTATTGGACACCTCTTTCTAAACTCAGGTCTTTGAGAGAAACATTTCCTTTTTACTATGTCAGGTTAAACTGTTCTTTACTCCTATTCACAAATGGAACAACAGATTTTATAGGTCAAAAAAGGGAAATGATTCAACTCTTCAAATGCTCAGAGGAATAGCAATGCTACTGCTGTCCCTCACAGAAAAATTCCATTTGTCATTGCAGAAATCCATGTAAAGACACACTTATCATGGTTCTTGTAAATCTGCTGCCTCTGAAATTCTGTAAGCATTGCATGATTCTGCATATGCTGAAAAATTGCTTTCTGCTGAAAAAGAAATAAACACACGCATCCCAGTCTCAGTCAAAACAGCTAAAATGATATCTCAAACATAAAAACCTGCTAAACCTTCCCCAAGCATTGTCTGAACTTTTGACTGTTTTCATAGCACTGCCTGGCAGTTCATTAGCTCTACACTCTCTAACTACTGATAGTCAATACCAGTTGGAGTTAAGAGTGCAGATATTGGAAGTCATTATAGAGGAGCAATCATGATGGGCATTGACTGCTGTAACTCTAAGATCCTCTGCCTCTGGAAACTGGCATCTTAAGATTTACTATCATGGCTAGGTGTCTTATGTCTCCAAAACTGACCTACCAGGAATACCTAGGCACATGCTTCATAAAGTGGAGTTTTTTCAGTAAAAAGTAAAGGTACGTTTAATGTCAGCTCTTTCTCAAGAGCCCTTATAATCCTAATCCTGCAGTCACCAGCCAATTTTGCTCTCAGTAATCTGTATAAACTTTTCATTTCAAGTATTGCAACTTGTAAAAGTTCCCATTATAATTTTCTGAAATGTAATTCAAAAGTTATCCTTCTTCACAGAAAGGAAAAGGATGAGGAAAGAAAATAAAATCAATCTCATAAATTACTTACTTTGCTCTCACACTTTCTTTCCATCTCAGCTGGAATCTTATAATGTTAAGAGATGAACAACTAATCTTTCAGATATACAAGTCCATCTTCATATTTGATCCCTCTTCCTCTAAGGTTGCCTTTTCTCTGCTGATTTAAGAACCACGGCCAAGGATTTTTTTAGATATTATAGATTTTTTTCAGTGGGAGAAAAGTTGTAGTGATGGATAGTTTTGCTCATGACTTCATCATTCATTCTTCTGTTGAAGTCAAAAGAAATATGTGATATTATACCACAAGCTACAGTAATGATCAATTAACCCCACCTGGTACCAGGCCTTAACAGAGACTCTGTGTCCTGCTTCAAAATATTGTCAATGACAGCAAACCCCATCCTCAGCGCTTCCTAGAAATAGCATACAGTCTATTCTGTCACTCACACACCAAGCAAATTAAAGAAAACAAAAGGAAGAAAATCCTACCACACATGTATACTACGGACTAGAGAATACTCTCTCTGAAGAATCAGTGGAATTTAGACTACCATCTACCCACCAACTGTTCAAGAGTTTCATTTTCTGGGAAATGCAATAGATTTCTTCCACAGCCACAATCACCTTGACCAATTCAAACCACAAATCATTGTCTGTCTTCAGTAAGAACAAGTCTAGTACTCAGATTTCCTGCCTAAACACAAATGGATTCCATTCCAACTCACAGATACCTTATCTGCCAATACTGACTGATCTACAGCATGGCAAGTTACAATTGAAACACTAAATGCAGCACAATTTTATTATTCATGTAAAATACACAGATGATATCCTTATCTTCTGGACTCCCTCAAATTACTATGATAAAATTTCATAATCACTACCTCAACATCAAATTGCATTTCAAATACACCTGCAGCAGTATCCTATTATTAGCCACTCTGCTTCACATCAAACAGAAAGCATACAAACTACTATACATGAAAAACATGCAAACTATCATATACATCATTATAAAAGCAGGTGCTTCTTGAAACACCCCAAGAAAGCTATAACATACAGAAAGCCCACAGACACCACTAACACCCATTGTGTATCACTCTCTCACAGTGCCCTGCTCAGCAATCTCAGACCCTTAACTAAATAAACACACCACTCTAGAGAAATCCATCAAGTCTTTGCTGAGTCCTCCAAACCTCTCAGTTCTGACTCTGAGGGAAACTCATAAAATCCAGATGATTCTGAGAGCTAAAACAAACTCCAAAGGATGTCAAGCAACACAACAGAGAACATTAGGATTCTAATGCTTTATAATTCTCACTCATCCCTAGCAAAAAGCTCCATATTCATCTCTGTCTCCCTGCCTGAAAGGACTTAATGGCTCGACTGTGTCTTCTCTGGATAACATTTCTCCTTCCTCCACCCCTGCTCCACAGGTGCTCATTATTTTTTTCTTTCAAATGATGCAGGTCAGTAAACAGATTAAACTCATAACAATTTACAGATGTTCTTCAAGACCTCTCCTGCTATCACAGATTTTAAGAGGCTCACATGGCCAAAAGGAGGTATATATTTTAATTATTGCAATAATTCTAGGATATTACCATCTCCTTACAATATCTATAAAGTGTTTATTCTTTAAAAAAAACATAGTTACAATGCTATGAGTGTATTAAAGTATTTGTTGCTAACATAAAGACCCTCAAGTGCTCATGTTAACAGAGATAAATAAAACAAACTATATAGAGCTTCAAGAAACCTGATTACAATGTTCTTTTGTCTAGAGCAGAAAAATTATGCTATGCTGCACGTAAAATTAGGATAATTATCTACTAGTTTAATTTAAGGAAAAGCATGCACGCTTCTTACTGCAGTAACAAAAGCAATTACTTTTGTGGTAAGTTAAATATTAGATTTGGAATGTTTTCAAACTAAGCATAATAATGTCTTAACAGCAGTTTACACTATAAAAAATTCAAGCAGTGTCCTTTTATGCATCTGCAAATTTAATTTTAAACATGCTGAAACTTTATGGGTACAGCAGTATAAACATGATGTTAACCAGTGTTTAACAAGCACAGGAAGTATACTAAGAGTTATGCAATTATTAGCTATAATTTACATATGCATGTAAATTACACAGTATAGAGGTATATAAGCAATTCTTATAGTGCTTCAGTTAGAAGGAGAACTGCTTTTTAGAAATGTGGTCTGTTGCTGGTTTCTGTACTTGTTCTCATTAAGTCAGCAGGCCAAGCTCTTATTAAGCAAGTATGGTAACAAACTACTGAGATTAGCTTGTTAATAATGTTTGTAGTTTTTCATAGGGATATTAAACTCACGCTATATTTATTTTATTATGCAAGCAAGCAATGTTTTTTTATACATTAATAATTTTTATTTGATTGTTTACAAGGACAGAACCAATTAAAAACCAAGCTAACTAAACTGTCTCGTTTTCACATAAGAGATCTCTATCGAACGATTTTCAAGTTGTTTGGGTTTTTCTATTACAAATTTACAGAATAGATGCAAGGTAATTTCTAATTATAATACCAGTTTAAGATCAGATCCCATCAAAGTTAGCACAGAAGAGGCATATGTTATATATTGTCACTTCTGGAAGCATCACATCATCCTGAGCTGCAACAGAAACTCACAGCTGAAAAGGGCAGCTAAGGCTCCATCCTTCTCCAGCTATTCCCTACTCACTCTCTTCAAATCACACCAAGCACAGTACCTCATACAGCCTTCACACAGCCCTTTTCTTCTCTGTAAATAATCAGCAGTTGTTTTGCATACGTCAAAAGAGTTTCTTTACAGAGATTACAATACCAGGAGCTATCCAAGGCTGTGGTAGCAATGATACTGATGTTCCAAATCATTTTGCAGAATATAAAATATTTATCTGAAATTCTGCTTTTAACCATTAGAGGAATACTGAATAATGAAATCCAGCAACATTTAGTACTTAGTCACAATATATTTACTAAGTAAAAAAAAACAATTTGCTTTTCCAAAAGAAACATTCTTCCAGCAGCAGTATTTTAAAATTGCCATAAAAAAAAAAAAGGCCGACTTTCCTAAGACTTTCTAACAATATTTTATACATCATTGAAGACTACTCATTAGAGTTCAGGCTTTTTTAAAAATTTCTCTCAGGGACCACACAATTTGAATGTGGCTTAGCTGGGGTTTTTTTTTAGGTGGTCTACAAATTAAAGAACCATTTTAATGGATTTGATTAATAATACATGGCATTACCACATTATGAGCTAGTAGGTAGTTTCAAACAAAGCTCTACAATGCTCTTCTAAATATGTGGATTTAAAAGTAATTTTTCTTAGGAAATGAAATATTTAAATAGAAAATCTATGCTGTTTTCAACAAGAATAAAAGCAAGATAACGTATCAGTCTTAAATATGTTTTCCTCATCATCTGAAAATACACCAAGCGAAAGGAGTACATACTTTTAATTATATTCCAATACCCCAAAGAAAAAAACTTGTTGGAATTCCTCATTTCTCAGTCAGTCCCTGTAGCTATTTCAACACAATTGTATCTAAACCAAGATATACCTAAAAAAAATCCCTTATGTTAAAAATATTGCATTTAAAACATTATAAAATATCTTAAGATTTCCTTTTTCCCTAGTATGTTATACTTATTAGGAAAATATTCTTATTTCTAATAGGGAAACAAAGTAAAAACAAGTTTTGAAGAAACTATAGGACAATTTCTGTAAGTGTTAGTAATAGTCAGATAATTTTTTTCATATTACTTAAGATGATCACCTCTTTCAGGTAACTGCTGGATAAAGCAAGAGAAAGCAAATGAAGAAACTATCCTTGAAAGATTCTTGAGACAGAACTTAGTTTTCTTGATCCAAGAGGACAAAAGGATCTCTTTTGCTGTAATCAGTGGCAGCACTAACCTTTTCTAGCTAGTGGGGACCTAAACAGTGTGCGTAACTTACAATATTTTACCTGTAACTTTTTGACTCTAAAAAGAACACTCAGGAAATTAAAGAGGAAATTCATATTCAGGAATATAGTTCAAAGAGCATGACCTACTGCATCAGCAATTTGGACAAGAGGAAGTGAGCATTTGTAGACAAAATTCACAATATCCTTGATACACCTCGAAGCAATAAAACAAATCTACAGCTTGTATGAATCAGTACAGCTCCATTAATTTCAGCGATAATAGGCTGATTTGCATTACCTGACAATCTGACACAAATCTGTTACGAGTTCTTCAAGCTTTAGTTTTTCACATATAACTGGCTCTCAGAAGAGCTGATATGGGAGTTGACTCCAACATAGCATTTGTAATGGTAAATGTTAATTATAAGTATACAGATCTGAAAAATTGGTTCAAGTAGTAAGGTTCTAAAATCTACAGATTAAAGGTAATACACTAATTACATCTAAGAACATCAAAATGGAACAATATTTTTAAAAACGCAATTGTTTTTAAACTAACAGCAATTTGTATGTATTTCATCTTTCCTTACTGTCCTGGGTTGTGGTGTAGAACGTGCACGGAGTATTCTACCACCATCTTCATGAACTGTGGAAACCTATTGCTGAAGCAGCATTCTTCCAGACTCTCCCCTCCCTCTTTCTGTTAGGGTGTCTTTTGTTAAGGTGTCCTCTGCTAATGGGTCTTTTGATAACGTGTTTTCTGTTAATGGCCTGCTGATGACTTACAGATAACTCCCACCAGGAGTTATCTCCCGTTAATGGGCCATCAAGGACCCCCCTGTATGACTCATTATTCCATTGTGAGATGCTCCACCCAGGGGGAGGAGCCAAGCATTCTCACCTGCATATAATCTGGGATCTGGGACAATACGGGGTACCTTACCCACTGGATCTACAGAGGATCAGAGCTACCAGACCTTTCTACGGGATTGCTGCTTCCATCATCTTGCTCAGGTTGTATTCTGACTCTGTCAGGGGTCTTTTGTATTATTGCATTTATTTTATTTTTTTTTTTTTCTTTTCCTATTAAATTGTATTTCTGACTTGGAGCCTCTCACTAGTTTTGCTTTCAAACCATCACACTTACATACTTAGAGAAGGAAAAATTTCAAGTAAGAACACAGAAAACCAGGCACCTCAATAATTTTAAATACAATATTTAAACATTTCTGAGGTTCTCAAAGCCCAGCAGGCATCTCAGTTGACTCAGTGCCTAAAATTCAGTTGCTAAAGTTTGCTGAAGAAAAGAAACCTTCATGGTGTGATCCTGGGTGACAAATTTCCTGTGGCAGGAGAAAGGTGAGCTGAAGCCCCCCAAGGGCAGGGGCCACTACTGAAAAAGAAAAGCTGTACTACTTCACTCCCTCTTTACCCATCCTTCTTCCATTTTTGAAAGGTGGACCTTAAAAAAAAATCTGAGGCTGAATTTTAGGATCTTGAGAAGATACAGACACTGCTTTGCCGGTTTAGAGTAGATACCTGAATTCCCATGCCAGTACTGACCAATATAAATTCGTGCCCTACCTACCCTGCCAGAACTTCATATCTCAATCCTGGCCCTTCTTCACATGCACTGTATATGAAAGTGGCAAACTTAATTTCACTTAGCACAGGGTATCTAAAGATTGTAATTTAAATATACATTATAATGCTTCATTCACTATCTGAATCTAACTCATGCAAAGGCCTCAATACAGACTTCAACATTATGGAATATATTCTATTCTCTTTTTTTTTGTTGACATGGTCCCCTGGCCTTTTAAAAAATATATCTGAAATATTCTATTGAAATAAAGTTTAATCAAAATACACATTTATATGCCTTACATTGCTGGCTAAATAATTAACCTAAAATATTAATCAGAAAGGAATACCTCATGGTTTTTCTGACACGTTGGAGTCCCAGACTGAGCCTCCTACCTCAAGCAGGAAAATTGCTGAAGCATTTACATGTCTCAAAAGTAATTCAAAACTCAAGGCCTCGAGGACAAGGCAAAGTCTTCCCAACCCCCAGCTCATCCCTAAAATGCCAAGCAAACAAAAATCCCAAATCAAACTACAAGCAGTATTGCTTGTATCTATGACCTGTGACTTGAATCGATACAGATAAACTAGAAGTACATTGCTTCTTGGATCACATTTGGACAGATTTGCCTCGACAGACTTGGATCAGATTCGATTCTGGACAGAATTAATGTCTTGGTGGGGGGGTGACTTGTATACAATACTGAATGGTCAGAACAAGATATATAGCTTGGGAAGTGATGTGTGTAACTGTTTATCACTAAACAGATATCATTCAGCAGTGTTTCAAGTGGTAGTGCAGGCTATATCTCAACTAGATAGCAGAAAGAAGTTTAGAAATTACCCAGAGTAACAATATGCGTTACAAACACTGAAATAGAGACTCTTATGAAAGGAAGCCAGCAGGTACAAAATTCCCTAATTTCCTATGGCAATAAGGCACATTATATTTCCAGTCCCTTTTTTAAACAATAGAAACCCATATTTTTTTCTACTTATTTGACATGCACAATTTATTTAACATCCTGCTCATGAGGCAGCACAAATCCAGTCATAATTATAACCCAGATGACATTTTAAGCAGAATCACAGGAAGGATTTGATGTGTTGGTGTCCTAGGGTGACTATGATGCCTGTATCCCCACATCGTCTGTTCTGTGTTCTGTACCTTTAAGACTGGCTCTGAGAGTGACCAGGGAAAGAAGACGCGTGCAGTTTGTTTTGAGAAACAAACTCACTCCTCTGAATCTGCTCTCGTCCTTGGGACTGTGTGTTTTGTTTTTTGTTTTTTTTTCTTCGTTTGGATGCACGGAGGGCAGCCAGAGAGAGGTTTTTTTCCCTTTGTTAGTCTAGCTAGCTGAGGCAAAGAAGCTTTCCTGGACTGTTTTTTTTTATTATTTTTTTCTCTTTGGGACTGTTTAAATCTGCTCTGAAAAACCCAGAGGAGCACCGGGATCTTGCACCCGTGGCCCACCGGGCCGGGACTCGGCATTTTCCAGCACTGAAGGGACTGATAAACAGACTCCTGGCATGGACTCTCAGTTTTGCCATCTCTCTTCGGAGCAGAGAGAGGTTTTATTGTTTCATATTATTATTATTGTTATTATTATTATTATTATTCATTCTTTATGCTTGTGGGCATTTTCTTTGTTAAATAAATAGGGTTTTTTCCACTCTTCTCTGAGGGAGTTCTTTCCCCGGACCGGCTGGGGGAAGCGGCTGTTTGGATTTGCTTTTCAGAGGAACCCCATTCGGAGATTTCCTCCCAAATTTGCCCTAAACCAGGACAGTTGGTCAGAAATAGGACTCTAAAACATACTGATTCACAACTTGGCTCTAGTAAATGTTTAGCTATGACTTATTTCATTTTCTCTGATTTCCATTTCATTATGCTCATAAGATAATGAGCAGAGTACATGTACAGAAGGACTAATGTACTGGCTCTATCTGCAATCTTTTATCCTCACACCTTTCAAGGTATGCAGTAAGCACTTAAAATAAAACAGCCTTCATTATCGCTCCTTACTGGCAAGCCAAGTAGCTGAAGATGATAAAAGATATTGCAGGAGCAATAGTAAACAAGTATCACCTCCTCATAAGTTCTCTTGAGTCCAAGTTCCTATTTCTTTCCTTCTTCGTGTAAGAAATTCTCTAGAAAGAGCATGCACTGGCTGCAAAATTAGCCTGACTGACTATCTGAAATTTTCTTTTACAAACCTGATTGCTGTTTTAATTGTTAGAAGAATATTTGAAGAACTGCTTTTTTCAAATCCATCCTCATTTCTTGTTTACCCCACTGAGTTTCAGCTAATGCAAGTCTAAAACTGGATATAATAATATTCTTTAGCTGTGGAGAATTTTGTGAACAAATACTCAAAACATTCATGGTCAGAATATTTTCCAAATACGTAGAAACGATACTGAAAATATCCTCAAACTGGCACATACAAAAACACATATTCTTTGGAAGTTTACACTTCAATTCTATCAGTAAACAAAAATATTTAGAGAATCTGTTTGCATGTAACATTACTATATACATATAAATGCATAATCCCTCTTACAAAAAACTAATACGAACATCACAATATAAATGTTTATACTGTAGTTACTCTGGCTTCACGGATGTTTTGCAAACAACTATTTCTAAACCACATGCGGATTTACCTCAACTGACCTTAAGCATTTGAAGTCGACACATGGTTTATGCTAGAGATCTAAATCCCCTCTTCAGTCAGTGAAGAAAAAGAGAAATAGCGTTGAAATTATTCATGAAGTCTTACTTAGCAATCTTACAGGGTGGTGAACTAAGCCCTGAAGATGGTATTTTCTCCCTGTTGAGTATTACAGGAGCCATGATGACACTTCTATGTGTCTAAAGTTACAATGGATCTCATCTTTTATGATCTTTTATGATTGCTTCTAATACATCAGCTAAGACAAACTTCTTGTCTTGGGTTCTCATTATCTGAATACTGACTGCCACTGGCAAGACTTGCTCTAAAAATATTTGGTAAATAGGATAACAGAATGACTTAACTTGTGCTCCTGATAATATCTGGAAACATACAATTTACATTGTAAGAAATATGTTTATGTCTTTGTTTCTTTCAGACCATTCTTTCTGAAAAGTATCATACTTACTTTGATATCTGCAGCTCTTCTTCATTTGTCATTGCACAAACGTGAAATTCCACTAATAAAGGAGAGGGTGCCTACCATCAGAGATTAGAATTGCCACCCTCCATTTGAATAGAGATATTCCTCTCTGCAATGGGAAAAAATAATTTGTGGCAAAGAGGCCTATGAATTGAGCAGGAGTCAGCACTGCAATATTGTTTTTGAAAAGAAATATGTTTGATCCCTTAACAGGGATATTTTGGGGCACACTGGGGAAAAACAAGATCCTGGGATTTAATTGCCTACAGAAGTGACAGACAACCTAAATAAACGGGTAAACCATGTCCAATGTCAAGGAAGATAGTGACAATCAAAGAAAGAAGTGAAGAAACCTCTCCAGAATGCAGTGGCAAGTAGCGTTCTTGTTATACATTGTGTCATGCCTGTTAGAATGAAGGTCCCAGTCTCATTTAAACTCTGGAAAGTAGTTTACCTTTAATGCCCCTTCCAACAGCCAAATCATTCAATAATTCTATAATGTATTTAACAATTCTTCTACTGTAAAAATTTGGGAAAATTTGACAAACTGCAGAGGATCCAGAAGATCAGCAAAGACCAGCGAAGAGCAGCAAGTACCATCAGCAGTCTATAAATACAGAGAAAATATAAAGGTCTATAGGAAAAATATAGTTACTTGGTTTTGTGCAATAAAACAAGATGCTTGAAGTAAAACTTAAACGCTTGAAGTCTTCAAATAAAAACAAAGGAACTGTAAAGAAGAAGGCAATAAACAGTTCTTCGTGTTCACTGTGGACAGGACTGAAGGCTATGGGATGAAATGGCATCAGTGTACAATTAGACAAGAAAAAGGAAAAAACTTAATATTTGTAGCAACATGTAGGGTTTGAAACAGCATGCCTAGGTAACTAAGGAATCATCAAAAAAGTGAATTTTTCAAAGTAATTTAAAACAGTAGTTTACAAAGCAGCATAAACAGTGGCCAGGTTGTTGTCCCATTCCATCACATCATTACCTCATATCACTTGCTACTTCCTACACCGTCCAGTGAGAAATTCCTAGTTCTACTTCCTCAGTTTCATTCCAGATCCTTTCTCCAAATATTGTGTCAGGCACCACAGCTTCTAGAGCCATCTCTGTCCATAGGTTCTTATTTTTTCTTCTATCTCTCTTTCAAAAACAATTAGTGCCTGTTATGTCTCATCAGTATACACAGCTCAAGATATAAGGAGTCCTTTGGACTCACAGCTTCAGTAAAGCTTAATTACATGTTCTCTCATGGTCTCTTCAGTTATATTTTGCTAAAAATCTTTTAATCCAATTCCACCAACAGGGTGGCCTTTCTTCACAAAACCTCCTTGTGGCTGGAAGTTGAAGGAAAAATATTTTTTTCGAACAGGCATCAATATATTTGATTGATAACAGCTGATCTGCTGAATTTTATATCCAAACCTTCTGTAAAAAATCTGAAAGCATCTGTAATATGTCATACAAAATTACAGGCCCCTTCAGGCCATCAGTATACAAAAGTCTGCTTAGATTTACAAGCCTTTTAATAACTGCAAGAGCTTCGTATATTTGGGTTAATTTAATTAATTATACCATATTAGGATTGGGAAGCCTTCACAGCCATTCTTTATCTTCATTATGTGCTTGTCTTCACTGATGCATATCCTTAATTGTGAACCAATTGATTATATGAAGCAAATACCTAACTCCAGAAACATCTAAATAGCCGTATTTTTAGTTTACTTTATTACCTGAAAGGACATATTGATAAGTCACACAAAAAAAATGTTCTAGAAATGCTGATATTTTCTGAAAACTGAGCATATGGAAAGAAGAACTTCACAATTTGACAAATAATTATTACTATGAAATAATTGCCAAAGGTATTTAGTATTATTTTTTATGGAAAATGACAACTGCAAGAAATACACACAATCACTTCATTGTAATCTATTCAATATTTCCTAAATTATAACAGTGAATTTTTGAGATGTATTACAATAAAATATTTTTTAAAAAACCAAAACTATGGTCTAAATTTGTGAGATCAATACAAGACATCTTATAGTTTCCAAGCTGAAAGACATCTGGGATTGGTCAAGTAAAAGCTTTGAAGTTATGAAGATTTGCCACCCTTATCCATTCTTAGCAGATAATGACGATGATGACAAAATAGATAAGAAAGTGTTATAAATATAAAAATGCTTCTTTCCTAACAACAGAATAATTTTGTGCTACATATTCACAAATACATATATAATACTTCTTATTGCATATTCAGCATTACATAATGCTACACATGGGTCAATTATGAAAGAAAATAAGACTCCTGCTTCAAAGAACTGATTCAGAAGTTCCCTCATGCCCTCTCAATCCTGGGGTTTACAGGGATGATAGTGAGTAACTGATTTTTTTCATGGATATACTTCGAAGTTAAAAGATGGTAGCAGTTCACGCAGCAATCGGTCCTCAAATTCAAAACTTCCTGAACCCAGAATCACCAATTCAAGAGTTTCCCTTAAACAGATCTACTTTGTTGCAGTTCAATAATATAGAATTGCTTTGTCCCCTGCACCTATGCAATTGTTTTCAAGGTGATCAGTTTACAGTGTGTTAAGTGGTTGCAGGTAGGTCAGCAAACAGAATCCAGGATCTGATAGGCATCTGAAGATTAGAAGTGGGAAAAAAAAAAAATAAAGAAAGAAAAACATTCAGAGATTCAGTGTATCTTTCCATCCTAATCAAGACCCAAAGATTCATCAAGGACCAAAAAGAAGTTTGTTACAGACAAAAAAATAGGACAGTTTTAGTATCATTCTAAAACTGATGTGCCATTACATTGCACATCTTTTTTGGGAGACGAGTATATTTTTCTCATTTCTTTTTTTCCTCATAATTTCATTGATTTTACCCATGAGCCAAAATATTTGCCTTAGAGGAAATATCACATCAATTGACCCACTGTGGCAGCATTTCACTTATATTAACAGCTGAGCCATTTACTACTGACTGGAATGTCATTTTCTAAATTTTAGTATCCTGGTAGTTCTACAGGTACAGTGGTATAAAAAGAGTTAAAGCAAATACACACCTAGGAAAACAGAGCTGCAGAGATTTGTAGTAGTAATATTAATACTGATATGACTGCAGAATAAATGGTAATACAGGGGAAGGGAAGGAAAAAAAAAGAAGGAATTACAAAAGGCCTATAAAAATAGATAAATTAGTGAAAATTACATTAATCAGCCTTAAAGGCTCTCCACACACAACTTCATAGCACATGCCTATTAGAAAAACAAGCTAAAAGAACAAGCTAAAAGTAGGGACAGGGTACTGCAGAGAAACCAAAGATCTACAGAAAGGTAAAGAAGAGGGTTGAATGACCCAGCTAAGGAGACAAGAGATGGTGAGCACATCCTAAGGACTCAGAGAAGGGGCATGGGATGGAAAGACAAAAGTTCACAATCATTGTCAGGTCCTTGAAAGGCAAATCCCAAATCAATATGGGGTCACCAATCCAAGAAGAAGGAGCAAGGATTATGAGAACTTATAGTTAGAAATCAGTGTTTTTTAGAGTCAGTGTTACCATAAATATGACTACAGTACAGGTGCACCATAAAAAATTTGAAAGATATTAAAAAATCAAATTATGCTTATAGATTACGGTATTTTTTCACTGTTTCTATCAGTCAGAGTGACTAATGGCTCATGCATCCACAATCACGATATGCATCTTTATTTTCTTGTCTCTTTATGGCTGACCTTTTGAAACAGCATGTAGTGTTTCAAAGAGATATACAGATATTGCATGCTGGTGTACAGATTACATATAAATCATATAACTTGATACAAAACCTTCTGGTTGAATTTTGTTCTCCTGAGCATCTTCTACATTACTGCATTATATTAATAAAATTACGTTTTTAAGAGCTATTAGAATATCTCTGGACAGCTCCCCTATTAATTTTTAAACCTATAATGTTAAGGTATGTTTACAGCAAAACCTCAAAGTTTTGATATTATAATGGATTTAAAATTTTAGTTTGAAACTTGGTAGATGGATGGTTGGAAGAAAAGAAATGAACATAATGCACAGTCAGTCCTGGGATTTGCTTATGGGTTGGCACTTGTTACAGTTCCAAAGCAACCCACACCATTCTACTTTCAGGCTTTCCACGGTGATATTTTGCTCTATCCCTCTTTGCAGAGGGTCTGAACTCCCAGGTGGTAACATTCCTATTCACTGAATTATCTAATTTCCAACTTCTCCAACTGCATTTCTCATCCTGCTAGAGGTTTCCATTCCGGGGCATATCAATGCTTTCAAATGGCTGTGACAGAGAACAGGTGTGGATTTAAAACACCACTTTTGTATTTCTAACACAGCAAAAAGAAAAAGGATTAAGATAACAGACGATATTTAACCTTAACTTTTGCACTTCTTTACAAGCTTGTAGATTCCTTTTCAGCCAGCTCACCATGCCATACAGTTCCAGAGAAGACAGACTGAACTTGCCTGTTGCTCTCAAACAGCATTTCCAGTGTACAAATCAGTCTCTCAAAAGATACTTTGTGCTGTTATTCTGCACTCCATAAAGCTGTTTGATTCCTGTCTCCAGTGGTAGATTTTCAGCAGTACATTTACATTTTAAATCAGGAAGTGAACACAAGCCATTTTCTGACCCTTTTCATTTGCATTTCCTCTGACAGGAATTACCCACTGGAACAAGGGCATCCCATTGAACCCATTGTCTTGCCATGCTCTAACAAATTGAATAGCAGCAATAACACTTTTTTCTTCCCCCTAATACCTGATTAGAAGTCAAAACTCCATACTACACACAAGCTGTGCAAGGATACCCTGCCTAAACACAAGATTAGATAAAAGATTTTCCTATCTGGAATGTAACTGTTTTAGTGCATCTGTTGTCCAGCATCATTACAATACACAAAATTAAAACCTTTTTTTGCAAATAAGCAAAGCAAGGAAGGCAAAATTTTTCAAACAATCATTTTTTTTCTCCTACATATTTTAAAACATAAGAAGGGCCATGCTGAACTTGATCATCTATCTTTGCATCTCATCTCTGATAACAGTTAGAAAAAGAGTTGCCTTCGAAAGTCTTTAAGACAGGAAAAGCCTATACCATGCTTCCTTCTCCCATATTTTCCCAGCCTACAGCTATTTTTTATCTCAATGAATTTTGTAGCCTGGTGTTTTCCTAGAATTCCATGTAGTATAAAATATAAACCAAGTCTAGTGTTTCATCACACTGATGTTTTGTCATACTTGACTTCATCCTCAATCTCAGAGGATGGAATACTTTCTCTGTCTTAAATCTAACAACCAGCAAAATGAAAAAAGTCATTTACTGGTGTGTTTCTGTATATTCTCAACAGCAATTTTCATGTAATGAGAGAGGCTTTTAATTGCAAGAATTAACAGCTTTATTTAGCATTAACTTGACATAAAATTAGCAGTTTCCATCTGAAAATAAAATCTGAAGCAGTTTTTCAATAGTTGATCAAAATAAATACAAAAATTAAGGAATGCTCAGGATTTAATCACCTCCTTGGCACAGCTGACAGTAATTGTAACCATAACATAAATAATTTGTATACACAGGCATATAAAGAAAGCACTGATGAGACCAACTATAAAAGTATTTTGGTTGCACTTCATTAAAAGTCAAGTTCAGACTAAAGCATGTTTCAGCCTAGTCAGGATCATTTTATATTTGGACATCAGAAGCATATTCTGTGGTCCAGTGCTCTGCAATAAACAGATGTTTGAATACACCCTCTGCTATGGTTAACATTAAATTTGCCTTCTGGGGTTTACAGGACATTGGTTCTTAATGAACAAATTTAATATAGTGGCAAAATACAGAATGTGTGAGATAACACACAGAAAATAATGCAAAAGTCTATTTTTGTCCATGCATCTTTAACTATACTTAATATTTGCTACAGACTAAAACTATACCAAGAAGCAAGTATTGCACTGTGTGTCCACTGTTATGTATTGCAGACCACTAGCTATGTATAAAGGAAAAAAAAATACGTTGGCTATTTTAAATTTGTTATTTTCTTCAGAGAATAAAAAAAGCAAATTGAGGATGGAATTCACTTTATGGCCATAAAGTTACAATTAAATATAGGTAAGAGGATCATAAATAAGAAAATTAAGTCTTCCAGCAGGAATAGATGAGAAGAAGGTCCTGTTAAGACTGTGTTTTGTAAGAAAGTAAGTGAATCTCTGATCTTGGAGTAATGTTCACAGCCCACCTGAGTCACTGGCAAGAGACAGCAGAGTTCTGCCTTGTTAGAGGCAAGATAACCTCATTTAAATGTGGCAGACTGAAAAATTTTGAAAACATATACAAATATATCAGCATGACTACAGCAAATAGATGAAGGATAACTCACAATAGTTGAGTGTGGAAACATTATTTTTGTAGGCATATTAACTAGGTTTGTAGGTAACAAAACCTTTTGTTAGATAAAATGGCAGTTCTGAGAAGTGTGTGCCTGTTCCTTGTTAGTCCTCTTGCCAATGTAGATGTCAGTAGACAAGCTGTCTCCTGGCTCTCTCCTAAGTATTCAGTACAAAACTGTTTTAACTATTTCCATGGAACAAGGCAACTGAAAATCAGATATGGTCCATTTCACCCACTCACTCTTTGCCACCTCAAGTTTGTCTGTATTTTAGAGCCACAAAGAATCTGCAGCTTGTTTACAGATTAAAGAACACACATTTAAATGCTGTTAACTGATTTTCTGACTAAGGGTAAACTATTGCCTCAAGCTGATGGTTAAATCTGCCCTTCTGAACTGCTTTTACCTAATCCTCTAAGGCTTTTATGAGATTTGGGCTCAATGAGAATTGTCATACCAAATGGGACCTTTTACTTTCATCTGAGGAGAAATCTCAGTCATGGGTAGCTTCTGACTAGTTAAAAAAAATCTCCAGAGTATTCAAAAAGCTGCTAACATAACACTTCAGGATATTAAGCACAACCACAGAAGAGAAAAAATTATATAAAATAATTAAATGCATATATACCAGAATGGAATATAACTTCTATGGAACTTCTATAATGGAATGACTGGCTTCAACACTCATCTGTCCTGTTTCTTGTTTCTGTATTTTCAGGTCAGCATATCCCATATCACTTCTCTTGAGAAAAGCTACTTCTCTTAATTCTAATGAATCTCCCATACCCTTAATAAATATTCCATTCCTGGAGCTATCCCTCAGTCATGTGTATAAATTAATTTCTGGAATTTGCAGCTGATTATCCTGAGAGGCCCTCTAACTAAGGACTTTGTTTTGCCTCCTATTACCCTGAGGTAATACAGTATCTATGCACTCAGAGGTTCACCTAAGGCTCCTATTCATTCTTTGCATTTGCTATTGGCTCCTTTTTCAAACACCTCATATAGCTTTTTGATAAAGAAACAATTAATAACTCTGCAGTAATAAGAAACCAAACAAAACAAACCAACGAACAAATACCCACCAAAAAAACCACCAACCAGCCAACCAACCCACCCACAACAGAAAACTGTCACAACAGTAATTGTGACTACTGCAAAAAAAGATTTTTCTTAGGTACATTTAGAGAGTAATCCACAATTCTATAAATTTTGATGACTTTCTATAATTGAACTATGACAAGTTTAAATGGAGAAGACTAGAAACATAATTTACTCTGTAAAGTTCAGCTTTGAATTGCTACTGCAAACTCAGCTAACATGTATGGTCAAGCACACTAATGTGTAGAAATGCTTTTTGAAGAAGAGGGCTAAATTAACTGAATCCTGGCAGAGAACCTAGAGATAATATGATACAGGTTTGAGAAACCTATTTTTAAATTTTCTGCATTAAAGTGAGGGGTTAAATAACAGGCCTTAAAAGACAAGATATCCACCTAGAAAATAACAGAAATGGAAAACATACAAAGTATAACACATCCTTCATTTATTTAAATAATGCAAAAAGACATTAAAAAATGAATACATTCTGAGACTTAGCATATATTACCTTGATATATCACTGAAAAATTACTAAAAACTGTTTAAAATCTTTGAAAAACTGATTTCTGGCAAAACAGACTAATATTTAACTCTGTCCTGCACAGAGACTATTGGGGAATTTCCTTTGAAGAAGCTCTGTCATTTGTTTATAGTATTTGTAGTGAATTCTTAATTTATTTTAGCAAAAACTGACACAGCATGAAGCATCATTTCCTACTAAACAACAATACAGAACTATCTATCCATAATTGACAGTAAAACTCAGTCATCCATATTGAATTGTGATGATCATAAGTGCCATTAAAAACCTGGTAATTTGTGTAGCTTCTAATCATGTTTAATTGAAACATTAGAACAGTAAAATGCATTCCCTTTGGACTGAACAATACAAAAAATCCAACTTATCTATAAAAGCCCATTTTCTCAAAACCTCTTTTTAAAATACATTTTATCTGTGAGAGAGTTAAACAGTTGGTACCAGAGGCTCATTTGTACACTTGCACTACAAAATTTAAATCAATTTGCATAATCAAGTCCTACCAAGAGTTTGCCACTAAGATGAATTATGTCTTTTATTTTAGTTTACCCTTGAGCTATTGTGAAGTGTAAAATAAACACAGTAGTGCTAGATAAAATTTAGAGTTCTGACTATTCCACTGAATTAGGAATGACCATATATACAGCTTACAAAGTCACATTTCTGCATAGCAATGGTTTTGTTAAAATTTATTTAGTGTAAATATGTACCCTAAATGTACAAACACTTGTATTTTTCATATGAAGGGTGTCTTGTAGCCAGCGTGTAAGTAGCTATGCCATTCCTAGCCCTAATCCTTTCTCACAGTGTGATTAGTACCAGGCATTCCAGAAAAAAAGTGTGAGAATTCTCAAATGAATCCCATTTGATTATTTCTGTA
This sequence comes from Trochalopteron elliotii, assembly GCA_024734555.1. Classification (NCBI taxonomy): domain Eukaryota; kingdom Metazoa; phylum Chordata; class Aves; order Passeriformes; family Leiothrichidae; genus Trochalopteron; species Trochalopteron elliotii. Next base: position 989,357 of record JANPWX010000064.1, on the reverse strand, counting down.
GATATTTTCATTACTTTGTCCTATTCTGAACCTTAATAGATGCTTAGTTTTATTTCACTACTGATTGCCCAAATGTTTTGATATATGTCTCCCAAAAATATGGATCCTGATAAAGTTACATAGTCTGTCCTAAGTTTCAGTAATAAATAACAGAAATGAAAGCTTAAGTTAGTATTGCTATGCTCATCATCAACAGTTTCATGCAGGCTACTCTAATCAAATATTTTTTGAGATAGGTGAAACTCATGACATTTTTGGCCCCTTCTCACACACACAGATCATACAAATAACCTATCCTGTCTCCTTTTTTACACCAGATAACTTTATTCTTCAACTCCTATTTTCCCAGATAACTTTATTCTTCAACTCCTATTGTCCCAGATATCTTTAAACAAGATAATCACTTTACCTTTTACTTTCCTGTAATGTTGACACAGAGAGCAGAGAAATATTCTAATGAAAATGAGTACTACCCATCACAGTAGTGGGTAAAATGTCATCTGTCTCCCAAGGAACATCCACAGGCAGTAAGAAATTATACTTATTATACTTATTGTTATGGCCATGAGACAGAGTGATTAGCCATGATATATATAATTATCTTCATGAAAGACAAAAAAAACAAGGCAAAAAAAAAAAAGCAGATTTTCTGACAAGGGGAGTTTCAAAAACTGAATGCAACATGATAGAAAAGTAGAAATCAGATTCAGTAAAACTAAAGTAAAAATTACAGTGAGACCAGAAACCTTGACATTACATTGCATGAAATACATTGCAAAAGATCAATTTTTTCTTATAAATTGATGACAAAACAGCAAAATAAATACATCAGCTGGAAAAAATCTATGAGATAGTAAGGTTCAAAATATCAGACACAGTTTCCAACTTTCCTCAAATGAATACTTTACTGAAAACATTAACAATTCTGTATGAATTTTGTTAGTGCACTTTTCATTTCTCTATAAATAGTAGGGGAAAATGAATTTTTACAGCTTATCATTTGTTATTTATCACCTTGTAAATCATAAAAACTCAAAGAGGAAAGGGTTTCTAATTGGGAAGCACTGTAAGTTGATGTTTTTTAAGGAAAAAACTTTCAAAGACTTTACTGGCAACATAAATCAAGGTGGAAATCTTTTAGCTACTGAGTCACATGAACCATGCCTAAACTGCAGGATGTATTCTCTAGAAGAAAGATTAAATACTAATCCAAGCTAATCACAGAGACAGAATGAGCAATATTTTCTGGAAAATAATCCATTGCATTTATTATGATTAATATCAAAAATTCTCAAGCAAGAAATCCAGTATCAACTATACCAAAACATTTTATCAGTAGACTTACACGTACCAACGTCTAGCAGAGCTATGGAGTAAATTCAAACCTAAAAGAACATATCAAGCTGAAGATTTCATTGCAAAATTAAAATCATTTCCTACTGTGTTGGAAAAGCCTAAACAGAAAAGTGTATGTGCAGGAAACTCCGTATTCTCTGCAAACACCAATCCTCCTTCAAACACACACACACACACATTTGCATACATGAATGCTAAGCGCCAAAATCCATTGACTTGTATTGTGATTTCCAGAACAGACTAACCTCACATCACCCAGCATGGCATCAAATGAGGATTGTATTCTCCTCATCCTCCAATCCTTTGCATTCACCTTTTTATCCTGAACATCCCATTCCAGCTGTGACAAGGCATTTGTAGAGCTCCCCAAAACCTGAATTGATCTGGTTTGCAATGCTCTCAGAAAACAAACAAAACCAACAAAGAACACAAAATAAACCGAACAAAACATTCCAAATGGCTGCCAGTTAACCAGTTCAGTATAATTTACTGGATGGGTTTCATGTGCAGTGATACAAAGAAGATGGATGCCTCTTGCAACAGCAATGTTGAATGTTTGGGAAACTGCAGCATTATGTGTTACAAGCCACAGATCTGACTCCTCTGGAAAGTACTGATCTACTACTGCACAAGTATGGCATAGCAGTGTATCATGTGGTAGCAGTTCCGGCTTCACGCACCACTTTCTACATAAATATACAAAGTTCTTGAAACAGGAAAAAAAAATTATTCTGAATAAAAATTATTTGAAGGTAAGTGGATGAATTTTAGGGGATTTTAACTGAAAAAAGAGATGTTGTCGAGATAGTTTTGAAAAAAACCAATATATACCCACATTTATACAATGAAAAAAACAAACTAGAAACAGTGCAAAATAAGGAAGTTGGTTTTATTGACATTTTAAATATATAACTTTCAAAAATGGTATGGATCCCTTGCAGATAAAGTGAGAAGACTGAAGGCTATGTAGTTTCTCCACCCTTAACACATTAAAAAAAATACATATATATATATATAAATATTAGAATTAACTATGAGTACTCTCATGGAAATTAAAATCCTGGTCAACCCTGGAACCATGTTTAGGACACAAAGATACACAAAGTATTAGAAACACATATTTTCCCCATCACTTAACAGTCCTTATATTTGATATAATTCTCATTCCTTTGTGCTTCACATTCTGAAGTAATATTCCTCTTGTTGCTCTTGAGCTCTATTGATATAAATGAAAATTGTTTGATTAAGTAACCACTGATGCTCTTTCTTCAACTTGTTGTCTGGTCATTTTGGATTACAGCTGCATAAACAGGAAGTGTTATAGAAAACTCAAAAAATGCCTCTTGAAACAAAGCTGTCAGAATACATTTAAGTTTGCTGCTTTTGCAGTACTCTAATACAAGTAGAAGGTTCAACATCCTCTCTCAAACACGAATTCAATTACATACTACATGACTTTTCAACAAAAGAATAATGATGTTTGGCACAGGCATTTTTTGAGAGAAGGACTAGGACACTTCAGTTGAGTTCAGAAAGCCATTTTCAGCTGTTAACATGTAAGTATCCATTTACTTTCTAGCCTTTACTGATGGTTTTAACTAGACCTCTGCTGTACATCACAGAACTTTAAACAACATCCTAGATACTCCCAAGTGGGCTCTTAAACGTAACCAGTCTCTCAAGAGAATCCTAATCTTTAATTACAGAACAAAACCAGGTCTTGCCTAAACTACAAATGATTTCCAGCAGAGGATAGACTTTTTCAAAAAATAAAAAATTTGTAGCTACATTTACTAATATATTGCAGCACCAGTAGTAACCCTGAGATAAAATTCTTAAAAGAAAGATTCTTAATGGTTTCTTTGAAGTTAGTCTAGGAATTTTCTATGATGTAAAAGATGGACTACTACCAGAAAAGCCTGATTTTTCTAACTTTAATTAGTTCTCTTGACTCTCATTGTCACTGTCACAGTATAACAGCCACTTCAGTGAATTCATCTGAATGATTAAATCAACTCACCATGGAAATTAGAGAAGCCTAGAGACCAGTTCCGGAAGCAACGTGCATAACAATTTTATTTTAGCAGCAAATACAATTAACAATACTGCAGGAGCAAGTATTCAGAACATAAAGAAACAAACCCATGCAATTATAGAAGCTGACATTTGTCTCACAGTGAAGCAGATGACTATGTTAAAAAAAAAACAACACATTTGAGGAAGGCTTTATATGAAGGTAGGCCACTTCTACCTATTTGTTGTACTCTACTTTGCCTAAGTAGGCTTTTTTATAATTAGTCTTCCAAAAAACTATCTGCATTTTTCCGTACATTCCTGCATTGTTAATTCAATTATCACCTTAAACTTGTGTCACATTAAAATGATGTGATAATCTAAAATATGAAATGACTGTAATGTACCTTGTAGTATCTTTGCCATATATTCAGCCCAGAAAGCTCCTGCATCATTTCACTAAAGCCCATGTTTGCTTTCTCATGAAGAAATTATGTTCTAAAAATATCTTCCAAGATATGTGGCTCCATTAATACATTTACTACTTAAAAGAAAATAAGCAAACTGTTTTGCTAACTCCTAGCCTTATTTTTGCTAACTCTGTCTTATTTCAGACTGAGGAAACTATTTTTAGGCTTTTCACCCAATAATCTTACTTGCACAAATATGAAAGTTTAATATTGACAATATTCAAAGTGCCGGCTCAACTCCCAAGAAGGCTATAGGAAGTTTCTCTTAAAGTTAATAGAAGACAATAAAAAGTTTAAACAGCTGACAATTAGGGTCAAAATTAATGCAAATATAAATGTTTATAGCATTCTGACACAGACAAGCCAACAGCCAAACTATTTAGCTAATAAGGTGTCACCCTGATGTTTTTCAGCCTTCTGATGTTTGCATTTTTGTAGTGAAGTTTCTCACAAATTTTCATGTAAACAAAAGTAATGTTATTGTAAACTGTTCTTCTTGTTTATCATTCTTCTATGGAGGAGACACAATTGATGGACTTCTAGTTTGACCAGTGTGGTGGGAGAGGTGTCAACCTCATTGTCCAATTCCTGGTCATTGTCTAAAATCTATATAAATTGAAGTAGGAAAATAAACTTCTCCCTTTTTGCCCTGATGACCTGACAGTGTGCATGTCAGTCATTTCGTGCCCTATAGCAACAATAATGAAGTGAAAAAAATATCTTTTAAAGTGTTCAGTTCATATAAACTTCCAGGTGCTAGTCTGCATATATCCCAGCACTAGTGTCTCCCACACTGGTTCCTCTCACCCTCCATGATTCTCAGTAATAGAAACAACAATATACCGCAGGAAGGCCTGGACAATAAAAGGAAGGTTAGGTGAGTTCTGGAGAATACCTTGAATATCATCAACAGCTGGAAAAGGTCATTAATTACAGTGACTTTAATTCCACAGAAATATAATTTTCCAGAAAACAAAGGTCATAGTAATATCACCAAATCAACTGGGTTGGAAAAGACCTTTGAGATCATCAAAAGACCTTTGAGATCATCAAGTCAATGATTAAGTCTTAATGATTAAGTCTTAATGATTAAGTTAAGTCTTATGACTTAACACCATGGTGACAATTAGACTGTGGCACTGAGTGCTATGTCCAGTCTTTTCTAAAACACCTCTAGCAACGGTAACTACACCACCTCCCTTGGCAGCCCATTTCAATACCCAATCACCCTTTCTGTTAAGAACTTCTTCCTAATGTCTAACCTAAACCTCCCCTGGCACAGCTTAAGACTACATCTTCTTGTCCTATCTCTGGTGGCCTGTGAGAAGAGACTGACCCCCACCTGGCTATAGCCTCCTTTCAGGCAGTGGTAGCAAGTGATAAGGTCTCCCCTGAACCTCCCCTTCTCCAGGATAAACAACCCCAGCTCCCTCAGTCATTCCTCACAGGGTTTGTATTCCCAGCCCCTCACCAGCCTCGTTACCTCCTCTGGACGCGCTCAAGCACCTCAAAGTCCTTCCCAAACTGAGAGGCCCAGTACTGGACACAGCACTCCAGGCACGGCCTCACCAGTGCCAAGTACAGGGGAAGAATGACCTCCCTGTTCCTGCTGGCCACACCATTCCTGATCCAGGTCAGGATGCCATTGGCCCTCTTGGCCACCAGAGCACTCTGCTGGCTCATGTTCAGCTGCTGTCACCAGAACCCCCAGGTCCCTTTCTGCCTGGGCACTCTCCAGCCACTGTCCCCAGCCTGTAGCACTGCAGGGGGTTGTTGTGGCCAAAGTTTAGGATCCAGCACTTTGAGAAATAATAGTCAGCACCCTTCCTCACACTAGAACAGTTAGAGTTGGAAATTGCTTCATCATTGTCCATTTCAACCTGCAAATGATGCCAGAAACATAATGGGGTTTCTGCTCAATTTTTGGACTAAGTACATAGTTCCCACCAAGCCCTTTTCCTAATAAAATAACTAACTCTGCATGCCTTAGAGGAAGAGACAACTGAAAACATTTTCCTTAGCAGATTCCTGTGAAGGGGTTCTTGAAAAGAACGATAGCAGACAGAACACATAGCAGCCGACACAGGAGTTTGCTTTAATAGCTCAATATGGAAAAATTCCATAAGGGTATAAAGAGGGAAGCTGAAGCATGGAAGCAAGAAATTTATATCTTCCATACATTACTAAAAAAATCTAAGTTGTTAGAAATTAATTAAAGCCTTTTTCTAGAAACTGCTAATGTTTTATAAAATTGAGATTGCTAATTCCCTTCCTCTATGTGTAATTATGTGTGTCAGGTCCCCCAAAGTATATATCTTCCAGTGAAGATTCAGGGACTAAGAAGTCTGAGCAAGACCAAGACCTCATCCCTAATCTCCTCTTAAATGAGGCATAAGATACAGATATTTATACATGCTTGCAAAAAAAGAGAGAGGAGGAAACTCACAAAGACAAGCATAACCTTTGAAAATACCCATATTTTTGAAAGCTGCAGTCTGATAATCATAAAATAATCCTGAGTTGGAAGGCATACACAAGGATCATCAAAGTTCAACTCCTGGCCCTGCACAGGACAGCCACAACAATCACACCATGTACCTGAGTGTATTGTTCAAACACTTCTTGAACTTTGTTTCAGGCTGGTGCTGTGACCACTTCCCTGAGAAGCCTGTTCAGTGCCCTACCACCCTCTGAGTGAAAAACCTTTTCCTGATATCTAAACTAAACCTCCCCTGACACTATATGAATACATGAGCTAGAGAAATGTAGACAACAAAGCACATGAAATGTAGACAACAAAGCACATGAAATTGAGAGGTAAGTGAAAAGGTTTTATAAATTTAAATGCTAGAAACAACATTACAGACCATGAAAACAAAACACAGAAATAGCTGTAGACAAGTTTCAAGTTTTAAGACTCTAAATAGAGCCAAAGACTGAAAATGGATGTCACCTGCAGAGTATTCTGTTCTTTATGCTGTTTTTTCTAAAACTGAGTGAAAAAATGAAACAGTGAAAACATGTAGGATGTCTGACCCTAAATATACACAGTGGGACCAACATAAGAAAATAGTAGTGAAGCACAAAAGAAGACAGTATGTTAAGTAAAACACAATGAAAGGTATGACAGGTCTCATCTGCTCAAATTCGAAGCCCACACTAGACATGTTACTGAAAATTTTTTTAAGTCTGGTACACTCCGCAAACAAAAATTTCTTAATATTCTATGAAATAATTTGAGGTGTCCTATACCTGATGAGTAAAGGGTAAGCTAAGAATTTCCAGGGCATAAACTTTTATTAGCCCATTTTTGCATTTCTCATTCAAGTAAGGTTTTTGAAAAGTATGTGTGTAACAAATCTAGAGAGGCATGTATACTTTCCTCTCACCTGTTTAATATTCCTTTGTACAAAGCCAAGGCATAGCCTTATGAACTAATTACCAAGTCTTCTCTACATACACCTTAGAAATCATTACAGTAAGCAATGAAAACCTGAGTAGAAACTCTGCATTTGGCTTACTCACAATTTATCACTAAGAAACAATATGTGTAATGGAAAGGGTTTAGTCATTGCCTTTTACCATCAATATAGGTTCTATCTCACACAGCTCCATTACTCTTTTTTCCCCTCTTTTTACTATGCTTTCTCACCTTCCATTTTTATTGTCCATCTGCTTCTCCTTTCCCTTGCATAACTTCCCATCTTATTCATTTGCAGTAAAACCAGGCAGAAACCTATCTTCTTATAGGCCTCTAAAAGATATTAAGCCATTCCAGCAGGCAAAAGAAATCAATACTGCAGTAGACAGAATGCTCAAAATACAAATATGAATGAACACAGAAATATTGGCTAGGAATCAGCACAACAGTGAACCTCTAAATCCTAGTTTCATTTTGCCTATTTTTATTATAGTGTTATTTGGATTTATTTGGTTTATGAAGTCTACAGATACCAATGAACTGACTATTAATGCTGCAAAATTATTAATGGATCAACTTTTACAGAAATGCATGCATTCCATCATTTTTTTATCTTCTCAGCTGTTACATGAGGAAGTAAAATATCAGTATCTGGAAAAGAAAAGTGGGGGAATGGGGAAAAGGGGACAATATAAAAAAACATCCCTGGGAATGTTCAAGGTGATGTTGAATGGGGCACTGAGCAACCTGGTCTAGTGGAAGGTGACCCTGCCTGTTGCAGTGGTGTTGGAACTAGGTAATCTTTCAAGTCCTCTCCAGTCCAAAACTTTCTATGATTTTCAGATGATAATATAAGCTTGAAATAAAGTAAGAAAAAATCATCTCACTCTGGTCCTTTCCCTCGCTTATCTCTTCTATATATGTTCCACAGATTGAACAGACCTGACCCACTGCATGCAACTCAAGCCAGAGTATCAATAAAACCAACTGAAGATTGTTCTTATGAAATGGAAACTTTTGCCAACCTATTAACCCAATCAGCTAGCACTAAGCAGACTAAATACTTAATCATTAAAAGGTAGCACAAAACCAGATGATCTGCACACTATTACAACTGGTATATAGCTGAAATCTGTGTAAATATAACGCACAATAAAATTGATCACAGCAGACTAAAAGGTCATGTTCTAGTAATACTGCTAGACGAGGTTATCTGCTCTCTTTAGAATTTTCATCCCTTCTTTATACATTAAATGAGGGCTTAAAGCATTTCTGATTCTATTCTCCCACTAATAATCCCTCATTAGATTTAATTACTTACATTCTACATAGTTACATTATTCCTACAAACAGTCAAGCCTACTTAAAGTTACTGTTCTAAAAATGACTAGAAGATATGATCCAGGAGAAACGCTTGCCTTTTCTTTACTACACACCAGCAGTTCAAATGTTCCTTCTTTGGGTACCTTAATATGAAATAAATCAACATGTCCCTTCAAGTTAATATGCCATTCTTACATTTTCATTATTTTTTTTGAAATGCCTGATCTATTTTACATATAACTGTCTTTGTGGAATTTGCATACAACTGCCTACATACGGCTCATTTCTATTTTATAACTAATAACAGAATTCCTTATTTTGTTTTAAAAAAATTATTCATGGTGCAATTATAGTCTATCAGAATGACTTGCAGTTATTCACTGCAAGTTTGTCTGCATGTATGGCACTCTACATGTCAAATTCATCATGCTTAACTTCACCAGTCTGAAACATAGGTTTGTCTAGTCTAATCACCCAGATCCTCTATCCAATTCATCCGAACAGACAAGCATGAAAAGAAGACAATTCATTCCATCTATATCAGATGTCCTTTACCACAGGATATACTGCTCTCTTGGGGTGCCTGCTTGCCCAGTTAATTATAAAGGAAGTCTAAGTGACTATGCTCTATTTAAAATCTCATTTTCAGACAGATACATTTAAATAAGACATATTCCAGCCATGACATGGCAACACAATTATTTCTGATAGTATAGTTACATCACCTCTGCAGAATGACACAGACTAAGCAGAAAAAGGGTATTTGCTGTCAGCAGAGCAGAATTCAGACTAAAAGTGTCTGCACAGCACCTTTGGCTGGTTTGCTGTTCTTCTACAATGACCCAGCATGGCTATACTGGCAAAATTCCATTATTGTAAGGCTGGCCTAGAATGCAACTATGATAAAGCTGAGTCAATAATTTAATAAATATATTAGTTGAATATTAAAAAACTTCATAGCTAACTATGGTTGCTGAGATGCAAAAGAATCCTGCTGGATATTAGTGCTTATTCTATGCTCTCATGGTTTATACTCTTCTTTACGTGAGAATCAGAAGTGCAGTTCACAGCAAACATTAAGGAATATTCTAAAAAATATACTGAAATACAGAGCAGTGCATGCTGGAAAAAAACACATTTCTAGAGCTAGATGTACACAAACATTATCCCTAGGCTTTGGACTGCGTGGTGGGCCAGTACCAGCACAGTAAATTTTCTTGGGAACTGAAACAACCCATGCTGTAAAGCCAAAACTTTGATTCTGAAGTAAATGCAAGGAAAACAAATCTCAGTGTTGGTTTAACCACCTGCTTGTGTTTTCATACATTAGAAGCTTTGTCCATATCAAATGTACTTAGAATAAAAATCATAAGTATATACAGGCCTTTTAAAAGGAAATTAATCTGTTCAAACCAAACTAGCAAATATAAAAACTTTATTTAAACCTGATATTTCTCAGGCACACATAGCAAGAAGAGAGAGTAATAAGTTTATGTTCTGCTATGCCTACTGAACTCAGAAATACTGTTTTTTCTTGTCTCCTCTCAAGTCTGTGATCAAAAGACAGAGCACTTTTGGGAATAATGCATTTAAGACTAAAGATGGAAAACAAAAAAAAAACCGTAATAAAAGAAAACTGTTGCTTTGCAGTCAGTATCACCATTTTTATTAAATCGCCTTTTTTAAGCAATACACATTTCTGTCTGGAAAATAAAGATTGAGCAGGATGTAAAATGTTTTGGAGAATCCAGTAAGAAAATGCAGCCACAATGACTTTACAAGACACCCTGCTCCATATTAGTAGCGACAGTAGTAAGAGAATACATGTCATATCAGCAGGACAGAAATACAGTACAGATGTACTGATAGTACATATCAGTGACAGAAACCTATAACACAGCAACCAACATGCACTCATGCCCTGTTTCTAATCCGTAGGTTAACTTAGGGGAAGGAACTATTATCATTAACAAGAGCACGATTTAGGGCTCTATTGTCAGATATCAGTTTGGATCTTTAACAATAATACACTCCTTTTGTATGGAGGAGCAAGGCAAGGAGTTAAAATCAGGTCTGAAAAGGAGGGAGAAGATACAGTCAAGTTTTTTTGCACTGAGGTGTAATCAATAATATTTCATTTATTCCTGGGAGAACTTTGCCTAATTTACTCTTTACATCATGAATTCTATGTTCCTTCCTCATCTTCTTTATTTCCTTGACACTTAAACTCAGGGTTTCTGTCTTGCTTCATAAGACTTTTTTTAAAAAAAACAAACAAACATGGTTTTTACTTTTGTTCTTCCAGAATCACTTCAGTCTAGCAATGTTACAGAGTATGAGTTTCCCACATCCTTACTAAAACATGTGCAAGGATGATAAAAAAGTAAATCAATTCTCCATTTGTAACAATAGGAGGCACCTCTGTTTGTTCTACATTTTATTTTCACAGAATCAAAATGTTTGGAAGGGACATCTGGAGGGCATCTGATCCAACACTCAAGCAGGGCAACCTACAACCAGTTGTCCCGGACCATGTCCACATGGCTTTGGGGAATTCAGAATTATCTTCTTCAACTGGTTTTTACATTCACTTTTTTTTTCAACTTCAAAGTAAGTAATAAATCTATTCTTTCTAAATGAGCATAACGACATCCTAGATCTGATTTTTTGACACTTATGTGCAAAACTACAAAATTGATTTCTTCATTGCTGCAGCAAAGATAAGTCCAATATATGCAGGCTAGATGGTTGATAGACCTGAGATCTTAAAAAACACATCAATACAATGGTGTGAATTTTTATTTTTATTTTGCAGGTTTTGCTATTGACAGATTTATGCCTACCTCCTACTGTAGAAAGAATATGATCACGTTACTGTGATAGTGTAGCAATATTATGACTCAATTTCACTTTAATGTACACTATTGCTTATAAAATGGCCAATAAAGTAGTTTTCAAGATGGGGACTAAACTAGAACAATATACATTACACAATAACAGATACCAAATTACCATCGGGAGAAAAAAAAGCATGGCAAATGACACAATTCTAATTTATTAAATTTTTAAAACTCCGGCAGAATGATTTATAGAAAGCGTGTATGAACACAAACTCCCCAGTCAGCTCAGATGACATACAATACTGGATGCAAAAATGAGTTTCAGATTTTGAAGAAAAACTCATTTTAACTCTTTAATAAGGTATGCGGCCCTCCTTCTTTGAGTCACTTTTTTCAAGTATCATTAGCTATATGCAAAAAGTCACTGAAAAGAGAATAAACCTTAGAATACAATTAACATACAACATTCATTCAACAATAAATATGATATGCAAAACTATCTACTGGCTAATGCCCACAAAACATACCTTCAATTTTTAGGTAAGTAAGCATTAGTATTATCACCATCCAGCCAAGACACACAGAGCCTTTTCCCCTTAAGTACTATCGTCCACATTGGAAAGGGCTATCCTTCACTGGTATGTGGAAATTATTGATTTTTGTCTTTAGGTTTGTATGCCTTTTCATGCTGCTGTTTTCTTACTAGTGTTACTGCTTATTTCCATCTGAATGACATAACCTACATCTCTCATTTTGGCCTCCTTAGCTTGCCTCATTCTACTCTGTAGATATTATTTCAGTTCTTTTATTATAGAAGTTTCCTCAGAAACCTAAGCCACAGTTACACCATATCAGGAATAAGGTATGGTTCCTTAATCATGGCTTAATCAGAGCGAGAGGGAAAGGGGAGAAAGTGAGAATTATAGCAAATTGCTTTTTCCTCGTGTAAGACATTCATCCATAGCAATTCTTCTGTTGCTTTTTTAAGTAAAATGGGAGCAAATTTTGGATGTGCTTCCAAGGATTCCAGTCCAAATGTTCAACATCCAGAAGAAATGTTTCACATAGAAAATCTGAAATGGCCATGCTGCAAAATCCTATCTATCTGCTTAGAAGTCTGAATGAAAGCAGGTACCAACACAGCTCAGCAAGCCCAACACTTCATCTTTCAAGCAGAACTCAAGGGATTCAAGTGATTTAAGGATGCATATTGATATAAAACGCAGACTTAATGTGTTCCCTTCTGACAAAATTACATAACACGTCCCAAACAGTAATTTCAGGCTAAAATGTATAAACAGCAAAGCATTGGACAAATCAGAGAAAATATTAAAAACTTCTGAAAAGTCAGCTAAATTGCCTCATCATACAGAATGCTAATTAAAATTACTTTAAATGGGTTTGTTCTTCATGCAATGAATACAATGCTTTATATGTACATAAAAGGAGGGTCACATAAGGAGGGTAACAATATAAGAATGATGTAAACGATTAGGAAAGTTAGTCCCTGGGTTTCTGATTTATGTTTGCAGCTAAGGAGTAATTGTGAGTCAGGTTGCAACCAAGGTATTTTTGTAAGCTCCCACTGAATGATGTACAAACATTGTGAAATTCAACAAAGCCAAGTGCCACATCCTGTAGCTGGGTTGGGGCAATCACAAACATGGGTAGAGCCTGGGCAATGACTGGATGAAAAAAGCCAGGCAGAGAAGGACTTCAAGGTGGTGGTGCATGCAAAACTGAATTATAGCCAGGAATGGGCACTGGCATCCCAGAAAGCCAACTGTATCCTGGGCTGCATCAAAAGCCAGCAGGTCAGGGGAGGTGATTCTACCCCTCTATTCCACTCTGGTGAGACTTCACCTGAAGCATTGCATCCAGCTCTGGGGGTCCCAGCACAAGGAAGACATGGACCTGCCCAAGAGGGTTGGGAAAATGATCAGAAGGCTGAAACATCTCTTCGATGAACACAGACAGAGAGAGTTGTGGTTGTTTTCCCTGGAAAAGAGAAGGCTCTGGGGAGACCTTTGAGCAGCCTTCCAGTAACTAAAGGGGGTCAGCAAAAACAGATGGGGACATACCTTTTAGAGAGGCATATAGTGGACAAGGGAAAGTGGTTTTACACTGAAAGAGGGGAGGTTTAGATTGGATATCTAAAGAAGAAATTGTTTATATATTTTGGATATATAAAGAAGAAATTCTTTACTGCAAGGGTGGTGAAGCACTTGAACAGGTTGCCCAGAGATGTGGATGCTCCACCCCAGTTCAAAGTCAGGTTGGATGGGGCTCTGAGCAGCCTGGTCTAGTGGAAGGTTCCTGGCCCATGACAGAGGGTTGGAGTAAAAGATCTTTAAGGTCTCTTCAACCCAAAGCATTGTATGATTCTATGACAGGATTATATGTCAAAGAATTAAATAAGAATCCTGTTACAAAAAATAAGAGTGAACCATTCTTCAAATAAGATTTTCCCCCTTTTCTAAATTTGAGTTCACTGAAATGTAATTCCTTTAACTGTTCTTCAGCTGCATATTGACAGAAGAATTGTCATAATTACCATTGCAAACAGATGTTTGCCTGCTTTTTTTAAACATAAGTATGGAAAGACAACAAAAGAGAAATTAAGCCTGTTATAATGAGCAAAATAATGACTACTTTCAAGATGCCTTGATCAGAGAACAAAGCAGTAATGCAAAGCCATGCAAAGAAATTACTTTATATTTATTTTCATAAACAAAAGCAGGTGTTTCACAAAGGCATGTCAAAATGCAACATTTTTTGTTTGTTACAGTGAGCAAGCAAAAATGGAAAATATGCAATTAATTGCATAATTAGGTGAACTTCTAGAAAAATTTATCTTCAATAGCTACTGAATATTTTAACAATATACATGTGAGTGTTAAGGAGTGTAAGAGAGAAGGATTGTGGTTTTAATAATCATCAAATCTAGAAATCAGATCTCCCTTTAGCCTGTGATAAACCATTATTTTAATAATTTCTAGAAGAAGTAAAGAAGCACAGGAAGTACATAAGGAAAGAAAGTAAACTCAACCACTGACAAATTTTCAAAATCCAGACAACAGCCTTGAACCCAATCTGTCAAGTATGACATTCTTCAAAAATGATGAAACTTTGTACTTATGAGACTCCTTATAATACACCTGTGGTGGGTTGACCCTGGCTGAACACCAGCTGCCCACCAAAGCCACGCTGTCATTCCTCTCCTTGGCTGGATAAGGGACAGAAAACTGAATGAAGGGTTTGTGGGTTGGGATAAGGACAAGGAGAGACCACTCACCACTTATTGTTACAAGCAAAACAAACTGAATATGAGGAAAAATAAATTTATTTTTTTACCAATACTATCAGAGCAGGATAATGAGAAATAAACCCAAAACTTAAAAACACATTTTTCCCTGACCTCTCCTTTCTTCCTTTGTTGAACTTCAGTCGTGATTTTCCCTACCTCCTCCTTCCCAGTGGGACAAGGGGACAGGGAAGGGGGTTGTGGTCAGTTCATCACATGTCTCTACCACTGGGAAGGGACTCCTCCCACTTCTCCCCTGATCCAGCATGGGGACTCTCCCGTGGGAGATAGTTCTCTTTGATATGATATCCACAATCAAAAGTTACTTCAAGACCCAAATCCTCAGGTTATCTTCTAGGTCTGACAACACATGCTAACTATACTCGAAAATCACTTATTGTTTAGCATTTTCATTCTCATGTTCTTGCCCAGAGCAGTCATTTTGGTGTCATACTGACACCCTTCTGGTGTCAATCGTATAACAAAAAAAAAAAAAAAACCAAAAAAACCACAAAAAAACACAAACAAACAAACAAACAAAAAAGTACCAAGTTGCAACTTCTATAATTTACCAAAAACACAGAGAAAGCCCTAGGTCATCCTCATGACACTGAAACCTCAAGTAAGAAAACACCATTCTCTTTTCCATAACAAAGATGTAATTTTCCAATGCTTGTCACTACCATGCCCTAACCTAAGAACTCCAAGTGCCATGTAATAGTGCAAGAGCTACCTGACACACCATTGACTTCAAGAGTCATTTTTCACTTAGACTGGAAAACCATGATTTTTTGTGTGTGTGTGAAGCACTAGTTAATGCATGAAATTACAGGTACATCCAGCAGAATTACTCTTTTCTAGGTTTTGCTGATCAACCTCATACCTTAAAATGCCAGGCTTCAGATTTCATAACATTATACAAGATGACTTCTACACCTCCTAATGTAGTCCTCAGCATTTTCTACAAAAAGAACAAAACTAGTCAAGCCATGAAATTGTGCTACCTCCTACAGTGTTGGGAAAGATGGGACAGGAAAAGCTTACAAATATGATTGCCTGGCAAGAGATACTGAGAATATAAAACTTATAAATGAAATTGAAATGAAAGCTAGCTTTGAAATGTAATCATGGCAGGCAGGAAGACGGTGATTGTAACAAACAATGGGACACTAAGGGACCCAAGTGTGTAGCCCCACCCCACCCTGCCAAGGAACCAGGGAAAAGATAGATAAGAAGATAGTCTTTAGAGTTTAGAACACAGAGTGATATGGTAACATAGCAGTTCTCAGAGGCTGTATGCAAAGTCTGTAGATTTTGTATCTCACACGGGTTGGTCACTGTAAACTAGAATATTCAACACATAAGGAGATAAAATGTATTGTAACAAGGTTCTTGTCCCTTTTCTTTACCTCTCTTACTTTACCTCCCTCTTACCTGGCCCACCTCTTACCTCTGACCTCACTGCTCTTACCTTACCTCGCTTACCCCTACTCTCTCTCTCCCTCTCTCTCTCTTTGAGACTTCCCCTCAGCCGAGGCTGGTGGCTGAAGGTAAGGCCCTTTTTACCCACAACCCTTGCAATAAAACCATGTGTTCTCTCAAAAGTGTCTCAGGTTTGCAGAGTTCCCTCTCCCTGCCGTCCTCAGACGCTCCTACACTACAGTAGCTCCATCTGAAGAGGAAAAGAAGAAAACCACAAAACTAAAATGAAAAAAAAATTAAGAAAAAACAACCAAATCAAAAAAATCCTTCTAAGAATCATGCAAATGCATCCCAATGCAATAAAAAACCGCATGCCACTAATTAGTCAAAACCTAATGCCACTAATTAGTCAAAGTTAAGAGAGTCCCATGTTCTATTCATATCAAAACCAGCAAAGACCTATATAGACACTCTTAATTGCATTTAAGTAGAATGGACAACTGTTCTCAATTTAGAAAAACAAATGACACCACACTATTGTACTACATGCCCATTACCAGTCTTTCAAGTATTTTTCTTGATCTACACCTCATTTTAAATAAACATATTTTTCAGTTTGGCTTTTTTCTAGATCATCTGCAAGCATCAATTTTGTAAAAAATTCCTTTTAAGAATCTTCTGCTAAAAGCTGAAAATTTAAGCAAAGATCTATAAAGAAGAAAAAGTCAACAATCACAAGTATCTGAATCAAAGGAAGTTTTTCTCTATTTGACTTTACTGAGTTCATGTTAATGACTTCGAACTTAGTAATCTACACAGGAGAGCTAAATTAATCACACTACAAGATATGTTCAGCTATTGTATTATACCTGCAAGTCTTACTACAATAATATTAACTGAATTTTTTCTAACTCTGAAAAAGGAAATGAATGCCGATAACGATCACACAATTTTTCTTCATTCTGACAAGGAACACTGTCTCTCACAATATTCCTGTATCTGTGTCAGGACATTGCAGGACATGGATGGAGAGTCAAATGTGAAATATAAAAAAAAAAAAAAAAAGCCTGTATTATCAGGCTCAAAGGGTAGTGGTTCAGGGATGAACCACTGCCTGGGAGCCAGCAATAAATGGAGTACTGCACAGAGCTGCCCAGAGAGGTTATACAGTCTCTGTGTTTGAAAGTCTTCAAGACTCAACTGGATAAAGCCTAACAGAACCTGGTCTGACATCATAGCTGGCTCTGCTTGAGTAAGAGATTGAACTCCCTGAAGTCACAACCTCAATTACCCTATGACTGGGGATGTGATCCTATGATCTATACCCTATGATCTATGTCTCCCTGCTTAGTGAAGATATAGAGACGTGTATGCATGTCTTTAAAAAATGTCCAGCTTCTTTACATTTCTTATACAAGGCAGACAAGCTGAGAAGATTCTGAGTAATTTCTACTAACTATAGTAAAAACAATGGCAAAAGAAGTGGCTGTCCTCCCTAATTCTTTACTTTGACCTCATCCCTGGTACAAGTCAAACCTATTTGCAAAATTGCTCTTTACTTCCAACAACGAGACAGGCTGTCTGAAATATATGGCAAGTAAGTCTCAAGGCTTCATTCTCTGGACATAAAAGGCAGATACATCCTTTTAAGCTAGTATCTCAAAAGCAGAAAGATAGAATAAAGAAACCAGTCCAAAAAAACTGCATCTGTGGGGAATTCATTCAGAGTAGGTATATCACCAAGAATGCTGATAAAATTCTCATGTAAATTCACTGTTCTCTCTTAACAATACAAAGAAAGCATTTCCCTCCTGCCTCTTCTTCCTACAGGTGGTATCAGCTTTTAACCCTTCATTAGCCATGTAACCCAAAAAAAAAAAAATCTAAACCATTTACTAAAGATCAGCATAAAGTAGGCTATGATACCTTGGCATGCTGTGATGCCATTAAAAACTTTGCATGAAAATGAAAGCTATGAAACCAAATCATTATTAAAAAGTATTCAATAATCTCTGTTACAAAACGTAAAATTAAAATCAAAGATGCATTAATGCATTTGTTAATGTAGCTGTTAATATACCTGTTCATACTCAGTGGACAATACCCAAAAGAATTGTACTTATTCAAGGATACAATCATACAAGAGATGTAAACTGGAAAATTACCCAATACAACATCAAGTCTTTCTTCCCATTGTCAAAAAAAATATTCTATACTGTTGTTGTCGAGATGGCCACAACACTCAGAATGCTTCAATAAAACTTCAGAGGGCTTCAAACATTAGCACCTTATTATGTAGACATCTTTCATACCTTCTTTACGTAGCAACCCTATGGGCAGCTCCCCACAGCTCTGGCTCTTCCCTCCTTCTTCTCTCTCCCTTCTGCAGTTCCAGCTCGCTGCTTCCGGTCCCTAGCATGGCCACCTACCCCCGTCTGTCCCTCGTACAGTGGCTTACCTTATCGGTCCCTCACACGACCTCCTGTCCCTTCCTCCTCACAGCACGGCCAGCAGACTCCAACTGGCTCTCTACCAACCAACTCACTCTTTATCACACCCATAGCTGTGTGTGTGCAAGGCTGCTCCCACTCTTTGGTAACTAGCACAGCTGCAATATATCAGAGGCAGGATTGCCTTTAGCACTATCTCCATCTGTCTTCCCACACTATACCATGTACTACCTAGCATTTTATTCTAGCCAGTTCAATTAGATTAAATGTTTTCTTAGTGTTTTTCCTATGACTAAGGTGAGGATTCCCAGTTCAAGAGTCATGGCTCAACAGCATCACTGACAAATTTCAGAAATTCACAATCACTCTGCTATTTTACATGGAAAAAAAAGTCCTACTGTAAGCACAAAAAGCAAACTTACAGGAAAAAAAATTCTTGATATTGAAAAGATGAGAATTATATGCTGGCATACAACTGTGCTTGTAGAAATTTACACCATGTTTATAGTGATTTGGAAATTCTGGTCAATTTGTACTAATCCCAAGCAATCTTTAATTTTCACACTGACAAGATTGTGTTAGAGAGTTTATATAATGGAGGATGGGCCAAAGGCAGCAACCCTACTTTCAAAGGCACATACTGAATATCAGATTTCAGAATTCTACAAAATAAAAATTACCATGTTTATAAATTTCAGTGCACAAGGGAAACACCAAACTTGCTGACAAGTCATTTAGAGTAGCACTGCTACTGGGCAATATTTTATTTAAGTGAAAAGACTTTTTTATTTGTTCATTACCATCTCTCATCTACAGCATTCTATTTTTGACTATGTGACAAAAACAGAACACACGTTATACATTAGCAAGATATAACAAATACTAGTACCATCTCTAAGATCTTTTTCAATCAAAAATCACTCAGTCAAATAGCTCTGGCTAGCTTTCTTTCTTTGGCTATTTCACTTCCAGCATTTGGTATCGCTATGGACTGAATCCAGCTGTATCCATTATTTGTACTTGTAACTCCCATTTTTGGTTATGCAAAATACAGTGAGGTTGTGAAGTTTGGTACCAGAAGAAAGGACACCAATCTCAATACTTAGCTCCTGAGAGCTAAACACTCAATGACAAGGAAAAATCTCTAGAAAGACTGCCTATTTCCATTTATTAGAATTTAAATGTTAGAAAAGCATTACCTGATTCACGTTAAGCTGTTTCTGTACTACAAATGCCTTCCCTTTTAAAACTCTGAATTTCCACACTTGTGTGGGAACATAATATATAGCAGCAACTTACAAGTCCCTAAGGGAATCATGTCAATTGGCATTTTAAAAATTAATTCAGTGACCTACAATAATATGAGTTTCTTATGCATAATATTTGTCAGTAGGCAGTGTGGGAAGTTCTGAATTCATTTAGAGAGCCAAAGCTTTATAAGGGCAAACAAAAATATTCTTGAACTGCTTCTTCTACCTTGGTAAGTGTCTTCTGGTGAACATTTGTAATATAGGAACAAGGAAAAACTGAATATATGAAAGGGATATGCATGCAGTGTGGTTAATATTGAAAACAGAAAAGAAAAAGGAATAAAAACTTTTGGCAGTATATGCCCAGCCAGCCACATTATTGATGTGGTCAGACATTCAGAGCTTGTGAAAATTTTGCAAATCGGAAAACTCTAGCATGGTAGGTCTTATATGAGCTTGCACAGATCATTTTTAGTCACTATAAAGAAAATCTGCAACCATAAACAGGACTTTGGGGCACAAGGCCCCATCTACAAAGGCTTAATATCCAATTATATCAGCACTCCCTCTTGTGATCTTACAAGTCAGTGAAATGTCAGAGCAGCAGTTCACTGAATGTTTTGTGTAAATAAACACCACACAGAGCTGCATATAATTTTCCACAGTTTGCTGTAGTAAGTACAAGTTGTCTCTAGAAACAGCTTTTTTCCATTCCCATTGTTTCATGAAGCATGTTATACTGTGCACATGAGTTTGGTTTATCAATAACAGAGTGTTAAACTGGGATGGAGTTATCAAAATTAGGATTTAGGTATCACTGTATATGAAAACAGAGCATGTTCTAAGCAAGGATGAGATACCCATATGACTATAATACACCCAAATAATAGAATATTCAATATATGAAACATTTACAAAGAAAACAAAATATTATAGTCACATGAAGACAGAAGCAGAATAGTTACTACTCAAAACTTTAGGAAAAAGTTTCAACTTTTACTTCATAATCCTGCTCATGAAGCTGCTCTCAAACATTTAAATGACATAGACAAGAACCAGTGTGTTTTGTTATGAAAGCACAATAGTTTACACATCTCAACTATCTATTTAAAATGAAGTACCTATAGAAGAAAACTGCAAGAGGTGATTATTATTCCATGAAAGGATAATACAGTATATATTGTCAAAATTCCTATTTTTTCATGGAATCCGAGACAGCAAACAGTTCGGAAAGTGCTTTGCATGCAATTAATTGCCATCTGTCCTTCAAGGATAGTTTCCATTTCCAAATAGTACTAAAAATATTTGAAATAGTGAACAGGAATTATTTTCAGTTTCTACAGAGCATTTATTAAATCTCCATCCTTATCACTGGACAAATATTACATTTTCTTCCTCAAGCAGGTAACTGCAAAACTTCCCCATTCAAATACTATTCTTCATGTTTTTCCAGACTACAATAAGTTTTTAAAACTTGAAGCCTTTGCCACTGCACAACATATCTCTGCATAACACCAATAATCATTTAGTCAAATACATAACATCTGATTGATAATCTGAAAATTAACATTCTCAGTAACATGAAAATATTTTAATACATAATAAAATACAGCATAACGGCCACTATTACAGAACAAAGAATTTAAAGAGAAATCTAGTAACATTGTGAGACAAAAATAATACAAACAGATTAATTTCCTACAAAGGATTTGTTTGTGGGGAGTTTGGTGTTGTTTTTTTTTTTATTTGGTTTGCTTTTGGTTTTCATTTTTTGGAGGTTTTTAAATATGTTCTTTACTTAATGGTCAGGTTCTGGTTGTAGAATTTTTTTCACTCATGGAGAGTTGCACTCTATCAGTCACCATCACAGTTCTAGCAGAGTTACTGTCATGTTCTCTGTAGCGACATCAGTGTAAGCATCTTCAGAAATAAGTACTAAAATTTCTTGTGCAAATGGGCAAGAAAATTAGGATCTCCCTACACAGCAGACTCTGAAATATAGGGCCTGAACTTCAATAACACTTGCTCTTTTAATACTTTTTTGTTCTCCTCAGTGCTATGTAATACAAAACTGGAACTCACACAGGACTTCACCACTGGAGATACTCAAAATGCCTGTTTAAGAGCCTTCACAACCTGATCTAACATTGGCTCCACTTTAGGCCTGTGTTTGGACTCCAAAGTTGTAAGTCTATAAATTCACATTTAGGAACTAAACTACTTTATTATTATCAGAGAAATTAGAAAGACAGACACCTAAGACTGAGAGAGAGGGAATAACAGCAATGCAGAAACTAAAGGCCACTAACAAGCTGAAACTAGTCTTACACTGATGGATGGTAAGAAGAAAATCAAGTAAGAATCTGACATCTGTAGGAGAAAAGCTGGAATTCACATTAAGCAAAAAATAAATTTCACTAATAACTACATTTTTATTTTTGCTGAACTTGCACCTACTGATGAAAACCAATTTAGAGAGCAAGACTGAAAGTGCAAGTTCTGAACTGAAATTGCAATAATGTTGGAAAAAAAAAGGAGACACTTCTGAAAGATTGCAAATGAAACTCAAAAAAAGTAAACGAATTCCTTAAAGAATCTTTTATTAATTTTAAACTAATGAGTCAGATCTATAATTAAGGCAGTTGGCAGATTTCAGTATAGCAGGTAGATACTAGCTCAGTTCAGTTATCCAAAGCTGCAGGGTGTAGGGCAAGAAACAAGTAACTAACAAAAGACATGACTTCACACTTGGAAAAGAGTAGTATGTGATACAGAAGGCTGCAGAAATCTCTCAGGACAAAAATAAAATGCCCAAAAGAAAAGGAAGGAGGGGGGAAAAACAAGCAAACAAACAAACAGCCAGATATACTTACTTTGGGGACAGAATAAAATAAAAAAATTAAAGAATACAAAGTAAAAGCTTTGGAAAACCCTCACAAAAGAAATACTGCTAGAAATAGTACAAGAGGAGCACATGGGATTAGGGCCATGCACAGTATTTGCTAAACAACATACAACTGCAGCCAGTGCTGCCAAGACCTGCCAACTCAGGGTAAAATGAAAAAAGTCACATCTAGCAAGCAGATGGATGTATAGTGCATTGGAAAGTGGCAGACATAAGCACTGCAAGCCTGTTTAGAGGTCACACTTATAAGATCCAACCTGGAAAGTTCTTCTTCAAAACAAGAAAGCTTTGTGAATTCAGAGTTGAATTTAGACAATCTCAGATAAATGTCATTTCTGGAAAATGCTTTAAAAAAATCTTAGACTCAAAGCTTGATATAGAAGACAACTAAAATTGAGAGCTTAGAATAAACAAGTTATTTTAAGTCTTAGATGACTCTAAACTAAGGTGGCAAAACCAGAACTAGACAAGATTTTTCTTTTATTTTATAACTGTCATGATCAACAGTAGTAATACAGTCTTTTAGAATTTTGAAATTTTAAATGTTATTCAATAAAAGTACAGAAAAATATAGAAGTAGAAAATTATATTGAAATATCAAGAGTCTAGTGATACCTTTATTCAACCCTTTATTTCTAAAATATGTTTTCTCAAAAATAATATTATACCCTCCACTACTTCCAGCTCAGGAAAAGAAGGGTAAATTGGAATGAATTGTATCAGGATAAGCTGAATGCTGTGAGAAGAGCTTCAGAAAAATTCTGTCTTCTCTCTCCAGAAGAGTAATGTTGTAAGTATTTTAATCAATCTATGGAATGCAAGTACGGGTAGAAACTGCAACCTCTTCTTCCCCTGTCCATCCCACTGAAGCTCGGCCAGGCTGTCCCAGGTGCACTCTTGCTCTGGGAAATACTGAGCTGAGCAAGGCCTGAGCAGTGAGCCACAACAGCTGCACACACACAGCCCCTGCTTGCACGTCAGGCTCTCAGGTTAGCACCAGGAGCAGTCAGGGTACAAGGACCAAGGCTTTAGAAAAGGAGCCAGTAGAGACAAGAGGAAGGTTCTTCCTCCTGAACTTCAAGTGCCAGAGAAAAAACTATTTATCTGCCCACAGAAACAAAACACTGTCTAGGAAAAAGGGAAGAACTGAAATAATTTTAAAAGCTATAATGAAGGAAATTCTTTCTCAGAAAGCCCAAATTATGGAACATGCTTTCTGGCATTTGCTAGAAAAACAATGGGCATTTATCTTTAACCAAGTAGCCAAAACACTATAATAAGGTCACTGTTTCTTTTGCTTCTTTTGTTTCTTTAATTTCAGCCATATGTGTGTACAACAAACTAATTAAATAAAGACCTCACCTGGAAAATAAAAGCTAGATGCATAAGGTTTTTCTTATAGACAGCAACGCAGCTTCAACACAAAATCAAACTCCAACTGGGAAATAATATTTAAAGAAAAACTTTTCCTTTATCCTCAGGAAGGATACAGATTACTTCATGTCAACTGAAAAAGTCTATAGTAAAGGGAACATGTGGGCAGAAATCCTCCAGGATAAACATCTCTCTGATGAGAAATAAGTTCATTCAACTTTACACAACACATTCTTCACTGCAAAAACAAGGCAGAGAAAGAAGAGAGAAAAAAAGAGAGAAAAAGAGTACATGGGGAGAGAGGGGGGGAAAGGGCTTTTTAAATTCTAAAGCAGGATGCAATTCCAAATATTAATTAAGTTGAAATAACACACCTAAGTTTTCCTTATTCTGTCACAGAGGTAATTTCTTTCCTCCTTTACTTGTTATATCAGTATCGTGAAAACAGCAGCTGATTTTCACAGGATGGAAGTGAAATTAAGCAGACTTACTTGGCAGCTTAATTGCTGATCAGAAAAAGACAGCTTCAGTTAATAAAAGATTTAGCTCTGCAGATCAGTGAATCAGCCTCATTCTAAATTTCACAGACACGTGCTGATACACAGCTAATAAGCGATCACTCTTTAATTTTCTTTTTTTTTTTCCTATAAAACAGTTTTTGTTATGGTGCCTATGAGCAGAAGAGACCCCTAACTCATGCAATATTCACCTTGGTACTTAATACAAGCTAAAACAAGCTAAAATTACATTCTGTTAGTATGGTGTATTGTCAGAATAAAGATGTAGCCACAGCAGCCAAAGATTTGTAAGCAGAAACGTTTTTGTCAACGAAAATTCAAATGGTAAAAAAAATTAGAGATACTCCTTTCCATTTAGAAGGTATCTTTACAGATCTATATGCAAATTTATAATTATAGAAATGTTTTCATATCTACAAGCAATATTTAGAACATATATTTGCTTCATATAGAGACTCTAGTTTAATTTTTTTTGTTTTAAACTGATATGAGTCTTATTTAGCAGGAAATCAATTACTGCCTTTAATTCCATCTGAGTATGACTGGTCTGCCCAGAAAGCAATAGATCAACTGTAAATTTATGGCTCAATATGGATACCAGCCCACAGCTAAAAATTTGCAGCTCTATATAACCAAGCACATTAAGCAGTCCTCCGGGGTAACGTATAAGCAGAAGTAACTCACATAATTCAGCACACACTACGGGAAGAAGTCTTTCAACCACGTCTGTTCACCTTTTTTGGTCCAATCCATTTTGAAAAGAAGCTGTGCATATTGTCAACATAATGAATGAAATCTCAAGACTCCTCATAAATTTCAAATGTCCTAAGGGTTCTTTCCTTCACCATCATGTGAAATCTGAGTACTTAATCTGAGTATGCTTAGACTGAGCTGGGGGGGGGGGGGGGGGGGGGGGGGGTTGTGTTTAAATTAAATTCAGTACTTTTGATGAATGTGCCCTTTTATTGTCTACATCAACATTCTGTAAAATGCATGGGAGTAAAAACATTCAGCAATATTATAGCTGTGTTTTTGTGTATTAGCCTTGTTTTACTGTATAATCCCCTCAAACTTCACTGGTTTTCATTGCAGTAGCAGTTCTTCCCATACACCTTCTATTATGCCTTAGAGATTCTATTATTTATTTTACTATGAAGAACATTATAAAAAGAAAGTATTTATAAAATGTACCATGAAATTCCTTAAGGAAAGGGTTTTTATATCATTGTAAGAAAATAATCTCTGAATTCTAGTAATAAAGAAAGAACATTACTTCATAGTAAATACAGGATAAGTATTGTGCATGTCTTCTGTCAAATGTAGTAACACCAAATATATTTTATTCTTTGCAACGCAAATGTTCCCTAGAATAATCTTTTCAAAGAAGGAAGCTTTGCTTGGTTATTTTTACAACTAGAAAGCAATGAAGTGAGTACATCAGTGCTGGCCAGTTGGGTATATTTAGCAAAACAAAATCTTTGTTCCTCTTGTTCAGCAGCCTTAAATGTTGCCATGACACTTTTTTCAGTAAAAAGAAAATATTTGAGAGGCTGAGAATTTCTAAAGTTAAACCAGTATCTGTAATAAAGAAATCCACTGTGCAATAAGAAATACAAAACCAGATTTACTTAACTTTAAAAACTACCATTTTCTTCAATACCAATTTTCTTCTTGGTATTCTCCCAGAATCATAACTGCTTCCACTAAATTTAACAGACATCAGAAATGCATAACAGCAGCATTTTTTAAACAACAAATAAAAGTATTAGATTCTGAATCGATGAGAAATACAAAAAAAAAAAAAAAAAGAGCGCAGGTGTAGAGTTCTTTATAGTTTTTGTCGTTCATTTGGGAAAAAATATTTTGTGAAGATTTCATTGTAAACTTTGATGTTTCATAGCAGAACTTGAAATTTCATGAAAAAACCCTCCATCTAGCCAACACATGTGTCTACAGGCATATTTCTCACTATATTATAGCAGTGAAGTTTAATTTTGAAATTATGTGACTTTCTTATATTGCATTTCTTATATTGCATCAATCTCACAATCCAAGTGAATTTCACAGATACAAGTTAGCAATATGAAAAACACAGCAGAAGTAAAGTAACTAAAAGTTAAATAAACGTATGTCATTCTAAGAGTGCCATCACTAAATAATCATGGATATAAAGAAAAATTGTCATGGCATTCATTTTCCGTTTCCAGAAATACTTCTTCATATGCATCTTGATATCACTAAGATACAAATTTAATGCTAGCTTGGAGCTAATATTATTAATAATGGAGGACACAA
Organism: Trochalopteron elliotii; assembly: GCA_024734555.1. Classification (NCBI taxonomy): domain Eukaryota; kingdom Metazoa; phylum Chordata; class Aves; order Passeriformes; family Leiothrichidae; genus Trochalopteron; species Trochalopteron elliotii. Next base: position 962,416 of record JANPWX010000064.1, on the reverse strand, counting down.
TGTTAATGTCAGGACTCAACATCTGGTCTATGGATACGTTCCGACAATACATAAGGTACTGAAATTGAGATCATCTTTGAGTATTTCTCACTTTTTTACAATATTGATGCAAAGGAATGTGAAATACAAGCAAGAAATACACAGTGTTCACATAAATGACAACTTCTTATTTTTGAGAAAAGTCAATCTGAAGAGATTTTTCAATTCTAAACAATGCTCTGAAGCTGTGTTCAGACTCTCATGCAACCCATCCTGAATTTTACAGAAAGAGCCACTGACAGTTGCAATACTGGTACAATTTTCAGCTAAATTTAAAATCAAAATTTGAAATTAGTGATCAGGTGCATGGATTTGTGACATTCCCTGGATGAAGAACAAATGAAGAACAAAAAATATATGATAATTTTTGCAGTTTGTTGCCACAGGAAGTTGTAGAGGAAGTAACATTTAGCAGTTTAGGGATCAACTGTCCCTGAATTTGTTTAAAAAGATGCTGTACAGATTCAGGTACTATTTAATGGAAAGAAACATATCCAATGCCTCTCAATGCTGAGGAACTACATAGGGAAGGGCACACAGGTAGGGAAACAAATTGACAATTCACACCTTGGTTTTGCCACTTTTGAAAAGAGATGCTGAAGTAAATATTTTCTTTGTCAGAAAGTTACAGTAAGTAGCCTTATATTTCTAGAATCACAGGATATTCTGAGTTTGAAGGGACCCACAAGGATCATCAAGTCTGACCCTTAAGTGAACAGCCCATACAGGGATCAAACCCACAACCTTGGTGTTATCAGCATCATACTTTATCCAGCTGAGTCAATCTCAGTAGTCTGGCACTTCTGCCACATCCCAATTTTCAACTGTCTTTATAACTTTGGCAATTGCTATGCCAAAACCTTCATTTATAAATTTGTGGTTTAAAAGATCTCCCAGTTACCCTTCCAACAAAGCCCCCAACAAGAAAATTCATATCAAGATTTACTCTGTCTTGCAAAAAGTTGGTGCTAGGCTAACTTTCTTGTATTTGCTCCTAGTTGAAAGTGCTGCTCTTTTTAAACCTTCTATGCTGAAGAAGAAACTAATTTATTTTGTTTTAAAAATGTTATTTGTGGTAGTTTTTTTAAGTGTCATTGTTAATGGACTGTTCTGTAGCCTCCTGTTTCCCTGAATTAATGGTTTTGTCCCGAAAGTTGTTTCCACCCCCTGAGCTGTCAGTAGCACCTAACCCAAGCCCTTCTTCCTGAATGTTCTAAGTCCTTCCCTTGGGTCAACCCTTGCCTAAATCCATTGCGGGAATTCCCCTCATCCTTGATACTCCATAGGCCCAAGTGACCTGTTCTCCTCCCACTGTTTTCGCATTGGTTCCTGAAGTATGAAACTCCTCCTTGTTCTTCTCCCACATCCTCTCCCTATTGGTTAGAATTCAGTACACACCTCTGGGACCTCCACCGTTTATAAGATGCAGCAGACTGTATTCTGAGTCTTTTCTGTCACTGACTGTTCAGAAGAAGAAACCCTTCAGGATCACAAACAGAGGACCTCCCTCTCATTCCTTGTCCCCAACCTGCGCCAATCTAAAGATCCCCATGCCATAGAGCAAAGCGCTCCAAGCCACATCTCCCATCGCCCGCTCAGGAGAGAAATCCCACTCTCGCCCCTGTGCCATGGTGGCTGAGCCAGCTAAAAGACTCCAGCACAGAGTCAGTTATTAATTTTGACTTTAATTTTATAATCTCATTCTAGTGTGAAATAAAACAAAACAGCCTTTTTGCTATACAATGAATGTTAGTTCTTGGTAATGTTGCTTTCTCAAGTAAAATCTCTGTCAGGAATTTTTAAGATGCATACAACATGATGTCCTTAAAACCATTTACCATATTTAACAGAGCACAAACCCTCCTGTAACACAGACAACTCCATAAATTTATATCAGTAATTTTATGAATTTTTTTTAAACTTTCTTACATCGATTTGCATTCAATTTATAAATCCTTACACTCACTTCACAGGACCATAATGCATTTTACAAAATCTTACCATATTTAAATGTCCAAAAAGATTCATCTTAAAAATCCCAGGGATTATTATTGCCTGTTATTTTCAGTAAAGTTTAAAAAGTAGGCAATAGTAATAATACAATGCTTAGTAGCTTTACAACCAGGTTGATTATTAATGGGGACAGGTAACCTGAGAGACACAGGAACAAATCAGGAAAGAAGAAGAAATTAAAAGGCATTATCTGTTCCGACAGAAAAGATAACTGATTATCCTTATAGCCTCACTTACTTCTGATACTGTTCCATACCCCATGCTAAATTTAGGTATAAATAAGGGAACTAAGGGTCAGGAGTTCCCAATGTAGTCAGTAATACCAATGGAGCTTAGATTTTGTTGCCCTATTTATAATGTGTTAATGTGAGTTAGAGCTGAATTGCTCTGTCATACACACTCAGTGTTAATGCAGTAAACCATTAGCTTAAGATGAATTTTAAGGCTGGACAGTGGCTGAAGCCCCTGTACAAAACACTGTCCACTGTTTAAAAGTGCAAAAGTCTATTTAAGTAATTAGCTAAATATGTGTCCATTTAAATGAAAATATTGCTTTTAATTCTTCACTTTTGTGAGACCTTCAGCATTCTCTTTCAAACCCTCATCATAAAATACTGCCTGAAAATCCTCTTAGATCAATGCAGTGAGAATCTAATTAAATCAAGTTACTGAACTGTGTCCATAAACAGTGGTTTTAATTCTGTCAACTTAGTATCACTAATGCCATCCATAAATTTCGTTGCATTTACAAAGAAACCATGAAAAAGTCACAGTTTCACTACATAATAAGTTATGCTCTCTTGTGTGACTTTAATGGGCTCTGTTAGGATAACAGCAGCCAACCAATTTAAAATGTTCAGGCTTCATTTTGTCAGCATCTGTGATCCAAGGGGTCATTCATTAAATTATGACCTTATTTCTTCTGTGTGGTTTAACAGACAGAGAGGAAGAAAGGGAAAAAAGAAAACAACATTGTAAACATGTATGAAAGCTCCCCAATATTATTTAGTTATCTGCATGTATAGCTCATTAACAGATGCTTCATCTCAACAGGATGAAAATTTCACTGTAAAACTGAAGACCCTTATTCGTCAGCTACCAGAGTTTCCCAGAAAGAGTATCCAAATAGGAACAGTGAAAAGTAGGAAATGTCACCCTGAAATTTAAGGTGTAACATGGAAAATATCTTTTTCTGAGCAGTAGTAAATTGCACATAAATAATCTTTAAAACTGTATGGTGAAACATACTCTAATTTCATTACTATTTGATCACCTAGTTTAGGGACAAAAGTGGAAAATTTATATAGAAATATGTTTTGATTCTAATTAAATTACAAGTCATTTATTTGGCCCATCATTTAACATAAAATGTCTAAGGATAATTGATAAAAACTCATTTCTGTAAGTGCTCGTTTTTTTCCACTGACTAGAGAGAAATTCTGGTGAGTAGGCTTGATTTATGATATCAAACTATTAAAACAATAGAGATAATTGGAGTAAGTTTAATGCAGAAACCCTCCTTGAGGCGACAAAGAAATCTATGTAGAGTTTCTTGAATAATGATGCTTTTGTCTAAAATCAGCATCCCTAGGCATGACAAGATATAAATAAGAATAAAATAATAAGTTAGAGGCTTCATCCTTAAGCCTTCATTAGAGACTTCTGAAATACAAACAAGACATAAGATGCTATGAAGGAAGGAAACAGGCTTGATCACTGGCCAAACTTTAACAGATGAACTAGTCTGTTGTAATCTATTTAAGGAAGTCTGCAGTGATAAAGCAAAACAAACAAAATAAGTAAAATAAAGATGTCACAATCTTCTCTCTAGAATTGCTACTGAATAGAGACACTCCACTGAAGTGCAGCTAGGATCAACAACAGAAAAAAAAAGTGCCAATCATATAATTTTTCCTTCATCACAGGCCTGTTCTCAGCTTCCTTGTTTTCTCTCTGATGTCTCTGAATGTATTTATTACAACTGGTTGAAAGAGGCATGATTGACATCCCAAGAGGTACACACTCAAATGAAATGGGGGATGCAAAGTAGTTCATTTTTCAGTAGCACATTATCTATGGCTTGGGCGTGACCTCAGATATAGATACAATCTAAACACCAAAATCCATTAACTAGAGACAAACCTAAATGTGTTTCTTTAGCATATAACATCCATATAAATCCCAGTTACATTGGTTGAAGTGGTAAAAAATCCCTTCAGCTTATCAGTATGAACCTGAATACAATAACCCAAAACCAGCAAGAAAACAATTTCATTAAGAGATCTTATTCCCACGCAATGGGTTGGGTTGAAGGAGACCTTGAAAAGTCATGTAGTCCAACCCCTGTGCCATGGGCAGGAATACACAGGTCAGAAAGATTTCTTATTTTTTTTTCCTTTTTTTTAAACAGGTCCTAAATAGAACAAATCCATACATGTATATACCTTATACATGACTAAAATGTTGAATTGTCCTTATATCCAACTAGAGGATTACAATTCTAGGGAGAGGGCCTTCAGCTGCTGGACCTTCATCTCCATGCAAACTGATGAACATGGATTTTGTTCTCAAATACAATTGTGTGTTACTCTAGCATTTAAAACATTTATATAGACCATAAACACATGGTCTAATATATTTCAACTAATATCTTGAAAGAATGTAAATACAGTATTATATATTTAGTTTTTTAATAAGGTGTAAAACAGATCCATTTAAAATTTTCCCTTTTGCTCTTTTTTAAGTCTTCTGATTTTCTGAACTGTTTTAAAATATATATCGGATTTGGATCCTAAGGAGAAAAAGCTGACAATATATTCTGGACTTGTAAGAGCAAAATGAGAATTACCATCTCTCTTCTCACAGACATTATGAACCTCATTCACTCTAAGGAATTACAACAAGGATTCCAAATCCTTTCAGACTCTGGGCTCTCAGCAGCACCAACCATTGTTTTTGTTACAAGTCACTGGGGGAAAGGAAAAATTACTGATTTTCATAAAGAATATACACATTTAAGAACTTTTGCAGGATGCATGAGCAATATGCTGCAGTCATTCTGCTACTGAATGCCAACAGTTTCAAAATCTGACCTCTGTGTGTCCATAAATAATACTTCCCAAATCAATCATGTAATCTGAAATTGTTCTACAAGTATTACAAACACATAATAATTATTAAATTATTATGCAAGGCTCTTATTTGCCAGTTTGTCTATCAGAGATACTTTAAAAAAACCTATCTCACCAATTCATATTTGTTGATATTTTTGCTATTACAGTTCTCAAATTATGAGTGTGGTTTATTTTCTTCTTAAGTCAAAGATCATTTTGAATATCAGCTATTCATACACATCTATGTTAGTTCACCTTTTGTACTTGGATTAAATTTCCATAGCAATCTCCAAATCAGTTTATTCTTAGGAGACAGGTGGGAGACCAATCAGGAATATATGAATAGAGCAATCATATCCCTGTTGTGTTCGAAAGAGTTCTTCATGAGATAACATTAAATATTGTACAATTCATGTAAATGAAGCTCATGATAAAAGCAGTATTGATATGTTTTATTTGTTCACTTTATCAGCTGCAAGTATGAGACAAATAACAAAACAGTAAAATAATAAAACCTTTACTCAGCCCATTCCAGTATCACTCATATTACTATAAATATATCATAAAGCAGGAGTATAACTGGTAGATTAGATATCCCAAGATTGATTACTTCTAGCCTGAAGAAATGCTCTGTGCTAATAAGAGCAAATGCTCCGTTCATGTTCTCTGTATACTAGGAGCTCACACATTTGCCAGCCCTGCTGGTACCACCTAGAGAATGTACTTGTTGCTGCCATGTCATACCTCATGCGCTGCAGTAAATTGTATATACAGCTGCACACAGGAATTGAAACAAGCCACACAGAAGAGCTAAATGTAGTTGCTAGCAGAAATTTCTAGAATAGCCCAGGAGGGCTTTTACAAATCAGGACATGAAGAGCCCCTTCAAATCTAAATTTCCCTTGGTGGTTAACTGCTGCTGCATTAGCAAATCTTGTGAACTGGAAAACCTTGCTGAGCTGTCTCGCATATACACCGTTCAAATGTGAAACACAACTGTTAAGAGTCTTTGCAAGCTTTAAGTATTTTCAAACGTATCAATTCAATCACACATGTATTAGAGAGTTATGTTATGCTTTACCTGTTCACTAACCACAGGTAATAGCTGATTAAAACATACATAAAGAACGTGCACAAAAAGCCCTTCTAAGTGTTAAAAAGGAGAAAAGTGTAACTTAGAATTAGCTGAAAAAATGGGTACAGACTTTAGAAGAGTGGGAGACAACAGCTGCAAAGCTGCAGACTTACAGACTTACAGACTTACTGCAAATACTTACATAAACCCCAACCCACTTTATGCATTCACAAGCTCTGTAGTCTTTTCAGCACCACAAATGGCACGGGATTACAAAAGAGAACTGAAACAAAAGAATAAAATTGGAAGGCCAGCTACTCAAAAGTCTCTCAAAGATAATCACTGAGATAATTTCTCAAAAAGGATAGGCAAAGAGGGAAATAAAGAGGAGAAAATATTCTATATGAACATGCTTACCTGTTCCAATTATAAAATCTAAGAAGTATCTAAAAAAAGTTTTAGATATTAAGATGCATTTTTTTCTGTAAATTTGGGTTCAGACATTTTAAGGCCTTTGTTTTGCTAAGTCAGGTTTAACTGAATGTTACTTAACATATACTCATATCATAAATTTCTCCCAGTAAGGAATCACTCCAACATTGCACTTTCCCATCAGTCAGTTTTAAAACCTGTCTCTAGGTATCATCTGATAACATAAGGGTCTTAGAAGGTTACAAGAGGCCCATGAAAGATTGTTCTTAAAATTTCCTGGCATTGCAACGTATTTAAAAGATGTTACAATAAATGTATGTCAACTATACCAACATTCTCCTTCAGTTATCAATGGTGTGCATGCTCTTCCTATGAAATAGTAGTAGTATTGACCTGGAACAATTAATATTCTTCACAAGTTTTACAACATCACCATTCACAGTGAGAAAAATTTAGTTAACAACCAAGTCTATGGAAGCTATTTCTATTTTAATCAGAAATGTGACACCATCTCATCATAAGCAGCATGGAACAATGAATTTAAATCTCTAATTCTGTCTCATGGATTCAGGTAACATATATCAATTATAACATATATAATTTGTAATCAGCTTTTTCCTGGTAATGTTAAATAGGTAAGCCTTTGAACTCATGTAAAGTGCAAACTAAAACAAATTTTCTGTGGGAAAAAATACTGTTGTCAGCGTCCTATAGGACTGAGGAACACACTGTGCATGATCATGCATTTAAAAATCTTCCAGCAGTATTTCTTTACTAAGGTCAAACTCAGCACCCGTTTAAAAATAGCCTTTCTGAGGGTGAAGGGGATCTTATGCAGACGCAAACATCACAGCAGGCCTTCTGGGTGTACAGGATGCTATTATCCTCTGCTTGCTGACAACACACTTTCCTTTATATGGCAAGACCACACTTCTGTCATTATATTTGCCCTAGTTCTGGAAACATCAAAGTTATTGTTCTGAGAATGCCACTAATTTATCCCTCAAAGCAAACACATAAAACAACACATAACACAAAAAATATGGTCACTAGCTATCTCTTTTTTGCCTTAAGATATACAGTATTAATTACTGAAACCCTAAATGGCATTATGCTATGGATGATGAGTTTATGAGAACAATAATTTTAAGTTTCTACTCCCACTTTTTCCCTTCCCTGGTCCAAAATTTAGCTAATATGCTGATTTTTATTGCTAACTTTGTGAAATGTAAAAAAAGATACCTAGAATAGCAGAGAAAATCAGAGCTGAGTGGTGAGAGAATAGGCTGGCTAGAGTGTTCTGCTCCATATTGGCAGAAGACACAGGTCAAGTTCAAATCAATTTAAGTTCTATTTATGAAATAAATGAAAAAGATTTTTGTCGATTCTTCCTACATAAAATCATTAAATTACAGACACGACATGAAAATTTGTAGGTAACCCCTGTCTTCACTTCCAGTGTTCTATCACATTAATTTTTTCACCTTCATTTTAGGTGCCTTTTATACTTTATTCCTGACACATTTTTCTCTGATTTTCAGTCCTTTATGAATGAATCCAGGCAGACTTCATTGAAAATCTAACAAGTGAGCAGACAACTGCTTGGACTCTTATGTACTTTAGCAGGCTCCACTTCTTACTTGGGAACCACTGTCCTCATATATTGGCAAAGCATTTCCCTTTACTGTAATATGTTAAACATGTCCCAATCTTCAGATGTCTGCTTGCAGACTGCCACCCACCCCACTGATGGTTGCACCACTCACATCTGCCTGAACCTACTCATTGTTTCTCCTTCAGAGAATTTACAATCTAGTTATAAAACCCAAATGCAATCTTAACATTCTCTGTATGCTCAGCATTGAAAACAGGTTTTCAATGCATGGCTGGGTCTTTTAGAAGCAGTTATAAGACAAATATCACAACCACATATACAGAACAAGAAATTTTTAGAAACTCCACTTCCATGCTATAAAATAAACTAAAAACATCATAATGCTTATTGTAAATATTAATTAGTAATGTTAACCTTGAAAGTATACAGCTATTATGTATGCCTCACATCTTTAAAGTTTCATTGCTGAAATTCCATTTGAAGTAAACAGAATAATTTGGGCTGGGAAGTATACCTCTGGAAGTTACCTACTTCAGCTCATGGCCAAAACTGGTGCAACTGGAAAGGCAGGTGAGGATGCTTGGGTTTTTGCTAGTCCAGTTTCAGTTAAGACTGGAGGTTTCACAGCCTCTCTGGCTAATGACTTGGCAATTCTAATTCTGCTTTTTTTTTCCCCATGTGTATAGTCCAAATGTCCCCTGCTGCAGTTGTGCTCATCCTTCTGCTGTGCATCTCTGAGAAGGAATTTGCTCTGTAGCTAATCATCAGATAGACAGTTGACAATAACAATGAAGTCCCAAATACAAATACGTACGCATGTTTTTAAAGCTAAATATTGTCCAATTGCACTTTTCAGGAACAGCTGATTGTGCATAAAAAACTAATGTTAGCTTCATCAATATGATTTCCCTAGAAAATACAGTGATTATAAGGTTAATTATAATTTTAAACCTGATAATTTGCCATTCCCTTGCTTTTGCCTTTGCTAACAGGTTGAAAAAACAGAAAACAAGACCAAGACTGCTTATTACATGCAAAAATATTCATGCCCACCATATAGTCAGCACAGGTCAAGACCCATGGTTTTTCTTCCAACTTCACCAATTAGATTGGAAATAAATATTTTTCATGTGTAAGCAAAATTCACTTTGTCAGCATATGTGTACTTAATTGAACGATTCCTAGAAGAAACATCCTGTAGTTAATATTTATGGTTGGTCATAATACAACTGACTAAACTGGCTTAGGGGAAATTATTACTGAAAGATAAAAGTCAGCTGAGGCAATATTTAATCTATAATTTGTCCAAGAACACAATGTTTGAAATATCCTGTAAAATAAAATATCACCTCAGTATTTCTCAAATTGTACACAAAATGAAAGCAGGCTAACTGCCAAAAAAAAACATTGGATAAAATCTATTTAGATATCTTTTTGCATACAAAGAACCAATTTCATTAGGTTAATTGCTTACATCCAGAACTTAAAACATAAATAATCAGGCTTCATCTCGTAAGAAAAATTACTGTATTCTAGGATTCAAGAACTGCTGAATCATACTGTAACATCCTACATATACTCTTCTGTTAGATCTTTCACACTACTGCAGGTAGCAGAACTTAGCATTGGAATATGAAAGCCTTGCTGCCAAGGAACTGGAGCTCTTTGAACGATAATGGTTTTATACGGAAAAGAAAGAGCTGATTTCCAGAGCTATTCTACAAAAAAACAAATAAAAAAATTCATTACTCCCTCCTCATAAGTACAGAGCAACTTCTTCATAGTAGGTGATACAGCATCCTTAGGTCCTAAATGTGTACTATTCAAAATTCAAGTAAAGCAATATGAAAGGTAAACATTTAAAATAGTGAGTTTATCTTAAACTGAATCTAGTATTTCAGGAATTCAGCACTCAGCATTTCATAAGTGCAGTGGAACCTAACATTAAGTACTTTGATTTGTTATCTTCTCTAGGAATCATAGTGTGAACATTGGCTCCACTTTTAAGGGAAGGAAATTACTTCCAACGAAGTATCACTTTAACAATCCTCTAAAGTGCCAAGGTATTCTGGTCAGCAGATTAAACAGAGAATGTATTCAGAGCATATATTTAAAAATTACGGTCCGTCTATATTTATCATAATCAAAAATACACTTGATCTAAAGTGCAAGAATAACCACATGAATACCCATTATTTTTTTAGCCCATATCATCACAGATATTCAGTCTGAATTTACATAAGAAGGAGGTATCTAATCTGAATACCCTACAGATAATGAGCACTGGAATTTCACATTTGTTGCTGAAACAATCATATTGCCTGCCACTTCCAGCAATGAGATTGTGTAGCTTATTTCATTGACTTGTAAAGCCTTTCCTAGTTCCAAGTACCTACAAGCAATGCCGATCATAAATAACCAGTAATTACTTCTCAGCAGTTGGAAATGTACTGAGAAAAAAAGGTATCAAATATTTTCATATAAGAGTTGTCAAAGGTTCAAGAGTTTCTTAAGGCTCAAGGAAAAAACATTCAAGAAACATATACTGTTACCTTACTATACATACATGGCAGCAGATTTTTCTACAGCAAAGCACATTCCTAGCATCTAAATTATAATTATTTCCAAAGGTAAAAGTGACATTTTTCTAAACCAAGGCAGGTTTCACGCTCCTTTTGCTCAGTATGACCTTCACACAGCAGTCAGCCATCCTACTGTAAGGCAAAGTTATAGGATCAGGGACAGATTTCCAGCCAACCAAAGCACCTCCGCAACTTCTGCAACATTTCAAGCAGCTGTCCACTTAGACCCAGGATGTACAACATACTGTGACTGCCCATCATCTGGAAGAATAGAAAAAAATCTTCTATGCTGTTCCATCTTTTTTTTTTAAATTTCTGTTGAAAAGGTAAAAATTATATCACTTGGTAAAACAGGTTTTTTCCTCTTCTTGCTTTGCCTAATCACTAAAAGGTGAAGTAAAAATAATTAAACTGAATTAATAAATCAGTTAATTTTCAGATTGAAAATTACTGTTAACACTCCTCCAACAGCAGAACATAGGGTCTCCTTATGTATCAACTAGCTGCTAACACCACATCATCCTACAATTTGAAGATCACAACATAACCAGTTTTTTCTCACATCTTTCTCACTTTCCAAAGAAACAGACATACATACATTTTTGTGTAACTTCAAATTAACTTATTTTTGTTATTTACATCCTAATCTAGCTGAGTGACAACACTACTATAACTCACAGTTATTCCTTATCAGTATATACCGTACCAATCCAGTAGCATCAAAATTAAAGCTCTTTGACACAGGATAATCTACAGATCTGTATTTTTAAGTATTTTGCTTCCAGGGTGGGCAAGACTGTTATCTCCCTCCACTTTCACTACAATGGGTCTTAAAGAAATTTTATGTGACTTACCTCAGAAGTAAATTCAAGCAAATGTCAAAGACTGTGCATCTGACTTCAATTATTTTTTGTCAAGTCTCTCAATGTTGCATTTTAAATGAAACACAAAGACTACAATACATACAGGAAAACCAAAAACAAACCAACCAACCCCCAAACCTAGAACAACTGGGTAATCAATGAAGTGGATTTAGTAAACTTCCAATATAGTATTCTAATAGATACTCAAATAAATGTTCAGGAAGCAACAATTTGTTTCTTAATTCAACGGTAAGGTACTTAATTCAATAAAATGGCCAATAAAATAACAATAAAATAAAAATCAACCAAAATATGAAGTTCTGACAGCACAACTTACAACACTATAGTAGTCTTCCCAATCAATCAATCAATCAATCAATACGTCTTTCACAAACAGCAAAGGCCATCTGACTTCCTCATCATTACCTTTTTAAAAATAAATACAGCTATTTCTAAATCTCCAACTTGCAATTTAACCACTAAGCAATCTGTAAGCTATAACATTCATTTATGTGACTTTTTGGCCTAGCCAGAGCCTAGCCAGACCCTTTCCAGAAGTGATTCTTGCAAGCAAATCTTGTCAAATTCCTAGTCATATCCATAGACTTTAAATGTAACAACCACAACTTTAACTGCAACAACTTCTTTCCTCCACAACTGCTCAGTTTCCACAGTAATGCAATAACTGCCAATTAAACTTCTCCTGAGCACTTCATATTAAAACCAAGGATCATGCACACTATCGAGAAAGTTTCTTTAGAAAAAGGATTTTACTTTATAAATAGAAGATGCAAGGCTTTCTTCCACCAACAGTATTAAGATACTTATATATAGTATGATACCCACACTAAGAATAGATTGTAACACAGATAATAAAAGTAGAACTATATATTTGATTTTTATCAAGAAAAGACATGAGAGGGTTTTTTTTTTCCTTCCAGCTAAAAGAACAGAATAGGAAAAGATTTTCTGAGGTCATTGAGGCACAGAAACTAAAGTGATTATTTAGCTTCTGTGTCAGCACAACCTCCTTTGCAGTGTCCTACCTGCCAAAAGACAGATAACTTGGTACAGAGACCTAAGTACAAACAAAAATAGAACAGAAATTGGAAGACTTAAGAAGGCCAAGCAGAGGTATTCATATAAGGTTGTCCAGTATTTTAGTCAGAAAGAAGCTTTCTTATATGTAATGCAAGAACCATTACATATCCATTCATGTTATATCTATCAAAATTTAGCAGAAAATCTTTACATAATTACAAGTAATTCAAATTCAAGGCAGTTCCTTCAGTAAGTACCTTCTTATTGATATTTATTTTACTAAGCTAGTCTCAATAAAGAAATTCCAATTAGTGATCTTCTATGAATAGCATATATTCAGTTTGCACCATTTAAGATCTTTTTTGGTTTTACCAAATAAACAAGGCTACATTCCTTCAAAAATTGCATTTTTCAGATTTGCATGTATGGGCTGAAACTTGTTGATCCATCACATAAAATCATCATTGCAATTATCTTTTCCAGTTCTCCTTTCTGGACAGATGCCAGTGAGGGACACAGCTGCAAAAACAACCTCAAATGCAGTACTTTGATTCTTCCTTCAGAATGATGGTCTGCAGTGGACTTTTCAAAGATCAAGCTCACATAAATGCTTAGCAGTTTACCCAAAATAAAGGAGTTTACTGAAAGGTCTGAGTATAATCTTGCAGTCAGAGGAAGCAGTGACAGAAGCCACTTAATATTCCTCGTAAGGATAATAAGGATAGGAGACAAGAAGTATGATTTGAGTATTTTTTTAATGTCAAGGACTTTTCTATGTAGCAAGTTGGGTTTGTATTTAAAGCAATTATGCTCCTATATAAGAACTCAAAAGAAGCTGACAAAATATTATTTCCTTATTTTTATAGCTGACCTTTAAAAACATGTTTTTAAACATACTGCCCATTTAGCTATTATAGTTCATACTTTTTAAAGCATGTTATCATTCAGAATGTGTAGAACAAACAGGATGGTTCTCTTTTTTATTTCCTCAGACTAATTTAGCATAGCTATTTTTATTTGACACATAAGAACACATTCTGAATTAGCAATGGAGGGACACCTGGCAACCCATCCAGGAAGTAGGTTCCTGCTCTCAGTCAAATGTTGGAGAAGATGTTCTCTCTATTACAGACATAGCACAATCTTTAAATTAACCTCTAATTTTTGACCTCAAGGTTACAATTAGTGTCTGTGACTACAACCTTAACTCTTCATCATTTGAAAATATAAACACCAAATTTTTTCTACATTAAGACAGGAATTTTGGAACAAAAAAGACAGTATGATTGCACAATCAGGACAGGAGGTTTTCCATAAAGGCAACCAAAATGAATTCTAGATCTAGAAATCACTCTTTGGCAACATCTTTTTATAACAATGCCTGCATTTGTACACCATGAAAAACAAATTACATACAGGTAAAGTTGGCAAAATATCCCTTAATCCGCAGCAGAAGAGCACTATCTCTATAAGTACTGGGACGTGCAGCTGCAGCATGCATTCCCAGGGAACTGCATGAGCTGTACAACCCCCCACTGTGGTGCATACGGCTCCAGCTACAATGCTGCTGGCACTCAAACTTTACAGGGTAAAACCAGCTGAGAGAACACTACATATCTTATAACTCATTCTGCAATATCTGATAAAGTTCTACACAACTGTTGAGATCTACCTCAGCTAAGCTCTTACAAAATAGATGCCTGTTTCAACACAAAAGTTATTGAAAAATCAAGGTCTGCCTGGCAAAAACATGCACTTACCTTTGAAAGACAACCTCATGTGCTACATGACTATTTTTTCTCTTTGAAAACAAATAAATACATTTCCAAAACTAAAAATATCATGCACTTTTTTCTTTTTTTTTAATCCATTTAAGAGATGGAAAGGTAGTATTCTAGAACACAGCATAACAGAAATTACTTCATGTATTTAAAAACTATTCCTGTTTTGATTTTCAATGTATTAAGTCCCAGTAATATAACAGTACCTAAATTAAGCACTCAAACAAGTGATCAAGTTAAGAATAATAACATTTTGCTTAGTTCTGAATCAACTTAAAATTCTGAGTTCAGAAGTTACAGCATGTAACATTGAGCTCTTCTAATTCTGGTATTAATAAAAATGAGTTCAAGCTAAAGGGAAAAAAAAATTCTAAAGGCTGAGGTAAGATATAACTATTTGTAAAACACTAAACTGCAATTAAAGAAATAATGTTTTGCTACCAACCTATCATCTCCATTGGTTTTACCTGTCTCTAATTTAATATTTTTAAAAACTAATAGCATTCTAAAAATTTTGCCTAAAACAAGTTAAAGGCACATGTGTGCATACAACGGCTAATTTGACAGCTGTGGTTGACATGCATAGTTCACCTACAACAGGTACAGAAATCAAGATGACAGAGACACATGCAGTCTTCATTCAGTACCTTTAATAGATATAAACACCAGCAAGTACTTGAGTACTTGGGTGCTCGTTTGCAATCAAAGTCATAAAATTATATTTATATTTATATTTATATTTATATTTATATTTATATTTATATTTATATTTATATTTATATTTATATTTATATTTATATTTATATTTATATTTATATTTATATTTATCAAGAACTAGATTGGTCAACAGAGGAAAAACTTTTCAGATACGCAAGCAGTATCAGAATCATGACCACAGGCTCACTGATTCTCTTCTGGGCCATCCAGGACCACCAAGACTAACTCACCTCTTTTCTCTCTTCTTACCATCAGAGATTTCATGTCATTCTGGGTGGCTGCTGTTTCTACCACAATTCCTAAAGGAATTGTTGACATCCCAACTGGCAAATTCCATTGTAAGTAGAGGGTCAACAAGCAAAACTTGGAGCAAAGAGATGAGTTTGAATGGCCTTGGTCATGCTGCCATAAAGGAATATTTTACTTCCACTCTTGTTCTGCAAAAGATCACCCTTCCCCTATTAACCTCTAAATTATCTTCCGCTACAACTTGGCAAAGAGGAGACAGTGGACAAATGTAAAGCAGCCAAGAAGAATATAGAATAAAGGTTTACATACTGATTTGCCTATCTCAGTCACACCAACACTTTCTCAACTGAATTTCTTAGAAGAACAGTAAAGAAGCACCTGATGGGAGATCAGCCTTCCCCATTCATGCCTTACCTAAATCAGACTCTGAGGACCAGCAAGTAAAATTCATGCATATATGTCAGTTATAAAAATCACAGGTAAACAATCAAAATGAAAAAGATAGAAGTACTAACCTGTTTACACAACATAAGCATTGTATAGCAAAATTAAGTCTCAAAACCTGAAAAGTACAAAATCACACCCAGATACTATATCCTGCAAGACTTTACCACACAATTAAAAACTTAACAATACAATCAGGAAGCAGGCCAAAACTGCTTCTAACAAATCTGTATCATGAGGTACTTAAAAGTTGTTACTAATAAATGTAAACATTGAAGGGTATTTTATATTACAACTATCCAATAGATTATTTTTACATTGTTCAACTCCCTTTGTATTGACCTTAAAGTGCTTTTGGAATACTCTGATCTGATGGTCTTCCCAAAGACTAAGAAAAACTTCTGCACAGTGCATGAATACAGCTTCTTCTATGTGGGTGTACATAAACTCCACCAAGATTAGCGAAAAGTTTCCAAACATACAAAAATCCCCACAGCATCTAAAATATTAGTTGTCATGCTCAAACATACAGCAAAGTGAAAAAAACCAATGCAGATAGCTCAGACAGAATCACAATTATTCAAGGCATACAATAAGAATGAAACTATTAATTTTGTTTTCTGATCAGACATGCTTATTTTCTGTTCAGTCTATTAATTACTGATCAGTTATACTGACTCTTTTAAACAATCACCAGAGCATGACTTGGGCAGAGGGATGCACACACAGGCAGAATCACATTTTACAGCAATCATTAAGTGACCTGAAATTGGAGTCCTTTTGCAATATTATCTGTAGCAAACATGAATAAATTCCTATTTGTAGCTAGACTATTTACAGAAAATGTTCCATGACAGAAAATAAGACAGATCACAGTGCAAATTTTAAGTGTCTAACAAAAGAAGAATACATGAGAGAGTTGTCTTAGAAATTACCACTACAGTGAAGAGGTAGGCAAAAAAATGGGACAATTAGAAAAGATATATGACAAAAAGACCGGCAGATAATATGGCTTCCAAGACATTTTTGTTACAACCTACATATTGTGCATTTCACTTACAAAACTAAAACCTTAAGCTTAAACTCTCCAAGCATGTAATATGAGTATGTATTATATTCCTACGTCAGTTATGAGCACTTTGACATTCTACTTCTATTTTACAGTACAGCTGAAATGGAGTTTCTATCCTGTTAGTCTTGAGTATTTTCAACAGCGAAACACTGCCACCTTTTGGCTTGATGCATGGGCCTCCCAATTTTAAATGTAAAACTATATATTTTGCTCCAGTTGTCCTTTATGGAGGTGGTTATATTCTTGTGATCTTACCTAAAATTTTATTCAGTAGACATACTTCACCAGGAAGAAAAAAATACATTATTAGTCGATAAGGAATATTTTTCTCATAAGTACATAGCCAAGCAACTTTAAACTATACTCTTTTAAGCCATAATGTTTTATCTATTTCTGTCTCACAACTCTTTGTTCTTGGCAGTTTTGGTACACATACACACTGTATCACATGATATCTTGCATTGCATTCCTTTCAAGTAAAAACTTGGTAATGTATTCTTTAAACATCTGAGCTTTGAAAACAGACAACAGAAAAAACAATAATGCATTATTAAAAATGTTACGTTCCTTGCTTACATATACACCTACATCATGGTAGATGAAATATCAATGGTTCAATATCTACACAAGCAAGTATTGAAATGTATGCAAAATTACTTACACCAGTGACACAATGTCCCCCCGTTGTACATCATAATTTCTAATGCTCCAGTGGTTTAACAGTACTACATCAGATGCTTGTCTTCCCCCAGGATTCAAAGAAGGCTGAGAGAAGGAGAGAAAAATAGACCTACATTTAGATCTAAATTTCCTTTATCAATCTTCCACCTAAATCTCTTTCCATCAACAGGTGAAACCCATTAAAATTGGTAAAAACATACCCACTTACTGTAAGAGACCAAGAATCTGTTTATTACAGGAAACACATTTGAAATACATTTCTTTATTAAAGGACATGTTAAATAACATTAATTTGTGACAAACTCTAGTTCACATCTTTCAATGCACTACTGCATGCAAATCAGATTACGTAGGATACATACTATAGGCAAGCCTGATGAAAAGAAGGGATCGCTGTTACTGCTTATCATTCAATATTAAAATCAAAGAAGAACCAAGTACACTAATACCCAGGAAAAAAACCAAAGAAGCAAACAAGCTTTTTGCTATTTATAAAAACATAACACACTAAAAATGAAATATGTACTTGTAGCATCTTTTGCAGCATCTCAGCATCCTTTGCAAAGGGGAAAAACAAACCCTGTACCTACAGCACACACTGACACTGGCAATAAATGTGGGACTTCCACAACAGGACACAAAAAGGCATGCATCAAAATAACCAAGTAATTAATGCATAATTAGGAGGTACATCAAATCCCCCCAAATTATTTTGTGTGATATGATACAAGACCAGGGTACCTGATCAAAGCTGGCTCTGAGTTAACTCCTGGGGAAGGGCCGAGGAAGGAAGAAGCTCACCGCAGTACTGTCTTTATTTATGCTTGCAAGGTTTACTTTAAAACAGAGACTCCTTTTACTAGACAGAAATTATTTAAGAGTATTCCAGACTGAAGTTTTCTAATAGTTTATTTCTCAGAAAGCTCTTTCAGAGTCTCCAAATACAATTATAGTATCTCTCAAGTTGGCCAAGAGATGACTGCTAATGTAGATTCTAGAATTAGGTGATATATGTAATAAAGCACAGTGTTGAAACAATGCTACCCCTCCTTTGTATGATAACGGCAATATTAGCTAAAAAATTTTTTGTTGCTTTTGTTGCTGTTGTTGTAGAGGCACTTACAATTTAACTGGAACCATCACATAAACCACTGGATTTTCCCTGCTGATATTCCCCTCTCCAAACTGATGGTACCTTTGATGAGCAAACCAACACAGGGACTGACATTAACTCTTCTCAACCCTAGTAATTACACCGTGTCAAATTTCATTCTATTGTTATTCAGTAAACTTTGCTCTCAAAAAAAAAAATGATTAATCAGTATTCATTTTTAACTTCAAAAGCAATTTAGAAGTGCTGATTTCTCTTTACTACAGTTTCTTCATTCATCATTGTTAAACAGATTGGTTGACAAAGACATAGTTCAAGTGGGATTTGTGAATAATTAGTTTTTCAAGGTGCAAGAGGAAGTCATGTGGTAGGGTCCTCAGTAGGTGTAATTCACATGAAACAGTAATATGATAGGATATGATAGGTCAAAAGAATAAGCATGGTAGGGAGAGGGATGCCATATGTTTAGCTAGAGAGCAAATGAGGATAGTTACATTTTGGGCTACAGACAAATTTCTAGTTAGGTAAATCAGGAGATCAAAGCAGATCACTTTAACATCCATAGAGATATGGTCCGAGTCTAAGCTATAAATATATTAATACTCATTGCTTTATTTACTAGACTCAATGCACTGCATGAATCAGATAAATGAAAACCAGGAGCTAATTAGCAGTTATTTTATCAGTAGTTTTTAATCAGGATTTCCAGAATTATTTATCACCTTTACAGCATTTTCCACCAAATTATCAAATATTTACATACAAGTGACATACATACAAATTCACAAATAATTCAGTCATACTCACTTTGCCAAATGTAGGTACATAGGGGCCAGAAGCTTACAACACTACTAAGTATAAGGCAGAAGCCAATCTTAAAAGCAGGAACCATACATATGACATATTTTCACAAAGTAAACTCCTTAGTACTCAAAGGTATCTGCCTTAAAAAGCCAAAAGAGAAGGATGAAACAAATAGAAACCTTAAAACCATTGTTCCAAAAGATAATGTATCTCACAGCTGATACATAGAAAATATCTAAATGAGTGTTCACACACTTCTTGTATCAAATAAACTTACATCAACTACATCTTACAGAGAAATATACCAGGTAGTTACAGTATTGCCCTAGTTGCACTATCCCGGTTGACTCCTATTTTTTTTCTGCATTTAAACAAAGGAAATATCTTAGAATTTTAATACCTTTAGATATTACATAAGCTTTTTTTAACTTAAAGCACTCTAAATGCATTTTTAACAATACTTGACCTCATTTTGACATACAGAGTGGATAGCCAACTCATTATACATTAGAATTGTGTTTGAGAAAAATACGATGGTGAAGGCTTTTTTCTTCTATCACAAAAAAAACACTGACAAATGTGCAGACAATAATCCCATTTTGTTAGAAGAAACTGAAGGAAAAATAGGAGACAACTATTCATTTACATCAACAATCACCATTGTCTATTAAAAAACATAAAAGGCTAAATCCTCCAGCAAGCCTTTCTCTATTGTAAATAACACAAATTGAGATTCCACAACAAACAAGTATAGAAACAATACAACTTACTCCTCATGCTATTTTAACTAGTAGTAAGGTTTCAGGTCTAGCAAAATAAAAATACAGCTTCTGCAAAAGGAGTCAACAAATAGCGTCACAAGGGCTTTTCATAAGAAACAAAATGACACAGAGACTTCTTTCTTCTTGTCTGAAGCATTATAACTTCTTTGCTCAAGTTTTTGGCATAAAAGCCTGCCACAAATGAGGCACACAGGTCTTAATTTAAACTGTGGTGCAGAAACCACAAAACATTACTCTTCCCAATTACTAACTAATCTAATGCTAAAAGCATGCAAATAGAGATCCCCAGCCACATGATGAAGCCTCATAGGACATGAGGTTCCATAAGTAGGAGGGTAAAAACATGCCCTTTTGCAATAAATAATGATTAACTTGATAGCTGTTATGCTGCTAGTGAAGGTCGCAACTTATTTGCTTGTAGCTTGGGGAACACAAAGAATATTCAGATGAGCTTACAGGCTTAGGTACAGTAATCCTAATAATAAAGTTAGGAGGAACTGCCACAGAATAATTACAACTGCTATTATGCATAATGGAATAGAACATTCAATAATGCTTGCTGCAGAAATACAAGTGCTTCATCAGAGATCACTAGCCAGGCCACTTCCTATAATCCTTGATATTGAACTGTCTGCAATAGAACCTGCATTTAAAGCTGCACATACACTGTCATTTTCTATCCCACCTGAAAACAGTCCATTTGACTTAATGAATTTACAAATTCATGTATCCATGAGGAGTTCCTTTTCCACATCTTTATGTATCAAGAGTTCATAATACCAGACAAGCAACGAAACTCAATTAAAAAATAACATAAATCAATATCAAGATGTCCATATGACAAACATTTAGAAGTATACAGCCCACACTACAAGAAGGCACACCAAAAAAATCCACAACAGGCAGTTAAGAAATCTTATTACCAGTTATGTTTTTCACTTACATTTAATGTTGTAAACAGATTACAATTCACTAGAAACCCACTATTAGTAGAATGCTAGATGAGAACATAAATGTAAAATCCTAAGCAACAAAACTACCTCATGTGATGATTAAAAAACCCAGTAAATTTGGAAATAAAAGAGAAGGTAATGAAACTATTAAAGCTGTTACAATTATAAACTGCAATAGTTCACTGTTATTCCCTATAGGTTAGAGTTAATACAAATATACACTGAAGTCATCACAAGTGAAATTATGACAGGTGGCTGAATACACTGAAAAATACAAAATCAGCTTGAGATAATAGAATGCATGAAGCCTGTCTTAATTGACTGGGTCAGAAAATTTGTATTTTTATTAGAAGCTTTGTTCATATGCTTGCCAGGGTGTCAAAAAGTGTTCCCATCATCAGTAACTACGAAGCAGCAGTAAGGCTGGTCCAGAACAAACGGAGAAATTGTTGAGGGGAGAGAGAGTGCACAGCAGAGAACAAGAGTAGGAGACCAAGCATGACACAGAGAAATTTATTTCTTGTTTCTTGTCAAAACTTTTAATTTCAGGCTCAGCAGGAGACAGAATTATGAGTACACGAAGACAGCTATACATTTTAGAGGTCTGTTATAAACAAGGGAATCTTACCATGATATCAAATTGAGACAATAAGGTATCACTGGAAGCATGTGATTGAAGGATACAATCTGACTACAAACTGACTGAACTTCAGTCTTCCTCGTACCTATGGCCTTCAGATATATTTGACATAGATGACTCCAAAGAACACGGTTAACAGACACAATTGCAACATGACCAATACTCCTTCAAGCTACTCTAAAAGAGAGGGATATATTTCTTATAATTCCCTGTCAAACTTGCTTAGATGTCTAATAAATCTTGGCAAGGAAATAAGTATCTAATTAAAAGCACTAGGATTTTTTTCTCAATCTGAAAAAATGGCCATATGCATAGAAGTTTCAAACAAACCTCTATTTCAGTTCTGTTTCAGGATAAAACCAGAGACTTTTACAGACACTGAGGTGTCAGTAAAATTTTAAATGTCGGCTTTCAAGCTATCCATTTTTCAATCAACAGAGGGAATGTTTAGTTAGCAGATACAACAAGGGAAAAGCTTCAATTTTAATAATCCAGTGAATATATATTGCTTTCCCTTTGTCAGGTTGAATAAATCTAAACGAATAACTGTAGTGTTTTTCAAATCTCCCATGGATGAACCACAGTCAACTATGTGCTCTTCACGTACGTAGAGAAGCAACACTCCAAAATAATTCCAGAGCACTCTCAAACACTTGGGACTGATTTCAAAGGAAACATAAAACTGAGGTATTAACCAGAGGGGCACAACAGACTTGTGGACAGGGAAATCTAAGAAATACCTTTCCAGCTACTGAAGCAAAACTATTAAGCAATAATGGATATCAAACAGAACATTATATCAGAGGCAGAAAAGATCAAACAATCAATGGCAATGTGGTATGCTAAAAAAACCAACACTTCAAAATTTAAATGGTCACATCACACTCACTAGTAGCAAAAAAAACCCCAAAAAACAGAAACAAACAAAGGCAGAAAGCCAAAAACCAGAAAATCCAACATGAATCAGCATCTTGAATGCTCCATGAGGCTCTACACCTGCAACAGAGGCAAAAAATGGGAAGATGGAAAACAGGGGAGTTGTACTCATCTGGCTGATTTTGTACATCTCTAGATGCTGTGCTATAAATTTTAATTTCTCTTGTCTGAAGATTGTAAAAATATAACAAAATTGTTTTTTCAGAGTTTTCCCTTCCTCTCCTTCTCAGTGCAAATTTCTGGCTCTGCAACTGCAAGCCCTGAGATTCTCCTCTATTTCACTGGTCATCAATGATATTCAGAATAAATCCATGAAAAAGGCAAAGATAACTTACATTACACCTAGCTTTTGGCCTTGGATTATAGAATCAGTGGAGTAAGATGATTTTACTTTCATCCCTGTTCTTGATGTGAGAGCTGCCTGCTGAGGTTTCTTGACAGAGTTTAAACACTGGATTACAGACTGCCACAAAAGATACAACACCACCTTGCCATCCCCTCCTCTCCACCACATGCTTTTTAGAACATTAAACATAAATCAGCTAAGTGCAGGACCAAGCCTAATTTTTCCAGGCCATGTGTAAATTCTGCATAATTCAAACTCCAGCAGCTGGTCTTGATTGCTGTGAAACCTCTTCAAGGTTCTGAGCTTATTAAGACAATCAGAGAAGAGAGCTTGACATCTGAAAATCAGATCCTTGCTCTCTGCTAACTGGAATGTTGCAACATTGGAACAAAATACATCATAGTTATCAGTGGTGATGCATACCAATGTGCAGTGCATAGGATTTAAAATGCAAAGTAACAATATGGAAATTTTCTATCTACATTAAAATATAGCTTTTTCAAGACCAAATAAACAGTGAAAACAAAATCGTGTTCATGAGTATTTATTTAACATCTAAATGTTACACATCCTATTTATATTTACTTGCTTATGCTGTATAAACATTCAATATAACCAAAGTAAAAACAGTGAACTGATATTTATTTCCTGATAAACATAAGCAATAATAGTAGGTTCATGACACTTTCAGTATTCTTCCCTGCAATGGTGCCATATGTATTCATTAGTAAGAACAAGTATAGCAAGAAACAGTTTTGCCATACAATTACCATAATGCAGCTACTGAAAATTACTAAAGCCTCTTTGTGAGTCATCAATTCAATCCTAAGAGACAAAAGGTATTGCTCCAAATATTTCTAAATGGTTAGGAAGATATCAAAACAATCTATCACTATTTCTCCATATATTTTCCTTTTACTGACCCAGAATTTTGGGAAGTTTTGTTTTCAAAATCTTTTCTTTCACATCACAAAATACTGAACAAAGTAGAAATTAAACTATTCCATAGAATGTCATTTAATAACAATTGAGAAAAAGATTTTTTTCACCTTGCTATTATCAGTGGAGAGCCACCTTTCAATTTCCTGACAGACAAAAGATTTTTCCAACAATACCTGCATTGATGCTCCTTCCACCCTTGCGACACAGGCAACTCTATCCAGGAAAGTCACAGTTACAGGAACAGCAACAAAGAAACCTTTAAAAAAGGCTTTAATGTATCTCTTCCCCATACCCTGAGCCTGTGCCATAATCTGAAAAATATGAAGGAAAGAGAAAAGTTGTTATAAAATAAAATTGAAGTAACATCAACACGTAGCAATTCAACACAGAAAAATTAAGAGTAAATTTATTATCTGTTAGAGTACCACAATATCCAGAGTGAAACAAAAAAAAGAGTGTGCACATGAGAATGGAAAAAAACCCAAACCAACAAGCCAGAAATCTTAATCTGATTTTAAATATCTATTCTACAGAACATAGCTTGATACTTCACATTTGCCCTTTAGCTAATTTGAACATTTCTTGTGAACATTTCTGTGCTAGCAGAAGTACTTGATAAAAATGACTCAATGTGGCAGGTAAGCAAGAAGCAAAGTGATGCAACCAGACAAAATTAATAATGCATTTTGGAAAAAAGAAGCATTGCAAATAATTTTCTCACCATACACTGGTATTTATTAATTTTTCACCTCCAAAGGTGGACTGTGTTAAGCAAAAGAAAACTATTTGCAACACATCACCTTTCCTTTATTAAATACCATCATAAACGAAAATGCATAAATGCATCATTTCCACCCTGCTGGTAACTGCAAGCGTAAAATCAATTCAAATTGTCACGTATATCATAGGGACACACCATAACACAATGACTCCTTGTTCACCACTCCATCACAAAGTTAAAAGTATGTTGGCAGACTAAGACTAACGTAATGACACATGAGATGATCCCATTTCAACTCAATGTATTCTACTATCTCCCATCTATTTATTTACCCCTGAACCACTAAACATGCTTGGAAAATACCTACAAAGTCCACTGAAACACTGCCCTTCACCTATTGCAACTCCCTTTTAAACTGCTGCTTCCACCTAATAAATCCCTGGTAGATCAGCTTGTGTTTATATTCAAGAACATAGAGTTATTTTTCAATTAAAATAATGAAAAGCATAAACATATGCAGTTTCATTCAATCCTCTTACAAAGTATTTAAAATTTCACAATATAATTTTTTCTTTATTGCATTTTCAGAAACATGGAAGTGATGAACTATTTGTATGCAGAATATAAACTGATGTCACTCTGATAAAATAGTACTGAAGGTAGTATTTCTGTCATAGAAAGAGCTTCTTAATTCCAAAAACCATAACACTTAGTAGAGAAAACTCAGTTCTACAAAGTAAGCCATCTGCATATTCTTCACTAGAATTCTTTATAGATATTAATAGCTTTGCAATGACAAGATCTGTCTTCTAAGACTATTACTTCTGACATTCACCTTCAAAAGGTTTTATTTTTTTTTAAATGAAAATATTTCATCATCTGTAGCTTGCTCATAAGTTTACATTTTCACACTGCTTATAATTCAGTCATTTTCTTTCTGAACATTTCATGAAAACATTTTCCATTTGCATCAACCACTTTTACAAATAATTTGAAATATTTGCGAAACAAAACCAAAACCTCACCATTTTGAGACAAAAGCTATATGGATCTACTCTCAGCTTATCACTTGTTATAAGAATCAATCAACTAAAAGAGATTATTGTAGAGTTTCCTCTCGTGGTGGGGGCTGCTACCGGCTAGCAGTGAATCCCTCCAGACCACAGAAACCTCTCGTGTGGGTTCGTCAGCTCAGCAGCTGCTGCATATGGGTTCAGGCTTGGAAGAAGGAATCGTGCTCTCTCTTGGGTTAATAAGGATGTTTATTCAGTGCAGCCATGAGGAAGGGCCTTGCCAGAGCCCCTGGCTCCACACGGAGGAGCATGGTGAGGGCGAGGAGAGAGAGAGCGAGGCTGGGCCTGTGTCCCCTTTTTCCCAGGGCAGCCCTGGGCGGGGAAACACCGACCCAACGGGGAATGGAAGGGGAAGGGGTTACATCAGGAGGAATCCACAGGGGTCATCGGGAGCAGGGGGGTGAAAGGGGCATACCAAATACAGACAAATACAAATACAAAAGACAAATTCAAAACCTAAAATTCGCGCCGCTACAGATTATTGCCTCAATCAGCAGAGCTTTACCTTTGGAAAATATGCCACATGAAAATAAAAATCTCTAAAAATCAGGGTTTTGTCTACCTTCTGACTACATCATTGTTTACACCTTAATATCCTTCTCTCAACCTATTTACTTTGAACTTTGTGTCTTCAGTTTAGTGGCTGGAACTCTACTTCTCTGCTATGAGGTCTGACATCTCAGACCTCCTGCATTCTAACAGCAATGTCAGCCACAAAACACCATTTTGAGACCTTATTCACAAATATATTCACCATGTTCCTGCTCTAGTAACTTGAGCAGGAAAACATTGTCTGACACATGTATCACAATATGGCTGATTCAGGAATAGTTTTTAAAAATTCAGAAATCAAACAACTGTACTTCTCTTAAAATTCCTAAGAGTCAAACCTCTTTTTCATTAGTAATGAAACATGAATATTCATTCTTTCTACTAAATCCACGGACAGATCTTGGTATAAACTTCTTGCAGAAGCCCCATGCTAGTATCTTCAGAAAATCTAGAATCTGAAGAGAAGTAATTGGTCAGACAATCCACAGGAGACCAACCATATGGTTCCTAGAACTACAAGCTAATTAGTAGTGACAGAGAATCTAGCAGTCAGGTTAAAACTGCTAAGACAAAATGCCTCATTCTCAGTACACCACTTGGACAAGGCAACACCAGCAGTATTAAGCAGCTGTGGACAATGCAGGGAATTAAAGTCCTACTTTTGTGGGTTTGAACACATGTAGCATTACATAGCACAATATAAAAAACATGAGGGGAAAAGCACCAGCAGCACCCTTGGTTTACGATGACAGGTTTAAATGCACCTCAGTGAGGCCAGCAAAGTATTGTTTGCTGAAAAAAATAATTTCCCTAATACATATTGCTGGATCTCTGCCCAGTTTGACACTTTGAATAAGATCAACAAATCACAACACTTAAAAGATGTGGGGGGGGGGGGGGGGAAAGAAATAAAACCAAATACAAAAAAAACAGAATAAAATATTTTAGAGATGCATGTGCTTTTCAGCACCCATAAATTACACTTGGTTAAGGGAAAAAACCCCACAGAATAATTCAGTAGAACTGACAAATTTCAAACCAACAACCTTGAAAACTTGTTTGAAATGGAAACATGGACAAGAAAAATCCAAGATCAAAAAATGCTAGCATATAGCAGGTCAAAGCATTAAGAATTTCACATTGTGCAGCTCAGAGATTAAGGCAGATGGAGCACAGCATTATTCGGACTGAAGTATTTGGTGCACAAAAGGTCCAGGGATTATAATGAGCCTCTTGTGGGTACTACAACATATGGAGCAGAGATGCTATTTAGATAGCTCTCTATGTATAAAATGTTTATTTTTTCTTACACTTGCCTGCACATTAGAAGACATTGTTTATCAAACAGCCTGCAGAAAATCATCAAGTAATTCAGAAAGCCCCAGGTTACAATATATTTGCAAACCTAGGTACTTAAAAATTACCCACAGAAGTATGATAGGAAAAATAGCTGTAAAAACAAGGCATTAGCAGTCATCTGCAAAGGAAATAGAATGGCCCCTGATGTGCTTCTACAAGAAGACATGTGAGGGAACAGGAAAGAGGGAATTACAACTTGTATGCAAAACAACTACCCCACCAAGACTGCTACATTAGTGTGAAATGACCTATTTGATCTTGTTCAGGAATTAGTAACTATATGATACATAGTTGAAGAATCCATTGAAACAACCAACTTCTCTGTCAATCAAAATATGCATTTTTCTATAAATCGATGGCACCATAGTAGAATTCAGGATATATGGTTTGAAAACAAAGACTTTCATAATAAAAAACACCACTACACATGAATAAGCCCAAGTTTATTGTGTCCTATGAAACATAAAATTGAGGACAAAAGCTTTTGTTTTTAAGACTAGTCTAAGTGGCTTAGCAACCATGATTAACAGGGTACCACTCAGTATAAGAACTTGTGTGATCTTTTTAACACATTCTTTTTCTACAATCTTCCATGATACAAGGCCAGAGCTAAATACTGCCATGCAGCCTGACTCTTATTTCCCATTTTAGTTGTACATTTCCATAACTTTTATATTACAGTGATTACTGTAAGGGTACAAGTATGCAGCATTTTTAGTAGGCTGATTTAATTCACATATATTTATGCAAGTACAGGCCTGGACATGATGGTGATGAATGCCACAGAAGAATCAAAATAGATTAGTCCATAAGTTTTCAGTTAAAATAATCAATATAGATCAGTGCATTTAAGTTTCCATTAAAAAATCCTATCTGGTTCCAGAGGACCTCTCATTTATCCTTCAATAAAGCCAACTCTATCCTGGTATTATTCCACCATAGTGGTAACATGTCTATTCAATTAATGTATTTATATTCTGCACAGATTTTACTCATCCTATTCCTCCATCATATTACTCTCCCTCTATCCCCTAGCATATGGACATTAAAGAACACTCCTCTATTGTGAGTTTGAAAATAACTCAGGTCATGCAAAAGACTGCTGTGTAACTGAAGAAGCAAATCATTAACCTAATCTGCAGTTTCAGCAACTGCACACTATGCTCTGCTGTTCTTTTTTCTTTCCTCTAAATTCGTCACTTTGTTCTGACACCCAGATGTTTGGCTCGTTCCAAATACAAAGCAGCTGATTCTGTTAGTTTCAGTTCCTGTCGTAT
The DNA here is from genome assembly GCA_024734555.1 of Trochalopteron elliotii. Taxonomy (NCBI): domain Eukaryota; kingdom Metazoa; phylum Chordata; class Aves; order Passeriformes; family Leiothrichidae; genus Trochalopteron; species Trochalopteron elliotii. The sequence continues at coordinate 933,203 of JANPWX010000064.1, read as the reverse complement.
CATTTTATTATGCCTTTTCTTGAATTTAAGCAATTACAATTTCCATGTAATAGCTCCCAGCCCTAAGAAACACATAGAATTTTTTCCAGTATACCACAATAAAGAAAAACAATAAAAATCCATTTTTCTAATCATCTCAGTGCTGTAACATACAGAGAAGTTCCCAGAAGCAGACAAAACCAGATCAACCATAATGAGCTTTCAGCTCACAAACCAAACAGAAAAGCTTAAACCACAACAATCATCAACATAATCAGTCACAGAATTATTGTTGGGGGGAAAAAAATCAGTTTAATGTGGAACTGATTCTTCTTTTAATATAGTATTACTGTATCCCATCACTGGGATTTACATCATGTACAAAGACTTAGTTGACATATTGGTTGTAACTGGAAAGAAATTCATATTTCTTATTCTTACAAATTAATTTTGTGTTTCAAGTACCCAACTTTTAACCTAATGGAGCATCTTGTATTTCCAAACAAAACATTTCACTCTTCAAATACAAGCAAAACTGGAAGAAAATATAGCTGCAGACCAAAGTTACTCTCAGCAACCAAATTAACAACTAGCTGAGGATGGCAAGTAATCAGCCATCCCTCAGTTCTGACAAGTTATTCAGGATTCCATTTGATACACACAAGCATCAAGAAAAGGAATTACAATTTTAAAAATTAGTAATTGTAACAAATCAGATTTTTTCCCAGCATTTAGAACTTCAGATGTAATGAAATATCTTCCAAGTACTATCACACAGGCAACTGGCATAATACCAGCCCTTCTAACATAAAAGTTACAATATTTGGGTTTATTCATGTTCCTGCACCTTCAAAGCAACTAAAGGTCATTAATAAATACTTTGGAGAAAGGAAAGTACTAAATTACATCAATTTTTGGAAAACTCACTTAAGAGAGCTACATAACACACATTCAGCTTCTTACAACTGAAAGCTCTGTGTTGCTTTCAGCCTAAGGATTCAACGCCTGCAACCAAAGTCAATTGTCTAAATTAATTTTAAGTGTCCTTTGCAAACAACTACCAGCTGCTGCTATGTTTTGCTCTCAAGTAGACTGCATAAATGGGGAATTGCTTTGAAACTTACTGAATGTGTAAATTATATTTACAGTAAACAACAGCATAACCTTTGAATTTCAATGAATTTGTACATTCATCTAGTCAACTCTCTGGATTCTTTCAAGCACCATAGAACGGTCATGTTAGTTGTGGCTATCCAGAACCAAACTTAGGCAAAAACAACTACAACAAAAAAAGGGAATATTCAGTTTTCACCAAAATACATATATAAATTTAAGTATTCAGATCACGTTCAGTGAACAGCCTAAGAATAACTGCACTCAGCTTCAAACATTAATATCATCAGAAACAAATTTTTTTAAAAGGTTTTGCTTTTGGATTAAGAAGAATTAAGTTTCATATGGAATAGGGAAGTTTCTTCTAGCCTAATGGAAAGTCAAATGAATACAAAAACAAATTAATAGAAGAAACAAGATTCTCAGCTATGAATCTTTAAAGCATGCCAGTATGCACTGAGTATATGAGGGCAAAATAATGACTGAAAATAATATTTATCATGGTATGAAAAAATGATGCCAAGAGAGAATAGAAAATGCTTTTACTATTTGAAAGGTATGTTCCATTTTCAGCATATTTCACAAAAACTACTAGTTCTCCCACAACTACTGTAAAAGAAGCTTTGTGCATCCTTACTCAAAGCAGGGAAATTGGGACTGACTCCCCGACAGAACATTCCCATGAAACCCAGCAGTAAAACCTAATGAACCAACTATTATTGTCTACTGCATGAAGGATAGTAATAAATTAAATGTATAAACTAATACAGAAAATTATGCCTTCAAAAATAATTTCCTTTATTTTAACAACTCATGTTTTATCCTTGAACTCTAGAGGTCACTCTGGGACTTGTTAAGATCAGGCCTAGTGTACTCCATCATTCCCCACCATATCGATTTTAAGTCTGGGATCTGAGATAACTTCAACTGCCATGCAAATTTCTCAGGTCTCAAGAATAAGCAAAACAACTTAACAAGTATAAGGATACAGATTTCCAGAAACAGCTGAAATCTGTGAGACCCTAGTCAACTTATAAATATCTCACCACAAAATTACAACTGTAACTGTGAAACCACTTGAATCCTAAAAGTATTACTAGCATGCTTAAAATATTATTTTCAGGGAGCTGGATATCACCCGCTACTATACCATATGCATAGTTATTTCCACCAGTTCCAGAAGAAAATTTATTTTGGTAACAACATACAAGTTAAATAAAAGAACCTGTACTTTTAAAAGTAAATTAAATAAAAAACTCCTGGAAAATCTTTCAAATTCAGTACTTAAAAATGTTAACTTTTTTTTACAATATGCATATGTATTCGGTTACAAAGCTGTATATTGGAATAATCAAGTATAATTCTGAAGTTTTCTAGAGAAATTATTTCATTTAACCTGAAAATCCTCAAGAGGTTGTCTTCCTAGTATATTTTGTTGACAATTTGATTTTCTTCCTAGCTGAACAATGTACAAATATGTGTGCCATATGCTCTTAGGGCAGAAAAAGAAAATAAAAATATGCTGGTACAAGAGAGTTATTTAGAGAGATGTAAAGCAGCTTTGTCTTTTCTGGTATCTTGGCGTGCTCAAGGAATTCCAGTTCCACAGAACAAGAATGGTAACATTAAAAAAAAATGTAAAACTTCTATAATGGAATATTGGCTAATTAAAAGATTTTACAGGTTAGAGTCTACTTGTTGTTCAGCTATACTTTTTCTATCTAAGCTTTTTGCCAACTTCCAAAAAATTTGCCTTTATAAAAAAGTAGGAACACCAGAAAGACATGTCTAGGAACTGGCTGAATCTCTTCAGCTTCAGGCATTGCAGCCTTTATACGGAGAAGAATTTAACTATGAACAGATTGCGGGACAAGCACCAGATGCAGAAAAGCAGCCGCTTTATGAAAGTTATAATATTATAAACAAAAATATAACAAATAAAAACCCTAACAAAAACATCAAAAAATTCTCTCTCAGATGTCCAGGATGTAGGATAACAGGAAAGCCACTCCATCAGGATACCAGAGAACAGCCATTAACAGTAGTCCTCACAGAACAAATAAAAGATGTGACAGAAGTCTCATAAAGCAGAAAAATACGTCAAGTAAGAACTGCATTCAGTCCAGGACCAAGAGCAGTACACAGCACAAGTCCCAGTTACAGACATGATGTGAATGAACGGGGGCAGAACCCCGGAGGCGTTTCAAGCCCCATTCCCTCGCCCAAGCAACGCGCCTTGCACCGGCAGCAGGGCACGACCGCCTGCCGCATCGCCTCTGGCAGGCGGAGGATGCACGGCGCAGCGGTACTTCTCGCTATTGACTCTGCCGCTTCTTTTTAATCCAGCCCCTTCCCACGGGAAATAGCTATCTATCTTGGTAATCTGAAGGGCGAAGAAGGGAGGAACCACACAGCCGAGCAGCGAGGGGCGGCAGCAGCGGGTGCCGTACGTGAGTGGCGGTTCCGCCACCCCGCGGGGCCCCGCCCCAAGGGACGCGCCGGCCGGGGCGGGGGCAGGGGCGGGGCAGAGGCGGCTGCGAGAACTGCCGCTAACATACAGCACCTACAAATGCCGGGACAGGAGGCTCAGCAGGGAGGGTCCTCCCTTCTTCGCCCTTCAGATCAC